>OZ024830.1:58310501-58910501 GCA_964016985.1 Anodontia alba | reverse complement strand
TGGTTGTAAATTTTGTCTATGTACATATATTTATCACAGATGTGTCCGACATTCTTCATCGCCGACCTCGACCATATACCATATAGCTTAACCCGTTTGTACAAATAAAATCTTTCTTATGTATTGGACAGGTGCATTTCTGCTTTTAGAGGTGTCTGTACTTTATTTATTCTTTTCTGTCAGAAAAACCTTATTTCATATACTCAGTGTTGTGTTGTGTTGAGGTTTTACGGCCCAGTCAACCCAATGGGGTCATGTCGAGCGCGGTCAGTTTACCTAACCACACGTTTACTGGGCAGGCTTAGTCCTCCAAGCGGTTAACCAGTATTGTGCACATTCTTTCGCCAGAAACTGACAACTGCCCTTCTTGAATCAGCGGAAGGGAGAGAATGACCGTAGAAAATATTTCATGATCAATCTCCACGAAAGATTGTTGCCGACCTCGGCGGGGGTCGAACCCGCGACCTCCTGGATACTCAGTGTAGGTCCTGGTCAAAAGTTTATCCTTTTTCAACATCTGTTACAGAACTCAGACTCAGGACCACTCAATTCTGAGCTAGACAGAGACATCACGAAAACATACCTATAAAATTTTGACCCCCTTAAACCCCACTTTCATATAGAAAAACTGGGGTTTACAGGGGTATACATTATTTTTCTTATTTCTGTTCAAAACATGGATTGTGGGTACTCGTTAGAACTGCCTCGGCGAGGCAGTTCTAACGAGTACCCACAATCCATGTTTTGAGCAGAATTATAAAAAAATATCAGAGTTTTTTTATCTGAAAATTTTCAGTTTTTGGAGGTGAAAGTTTCTATATATTTGAATAGGCGTTTTTGTAATGACTATGAATTACACAACCAAATATAATAATACAGAGAGTGAAATAAGGGTTGTATTGTTGTAAATACAACTCTAAAATGAAGTTTTTTAAAAGTAAAACATATTTTAACGAGTAATACTTAACCTATAGATAATGTGCTATTCTATTCTGTTTTCACACCTTCCACAGAAAAAACGACCTTTCAGTCGTTAATTAAAGTCTTAAACCAGAAGGTCCCTTAGGCAGTTACCTGTGTGACGTAACTCTTCCCGCTCAATTGACCACGTGTCAGTTTCTTTTATGTGTAAAACAATAGACACAATTAGGAGAGATAAGCGAGGGTGGACGGAGGGAGATAATTGATTATCTATAGGTTAAGTATTACTGTTAAAATATGTTTTACTTTTAAAAAACTTCATTTTAACTTCATAATACATTAATTTATAGATAATGTGCTAGAATTTGCAGAATAGGAGGGAGGTGCTCTCCTAATTCTAACACCAATAATATCTCACCACTTCTGGTTAAGACTCAGGAAACTCAAAGGAATCAGATACATTCTAATTCTATATTTAATAGAAAGAATGGTCTAGATTCACAAAATAGCTTTAAGGTGTTATGATCTAACAACCTTATATATATTAGTAGACTCTAGAGGAAGCCAGTTCTTAAGTCTCAGAGACCTAACATTGGCCCCCCCCCCCCTCTTTTTTTCTTTTTGGGAAACAACAATTGGCTTCAAAAAGAAAAGGGAGTCATTGAGACATAACATAAATATTCCATCGCAAAGTAAGCTAGGAATATAGAAAATTTTGAAAACAAAATTTGTAAAACAAAAAGCCAAGACCATACACTGTAAGTAGTCTATGTAGGATCTTGAATAAATAAGGAAAAGTCTACTCGGTGGAGTTTCCTATAGATAACTGACATATGTAGATATTTTGGATAAAATTCTAGATATGTGAAGCTATGTAATTGTAATAGTCTAAGCTATTAGAATTATAAACTAATTAAATTCTGTTAATTGGAGCGACAGGACAGTTTCCGATGAACAGACACAGACTTAAAATAACCATAATGTGTAATTATTTCCCTTGATCAAATTAAAGAAGGGGAGATAATAAAAGTAGATGGAGTTAACTTAACTATAACTAAGTTATCCATCAGAAGAAAAAAAGTATAGACAAACATAATGGTTAAAACTATTGCTAGACTAATTGTATAACGAATTTTTAGTCAAGCAATAAAATAATATAGAGTTTGCATATAACTGCTGGGAAGAAAAAAAACAACCTAAACCATTGATAATTAGTTTTGTCATAGACATATAAAAGCGTTTGATGTCCTGACAAAAAATAAAGAATAAACTGTCAACATCATAACTAAAGAGTTTGACAGAGAATAAGAGAGATGAGAATAAGGTTGATCGCAGCAAACTGTATGACGGTCATAGTTTGGCTAAATCTTACCGTATTGATAAGATTAAACAATAATAAATAAGCTGGATAGAATCTTTCTATACCAGAAGATTGCCATGAAAAGTACTCCTGAGTAAATAATCATGGAAATCAAGAAATGTTAAAAATCCACTTTGATACGAATCAAAATGTTCATAAAAAGAGAAGGACTCAGAGAAAAAGTAATAGTGTGATAATCTCTGAAGAAAGATTATACAATAATACTGATTATTAATCTCAAAAAACACTTAATTTAAAAGTTAAGAGATAGTATTACTATTCTATACGCATATTTAAGAATAGTAAGAAATATATTAATACTAAATAAAAGTTATACTACTGAACAAAATTCCCGCTATAAATCATAGGTTAAGCGTAACTATTATTTAAGCAAGGAATTATTAAACATATAACTCTCTATAAAATTACTGCCCGGAAATTTTATAGATAAACATTCAATCAAATTTTTTTTTTTAGAATTGAATATTAATAGAATAAAATCTATGTCTGCATAATTGGTAATTCCTGAAATATCAAATTACGTACTCGCAAATGAGTTCAGGAAGAAAATACATATATATACTCTCGAGATCTATGTGTAAACCATAGAGAGTAATAATATTATTACCGCGATCCCTGACGGAAGGGTAAAAACATGTATATGAAAGAGATAATAATTAATTTAACGTCATATAGGTTTAAGATAAAATTTGTTTAATCTTTAACCAATATGCAGCAACAGTGACTCGATATTCTGTATTCGTACGTAGAAAAGGAGTACTTAGTCATTAGAATTTTGAATGATTGAAATAGAGATAATGGGATCTAAAAGGATGTATCTCCATGAACTGAATCGAAGGATAATATCCATTCTAAAAAACTAGGGCTTGTTTTAGGCTTAGTTTAACAAGCGTAGAATTGAATTATTTTCAAGTATTCATGAAGTCGTTATGCTCTGAATACTGAGAAAAATGTTAAAATATTGTTTAGGAAATAAAAAAGTGACTGTTCCACAATGTTAGCTAGATTTAAACCTGGAACGTAGCGAGAAGGTCAATCTAATTTAAAAGTAAGATGAGAAAGATAAATAATGAAGATAGATATATAAATATCGGAATAATATATTATCTCCAACAATTATCAAATAATCTGAATGTTTAAAGGCATAAATACTACTCGAAAGTTTATTTACCGAATGTATAATCGGAGAAAACTTTCAGTATGTTCAAAAACGTATCACAAAAGTAAGATCTGACCAGGAACGTAGGTGCAGCACTTACTAAGTTGTGAAGTTAATATAAACATATTTTATATTATAAATTGAAGCAGTGCATTTCAAAATCATCGACATCTTGAAATGACTTATTGTGTGGAAAAATAAATAAATATCCAGTTTCGGAAAGATATTTATCTATATATATAGACCATTTTTGATGCGGACTGGAAATCAAGATATTAATCTTTGCATTATTCGCAAACTGAACTTGAACTCTTAGCGAGAATTACTATGATCCCTTTAACGAATGTAAACATAAAGGAGGGGTAAAGAGATAATTAAGAGTGTCTTAATTCTTTACCGGCTCGTATACTAATAATTAAGGATGTTTTCCCTTTTGTCTAAGCCTAGACTATAGATTGATTAATATAATTATAATAATATCTGCTATTATGAGGTAAACTCTCGTTAATTAACCTCTAAGCATATATCAAAAATATATATCAACATAATCTAGAGCTTCGGTAAGTTTAGAGGAAGGAAATGATTGACTTTGGCAGTTTCTGAATAGTTACAAAGTCAATAAAACAAAATATCAAAAGGAAAGTATTGTATATAAAATCTAATTTAGGCAATAATAATCTGTCACGTACTGAATAATTAATGCCTTTACTAAATATGTATCCATTGTCAATACCAAAGTGCAAGAAAATTTTGATTGACATGGACTCTAGTTATAAATAAAATATTAGAGGTATAGAGCTAGTCGAAGCAAAACTATTCCTCAATAAGATAAAGTAGACCTATAATATACAAGGATTAATTGGGTCTAGAATTATATTCATAATAAAATTATTATTCCAATATGAAGAATCTTCAGCGTAATAGATTCTTACTGAGGCAAAAATATCTGGTATATTGCTATCGTAGTCTTAAATGATCCAGAAGAAAAAATAAAACAGGCAAAGTAAAGAACGTATCGAATTATATCTATGCCTAAATATAAGATTTTTTTCTTATTTATTATTTTATAGCAGAGTTTAGACAGAGCACGACTGACCTAGACTCTAATATAATCAATCAAAAGATAGTTTAAAATAGAATAATAGCTTATCGGATCAACTATTTTCCATGTAGAAAAGGCAAAAGGAAAATATGTACCTCAACTAGAATTTTAAATCGTAGTAATCTAGAGAGGTAGCGAATAAATAAATAAACTGTTAATTTATTTATCTGGTTGGTGTAAATTTCCGATACCTTAAGAATGAAAAATTAATAGAAAGTAGAAAAGATCGATTGCTACTTTCTTGTCAATTTACTCCTTAGATTACATGCTGATTACATATCGGAGCATGTAGAAGAAAAACAGGGGAGGAAAGAAGAAAATTTTTTATATTTCGTGTATATTTTTCTTCTTATAAATAACGATAGTTTTATAGTTCACCTTTGCCCTAGAGCCGAATAAGGTGAATATGTAAGAAGTTAATCTCTTTGTAGCGAATAAAAGAGATATAATTATAGCTGGAAGTATCTTCTACACTTAGTGAATGAATTGCGAATTTGATCGTAACCGATAATTCTTAATTCATTTTCAATAATAAATATATATATAGAATTTAAGTCAAGTTCAAAAGTGACTGGACAGAATTCAACAATATAAATGGCTACTAGGTATTAGAACCCATCGCTGTCATTCAATAATATATAATCCAAGACTATACATGTCTATAGTGGTTATATATGAATATATGTTGAGCGAGTACTAGTGTCTACTACTCGCACACTAGTAATCCGACACAAAGTCTACGAAACTACTGCCCGGTGGAATTTCGTTAGAATGACCTGGCACTACTCTACGAAGTGCCTCCCGATGAAATTTTCGTTAGAGCCGGAATTTAAACGCTTTCTAGCGAATTAAAGAGATAGAACATCATTTGAATGACCTGGCACTAGTCTATGAACTGCTGCCCGGTAAGAATTTTGTTATAGTCGGAAGTTTAACTCTTTCTAGCGGATAAAAGAGATAAAACATAAGTTAATTTAAAATATTAATGGAATTACACACCTATAATAAGTCAATGGAATATTAAAAATTCTAGTCTGATTTGGGAAAGACTGTACAGAATTTTTTTGTATAAAAAGTTATTATGTATTTCACTTAATAACCTATATCCATTGACTTAAACGTGAATGGAGCTCTATGAACAATAATAGATTGTTCGGGAATTAGTAATCATTATTTTGACACTAGTTACCCGACACAATGACCGGACACTAATATTCGTAACTGTTGCCCGGTAAAGTTACAAGTAATTTGACAAATTGATCGGATAGTAGTATTCGTAACTCTAGTCCGATGAAAAAGGGAGATTATATATGAAAACTGAGTGGGCACAAGTATTCAAAACTTTTTCCCGAAGATAATTAATTATTAGGCAAAAATTGACCAGACACTTTCTGTAAAAGTTTGCCTGGTGAAAAATCAGAAATAATATAATAATATGACCGGGTATAAGTATCAGAAATATTACTGATACTTTGCCCAGTGAAAATTTTTTTTAATAATTAGACATAATGACCGGAAGTTAGTATACGTGACTATTTTGTCCGGTGAAATATGTCAGAAACTAAGTCTTTCCAGAAAATAATTAAATTATTGACTGGAGACTAGTTGACTGGTGCCTGGTTGATCGGTGACTGGTGACTGGTGACTGGTGACTGGGTGACTGGTGACTGGTGACTGGGTGACTGGTGACTGGTGACTGGTGACTGGTTGACTGGCACCTGGATGACTGGTGACTGGTGCCTGGTTGACTGGCACCTGATTGACTGGTGACTGGTGAAGCTGATTGACTGGTGCCTGGGTGACTGGTGACTGGTGACTGGATGACTGGTGACTGGTGACTGGTGGACTTAGACTTTATAGGATACTAAGTACCCAAAGATGCCACCTTGATGGGTCTTACCCCGGCAGTATAGCCATATGGGGTGGGGCTCCCATCAGTAAAGAATTGTCTTATAACCCATCAAGGGTTGACAAGTTCTTTACAATCAGCTTCTCCACCATGAGAATCTTTAGCCAACTGAAGATCTCTGCAAACAAAAGTCCAGGAAAAACATATTGTAATTGCTGAATAACCTGGAACGAAAAGAACAAAAATATTCTGCATATATAAACAAGACTATCGAACCGATCGCGCACGAGCGTTGTGCCGAATAGCGAGAGTCGCCAAAACGCATGTGGAAAAAGACCAGTCAAAAATACATGAAATCGAAAATTGAAAATTTTAAATAATAACACAGAAAGTGAAAGGAGTGATAAATAAACAAAAGAAACACAAGGATACATAAATTTATCTGTGAGGAAAGAAATAATCCAAATTTCTATCACAGGTAAATAATCCTTGTTGAATTTCTTTGTCCACAGAAAAGAAACTGACACGTGGTCAATTAAGCGGGAAGAGTTATGTCACACAGGTAACTGCCTAAGGGACCTTCTGGTTTAAGACTTTAATTAACGACTGAAAGGTCGTTTTTTCTGTGGAAGGTGTGAAAACAGAATAGAATAGCACATTATCTATAGGTTAATGTATTATGAAGTTAAAATTCGGTCACTGCAGCTAATAATTATTTAAGGGCCGTAATCGAGCAGACTGGTTTCTTTCTGTAGGTAAGAATAAGCAAACTAGACTGAGTCATCTATCATGGCGTCGAAACGTTGCAATGCCTGACAAACTCAATTCTAATTTACTTTTAGCCCTCTTTGCCAGTTAATGAACCTTTATCAATTGTTAAGCCTGTCTGAATGGAAATCATTGCTAAAGCAGTCAATCCGGTCAAGTGTAAAAGTCTGAAACCTAAACTGCAGGATTGGAAGATGGCTTATTGTCAGTAAGGTTGGAGATGAGGTCTAGATGAATTGTGTAAAATGCATATATGCCCATAAAAGGAGGAAAACATAACAACTATCACGGCATTTGAAGGCATGTTTATGGTTTACTTTGGTTTATGCAGCTTGTAAATATACAGAAAGAAAACAGGAAGTTAAAAAAGTTGTCTCCCTTGGTAAAACGGGACAATATGCGAAGTGTAATTTGCGTAAGATTTTTTTCCTGAGCAATTTCACTGCCATTATTGTGAATTAGGTTTAATCATTAATTACTGAAGTGATATACATTTATTCAAAATTATTAGTGTTAGGCTAAGAGAGACTCTTTCATCATAGGTTTATGCCACTTGTTAACTCTTTCGGTGCCAAATTTCAGGCGACATTTGTCATCTGCTTGGAAAGACATTTATATGTAATGTTGAAAGACTGAATGTCAAACAGCTTAGATCCAGATGAGATGGCTCATCTGATCTATGCTGTTTGCAAAAGTCTATTATTATCACCTGTGGCAGAGAAAGAGTTAATATACAGAAAGAAAACAGGAAGTTAAAAAAGTCGTCTCCTTTGGTAAAACGGGACAATATGACAAGTGTATTTTGCATAAGATTATTTTCCTGAGCAATATCACTGCCACTAATGTTAATTAGGTTTAATATTATAAAATATTACACTGAAGTGATATAAATCTATTCAAAATTATTAGAGTTTGACTAAATGAGACTTTTTTTCATCATGGAAGGGAATTCTTTATAGTCTTTTTTCTCCATGTGCAATTGCTGGAAGCATTTTGTTCTCTAGGTCTTTAAGAGCAAATTATACCAGGGTTATTTAAAATCACTGTCACTCATTGAAAGTTTGTTTGTGTTGAGATTTTACAGCCCAGTCAACCCAATGGGGTCATGTCGAGAGCAGTCAGTTTACCTAACCAAACTTTTACTGGGAAGGCTTAGTCCTCTGAGCTCTAAACCAGTATTATGCACATTCTTTAGCCAGTAACTGACAATCGCCCTTCTTGAATCAGCGGAAGGGAGAGAATGACCATAAAAAATATTTCATGATTTATCTCCACAAAAGAATGTTGGATTTAGCAGCATCTGCAAAAGGAATAAAGCACCAAAAAAATGCTGCTGCTGTAAGTAGAAAGCCTTCATAATTAATATAAACTATAATAAATACCCAAAGGATTTACTTCTAACCCTTGTCCTGCTGAATAAATTTAGATGCCATGCCCAGTTCTAATGTTCAGCCAATCAGATCACTTGCTCCAGCTTGTTGATATAAATTCACATAGTTAATGGCAAACAGTGCAGATCAAGATCAGTTGGCTTATACAGGTTCAGCAGGGTTAAAACATTATATAACTGTTCCATTTGAAGGATAGGTTTCAAAATATTATCCATTTATACTTGTGAATGCAGTATTCTTTAGGTCTATAATTATGATGCAGCACTTTTAAATGTAACCGAGTGATTTGGTTCTCTGCCAAGTAAGCAGTGGTCACCCATATTGGGTCACCCATCCAAGTACTAACCAAGAAGTCTGTTGCTTAACTTCGTAGAAAAGCCAGACCACTATACCATGTAGTTATACAAGAGGACCATGATGATCCTATATCGCTCACCTGAGCAAACAGATTTGCATACTTACTGTTGAAGTTTCAGCCAAGTGCACTGCCCTAAGATTTTTGTATAAATTTTATAGCCCTGCCACCCTCCCCACAATCCCACCTCCAGCTGCCATGTATTTTTTAACGCACCATGATGACTTGAACTGAATCTTGAAAGAGAATCACCAAAGGAACATTTTTGCCATTATGTTGAAATTGGTCCAGTGGTTTCTGACAAAAAAGAGTTTTAAAGAGTTTTATAAGCTAAGAAGCCCTACTCCCATAATGGCCATGTTTTTTGACGAATCATGACAACTTGAAAAAATTTGGTAGAGGGTCACCAAAGGAACATTCCTGCCAAGTTATACTGAAATCAGTTCAGTGGTTTCTGACAAGAAGATTTTTAAAGCTTTCTATTTAGATATATCTAGGGAAAATAAGCCCCACCTGCATAGCAGCCATGTATTTTAACGAATCATGGTTGCTTGAATTATCTTGGTAGAGGGTCACCAAAGCAAAATTCCAGCAAAGTAAGATTGAAATCGGTCATGGGGTATTTGATAAGAAGAATTTTAAAGTTTTCTATACAGATATATATGGAAAATTATTAAAGCCCCGGCCCCTGGGAGCCATGATTTTTGAACGCATCATGAAGGCTTGAACAATCTTGGTAGAAGGTCACCAAAGCAACATTCCTGCCAAGTTACATCGAACTTAGTCCAATGATTTCTTACAAGAAGATTTTTAAATTTTTATATACAGCTATATAGGGAAAATAAGCACCACCCCCCCCCCCCCCACCCCCAGTGGCCATATTTTTTTGACAAATCATGACGGCGTGAACCACCTTGGTAGAGGGTCACCAAAGAAACATTCCTGCAAAGTTATATTGAAATCAGTCCATTGGTTTCTGACAAGAAATTTTTCAAGTTTTCTATATAGGTATATGGAAAATAAGCCCAGTCCCCATTACTTGAACAATCTTGGTAGAGGGGCACCAAGGAAACATTTCTGTCAAGTTATAATGAAATCGGTGCAGTGGTTTCTGACAAGAAGATTTTAAAATTTTTCTATAAAAATTCATGGGGAAAATAAGCCCCACCCTCTGGCGGCCATGTTGACGAATCATGTCGGCTTGAACAATCATGATAGAGGGTTACATAAGAAACATTCCTGCAATGTTATATTGAAATCAGTCCACTGGTTTCTGACAAGAAGATCATTAAAGTTTTCTACATAGATATATAGAGAAAAATAGGCCCCGCCCACTAGCGGCCATGCTTTTTGACAAATCATGACAGCTTGAACAATCTTAGTAAAGGGTCACCAAGGAAACATCTCTGCCAAGTTATATTGAAATTGGTCCAGTGGTTTCTGACATTAAGATTTTTTCAAGTTTTCTATACAGATATATAGGGAAAATAAGCCCCACCCCTGGCAGCCATGTTTTTTATACAATCACATTTACTTAAAAAATCTTGGTAGAGGGTCACCAAGGAAACATTTCTGCCAAGTTATATTGAAATCGGTACAGTGGTTACTGACAAGAAGATTTTTGAAAGTTGTCTATATAGATGTATAGAGAAAATAAGCCCCACCCCATGGTGGCCAAGTTTTTTGAAGAATCATGACAGCTTGAATAATTTTGGTAGACAGTCATCAAAGGAACATTTCTGCAAATTTATATTGAAATCAGTCCTGTAGTTTCTGACAATAAGATTTTCAAAGTTTTCGATATAGATATATAGGGAAAATAAGCCCCGCCCACTGACAGCCATGTTTTTTGACGAATCATTACGGCTTGAACAATTTTGGTAGACAGTCACCAAAGGAACATTTCTGCCAAATTACACTGAAATTGGTCCAGTGGTTTTTTAAAGTTTTCTATATAGATAAAAAGGAAAATAAGCCCTGCCTCTTGGTAAAGGATCATCAAAGGAACATTTCTGCAAAATTATATTGAAATCAGTCCAGGGGTTTCTGACAAGAAGATTTTTTTTAGTTAAAAAAATCTATTTTTTAGCACCTGTGACCTAGATATGCAATGGACCGGAACCATCTGAACAATTTTGAAAGAGGACCAACCAAGGATCATTCCTGTGAAGTTTGGTCAAAATCCAATCAGTGGTTTAGGAGGAGATGTTTAAAGATTGCGGATGGAAGATGATGACGACGACGGACCGTGGGTGATCACAATAGCTCACCTTGAGCCTTTGGCTCAGATGAGCTAAAAAGCTAGCTCATGCAGCAAGGCTGTATTAGTGATCTATGTATTTTTCTCCCTGACACATTTCTCCCCCTCATCTTTTGACTTTGCCCTTGAAGTCAACTGAGAATGCTAAGGAAGCAAACTCCAGAGCGAGGATCCAATGTGTACAGGGTCATGGAATTACCCTGCTTTCATAACCCTACCCACAGTGCCAAATGTAACCGAGCAATTTGGTTCTCTGCCAAGTTAAGCAGTGGCCACCCATATTGGGTCACCCATCCAGGTACTAACCAAGAAGTAGTCGACTCTCGTTAACTCGAACTTCACGGACCTGATGAAAATGTTCCGAGTTATCAGCAGTTCGAGACAACCAAATAGTGATGTCATAGGTATTACAACTGTTTGCCTCACTGTTTGCCCAAATGTGCCTGGAAGGCATATGTATATGGTTATTTAAATAATTTACGCATACTTAAGTTTGCACTGTTACTGTTTGTTTAGGATAGGCAATGGTTCTCTTGGAATTATATCATCAATAAATATTGGTAATAAAAAATGGTAGATTTCTCATGTGTCTGTTGCCTTTTAATTCCTGCAAATTTGGATTTCCATATAAGCTATTATTAATTTCTGGTTTCCGGGTAGTGTTAGCTATACATTATGAACTGGTTTGGATAGTTCCCTTCTCATAGTCATCTTGATTAAGGGTTGACTGGTTTCTGCATATGCATAGAACACTTACAATGTTGGTAAGCGGCAGCTGTAAGCTAGTTTGGATTATCTCCCGACATTAACCGAAACTCTCAGCATGGCAAACTGTAGATCCTGCAGAGAAAGCTTGTTATGAGCAGTCTCATCTGGACCTACACAATTTTTGCAGGTATCCATACTAGTCTACAGGTCTGAAGGGTTAACATCGGTACCAATATGTGATTCATCTATTTGAGGCCGTGCAAGACAACTCCTACTAGAAGACTGTGTGACTGTCAACGACTCGTACCAGTCTGCACGCCCACGAAATTTTCAATGTACACATGAGCCTTATCTGGGCTACCAAAGAACACTGCTATGTACTTTCTCCTTGTCACATTACATTCAAGTAAACAGTAAGTAATATACATGTGATTCTGATGCAGCTACATGTTTTAAAAGTCATCAATATAGGGATCAAACATGGTTTTTCATGCATTAACATTCAACACGTCCCGTGGGAGTTGATGAAAACCGAGGCAGCAGTTTTCAACACCTCCCAAGGAACATGGCGAATGTTAATGCATTGAAAAACCATGTTCGATCGCTATTATTGCATAATAACTGAAAACATTTGCATTTACATTTACATTTTGCGTTATTTCTTGCACTATTTTAATTCCCCTTTTCACTGACGTCTCGCAAAAGTAATTTCCATGGACTACGATCATTCTAGGGCCGGGCAGTACACATCTCGTAATGGCAGCAAATCTGTGGCCCCAGTACGAACATACTGAAAGTTGCATCGCCGTGCATTAACAGCATGTGAATTGTATTACAAGGCTTTTTGCCAGTTAATGCATGGCTGTTAATAATGTGCAACACTGTTTTTTATGCAATAACTACCTTCAAATGACAACAATGGTTTTGAATGAAGCCCAACATAAAACGTAGTTTTGAATGTGACCCAAATATAAAAAATAATGAGTACTAGGTGTTTTAGAGATTGTTACAGCATTTTCAGTCATCAATAGATTTTAATATTTTAGAAGAACAAATCTGGTTCAGAATTAACTATAAAAGCTTCATACATGTACAAGTTTACAGCTCATAGACAATCTTTCAGTCATCTATGTATCCTTCACTTTATGACCCATCAACATTGTTTTAATCATACAAACAACCTTTGTAGATCATAGCTGTGTTACACTTCTCTTCAAGGAAGAAAAGGTCTGAAAGCACTCAAACTCTGTTCATATCTTACTCTTTTTAAATTCTTTCAAGTACAATATATACAAAAAATAGTCAAGTACAGTACACAATAATAAATTGTAAGTTCAATAGTCAGAAATATCATTGCAGCAACCAGTTTTATTGATTCTGTATTCTGTAAACAGCTGTTCTTATAACATCTAAAGAAATATAGATATAAGTGCATTTGGCAGTCATCTGATAACGTCAGATAATGTCAGATGACGATACTACAATACTTCGGATTTTAGGAGAACTGGTACTCTCAAAGAATCATAGGATACTCATATAGTCTTTTAGTACTCCTTGAGCAAAAGCTTATCAAGAACACTGTAATAAAGAAAGAATGAACAAAAGAAAGAAAGAATGACAGGAAGTCAGAGGGTATATTGCGTTTAGCAGTTTGTTTGACAGGTCACTCATTGCATAGTGATAGGATCGTTTACATAGCTACAGATAAGAGGGAGTATCCATATAATATTTTTCTTATTTCTCGACAAAAACATATGTTGTGGGTACTCATTAGAAGCGCCTCACTGAGGCGCTTCTAATGAGTCCCCACAACATATGTTTTCATTGAGAAATAAAAAAGATATTAGCATTTTTCGGATGAAAAAAGAGCCTTATCTGTTGCTATGACTTTTATATCTTTTATATGTTGAATCAGGATAAACACAACTGGACCCGTATCTTTTCCGTCAGACTTGTAGTTCCAGAGTTATACCCCTTTTTTTGATAGACATAATAGACTTTAGTCAGCACGATATCTCGAAAGGTGTTTGAGCTAGAACCTTGAAACTTGGTATGCTGATTGGTTGGTTGTATGTTCATCAAGCAATGCACATAAGATTAGTGTCAGTCAGACAGGTTTGACTCTTTTTAAAGGTGAGAAAGTAATTATCCTTATAGCCCTAAATATTTAGACAGAAAGGCCTTTATTCCACACATTTTTAGCCTAACTTTTGCTTTCTTTGCAGTTGTTTCTTGAGATATTTAGTGAAATGACACCTAGTATAGACCCTGATCAGACTGCTCCTTCAGGAGCAATCTGATCTGGGTCTGCACAGTTTGCATATGCCATTTGATCGGAAATTTTGGTGTATAAAATTTTATGACATTTACCACATTGTCTGTTCAGCTAAATAAAACCAGAATTCCGTGGAAGGTGGTGTCGCACCTACTGGGGCAAAAGTCACAGGAGCCACAATCAGAACGTGGTTATTAAATAAGTTTATTTCATTCTTAGCAGTGCTTAGTTGGAAAAGTGACAAAAATTAAAGACAAGGATTATATGAATATAGGAATTTCATTGAAAGCATATGCATTTTCTCATATGATGCATGAGAAATTGAGCTAAAAAAGTACCCACAGTCTGTACATTTCATAAAATCTGAGGTTCAGAAAATGACAAAGTTAAAGAGGAAAAAGTGACAAAAATAAATTTAAAAAACATATCCAAACCACATGCACTTCTGCAGACCCGTGAGAAAACATGTGCAAAGTTTCAAAAGGACCGGTTTAAAATTGTATGAGAAGTTGCAATCACAAGGTACCCACTGTCTATACATCTGAGGTCAGAAAATGACAAAGTTCAAATAGTACTAAAAAGTGAAATTTGGCAAGGATTATATGAAAAGCACATGCACATCTTCAGACTATGGAGAAAACATGTGCAAAGTTCTAAAAAGATTAGTATAAAATTGTATGTGGAGTTGAGCTCACAAGGTACCCACTGTCTATATATTGAGGGTGAAAAATGACGAAGTTCACAAAGTGGAAAAAAGTAAAAAAAATAATCTAATAATTACATCCAAACTACATGGACATTCTCATACCAAGAAAAAATGCATGCAAAGTTTCATAATAATCGGTACAAAACTGTAAGAGAAGTTGCGCTCACAAGAGGTACCAACTGGTGAAAAATACCATGAAGAAAACACATGCAAAGTTTCCAAACAATCAGTATAAAACTGTAAGAGGAGTTGTACTCACAAGAGGTACCCACTGTCTATATATTGAGGTAAAAAATGACTAAGTTCACAATGTGGAAAAAGTGACAAAAAATAATCTAACAATTATATCCAAACCACATGCACATCTTCATACCATGAAGAAAACACATGCGAATTTCAAAATGATCTGTACAAAACTGTAAGAGGAGTTGCGTTCACAAGACACCCAGGGTAAATGTTGATGGAAAGATGAATGGATGGATGAATGAACAAAGGGAAGGATGGAAACTTGCACACCTAAGTCGCCCATGCTAAAGCAGGTGCAACAAAAAATAAGTGTGTTTTTTAAGATAGGAACAGTAGGTTGGAAAATATTTTGATTTTTTTTTAAAATTTGTTATATGGGGTTAATAGGAAAACAATATGGCCGAATGGGGAAATCTCCACAAAACCCTTTAAAAAATTCAGGGTTTGTGGCGAAAATTAGGCATGGTTGGGTAACCTGAAACGCACATTTTTTTTATTTTAGGCCTCAGCCAATAAGACACAGGATACTAACTAGAAAATGTAGATAATTATCACAGACTCATGTTCTATGAGGACTGCAGATTGATTGTCGCACATTTCAATAGGACTTCGCGAAATCTGTACATAATGTGATTAGGCAATCAAAATGTTATCTGCTGGGGTTCTGATAGTACAGATGGGTTAAAAATAGTATAGACAAAATGCTTAACTTAAACTTACTAAAGAGACAAACACCAGAAATATAACTTTCCAGTTGACAGGTGTGGCCCCTTCTTCTGTCAGACTTAGCTTTGTCTTCACTTTCTTCATAGCCACCCACACAACAGACTGTTTCCTTGGCAACCTGGTTCTCATTTCTTCAGAGCCATCATGCTGTTCAGTGGCTGTTGACTGCTCTAATGGAGTTCTCTAAAAATTCAAAGTGAAACACACACAAATGAAATGACCAGTATTACCGTAAACATCCTAATTTTTTAACACTTCATTCCTACTTTTTTGGCCTAAATTTTACTTTTTATGCAGTTGTTTCTTACTTAGTGGAATGGCTATCAGTGCAGAGCCTGATCAGACTGCTTCTTCCTAAAGCAGTCTGATCTGGGTCTTCACTGTATTCATATGCCATTTTGTCAGAAACTCTGATGAACGAAATTTTAGGACCAAAATTAGCGTATAAATGGTAATTACTGTGCCCTAAGCTTTTCGACAACCTGTTATTTCCTTATTTTTCCAACTAGAGCAAGTGCCCATAGGGTCACGATTACCCCCCGGCCAGCGCCATTTCTTAATTATAAAATATTTTAAAGTTAATGACAATGATATAAGGCAAGCTATAGTTTACAATGTCACTGATCTTTCATTCCAAGAAGAGCTTTCCTGGAGAAAATAGTCTTTAAGATAGGGAGAAAATTTGCTGGGCCATAAAATATAGGTCACTGACCTACATATCCTTGAGAAGTTAGTCTGATGGTCACACTGATGCATTATACCAACTATGATGTTAATGCATTAAATAATCTAAAAGATACTAAGCAAAATCACTAGACCATGAAATATAGATCATACCGATTTATATTTACTTTGAGGTGAAAGTTTGGGTCACACTGTGTCTTTATATGTAAATATGACATTTAAGTATCAAATAGTGGGAGACATAAGACAAAATCACAGGGCTATGAAATATAGGTCACATAATCCCAAATAGGATAGTAATACATCAAATTGTCTTCAAGATGCAACATAAAATCACTGGACTATGAAATATAGGTCACAGTGACCTACATTTACCTTTAGGTCAACTGTTGGATCATACTAAATCATAATCCCAAATAATGATGTTCATACATCAATTACTATTCAAGATATGAGGCAAAATTACTGGACCATGAAATATAGGTCAAGGTGACCTAATTTGTTATGCTGTCAATCATGGTGTCACACAGAACTAATATTCCAAGTATCACATTAATCCATGAAATAGTCTTCAAGATATAAGGCAAAATCCCTGAAGCATGAAGATATGATCACAATGACCTTGACCTTATTACACTGAATGTTGATGTGATAAATATGACTGATGCCCATCCATCTTTAAGATGTATAAACAAACTGCAACATACTATTTTACTGAGGCATTAATCCATGAATTAGTTCAAAATATATGTCAAAATCACTGAAGCATGAAAATAAGGTCACAATGACCTTGACCTTATTACACTGAATGTTGATGTGATAAACATGTCTGATGCCCATCCTTTAATAAGAGGTTGTTTGTATAAACAAACTGCAATATACTACTTTATTGGGGTGTCATAGATTTTGACCTCTAGTCCCACCCTAGGGCAAGACCCAGGGGTTCATTTAATGTAGAATGGAAAAGAACCCTCCTAGGTACCCCCATACCAAATATGAAAAGTTTTTGATCAATGGCTGCAGAGATATAATTAATCAAAAAACTTCAAAGTAAAACTTGGTTATAGAATCACATTTGGATGGAAGGACTGAAGGACGGACAGACAGACAACTGGACTAACAGAACAGACGAAAACTATATACCCCTTCGGCATACTTTGTATGCCGGGGGTATAAAAAACAAGAGGCCCACGGGCCACGGCTTGCTCACCTGAGTGACATAGCCTCTGCAGATATGCAGATGTTATGCAACATTTTTCCAAACCTATCATCGCAACTAATGAAAAGATCATCATTTGAGCAGTTCTTAGTTTTGAAGAAGAGTATATGGGCCTGACAGTCAATGGAGCGTGATCATCTGAATAAACTATCAATCACATTTCAACAGTAGGATCAATGTGAAATTTGGTGGAAATTGGCTAAGTGGTTTCTGACGAATCATGATTTTATACATATAAACAGCACAGTGGCAGGGAAATACAATAAATATAAACAAGATGGTGGCCATCTTAGATTTCCAATCAGAACAATTTTAGCTACTGTTGATCTACAAGTCACTTTGATACTTGGCCCATACAAATGCATGGGGAAGCAAATTTGACCTAGGAGATAAAAAGGTCAAACGTCAACATAGGACCATCATTTTACGAGGGTCCTGCAAAAAGTTTTGTCAATGGGTTCGGATTACTTCAGTGCTACGTTTTATCAAACATATTTTTATTACAAACCTTCAAAGTATTCCCCCTTTACTGAAACACATTTTTGTAACCTTTTTACCCAGTAGCAAAAAGCAGATAAACAGTCATCTTTTGGTATCTGTTGGAGACACTGATAAATAGCGCTGCCAAGAGAACTTCTAGATGTATACTTATTTCCAGAAAGCATTTTCTTAAGCCTTGGAAATAAAAAGAAATCATAGGGACTCAGGTCAGGTGAATAAGGTGGATGGTTTAAAACTTTCAAAAAAAACTTAACAACCTAACACTTATGAGAGGAGGGGTTGTTATGTAAAAGGTGGACTCCTGACCATTCTTTGCTTGGTCTTTTCTTATTGTAAAACTCTTTCACTTTCTTCAGTACAAAATTCTTGTAGAATCAGCCATGACTGTATGACCAGATGGACAAGGCACTTGAACGACTGGCCCACTTGAATTAAAGAAAATTGCATACAACATCTTTTTCAAACTTATGGTTCTCTTGGCAATACATGGGTGTTTTTGATCTTTTCGCTTCCATTGCTTATTATCAGCCCTTCTTTGTGGCTCAAACATATGCACCCAGGTTTCATCACCTGTTAGCAAGTTTGAAATAACCTGACTATTACAGCCTTTGTATGTTTTCAAAAGTTCCCGGGCACATTTTGCTTCTCAGTGAGCAAATGAGGTACCCACCTAGCGCAAACCTTTCTCAGGTCCAAACGCTTTTTCAGAATTGTTTGCACACTGCCTTCTGATATGCCAGTACAACTAGTTATATCTTTGAAAGACAATCTCACATCCTGTTCGACCACAATCTTTACAGCAGCGATGTTAGCCTTGGTAACAGAGGTTTTAGGCCTTCCAGGATGGGGCCCATCAAATGCAAACAGAAGCAAACTTGACCTTGCCATAAAATGATCAAATGTCAGTGTATGACCATTATCTTTAGAAACTTTGGTAGACCTCCCATCCCCGATGATTTATGCAAAGATTCAGCCATAAGGCATCCTCGGTTCTGGAGAAGAAGATTTTTAAAGGTTTTTACCATATATGGGCATGGCGGCCATCTTGGTCAATGGACTGCAACCATTTTAGAACTCTTTCACTTCCCTGCCCCAGGGAGGCTCTAAATGTAATTTGAGCAATATTGGCCCAGAGGCTCCAGAGGAAAAGTCATTTGAAATTCTCAACATTTTTTCCCATAAAAATCCATAGGGAAGCAAACTTGACCTCACCATAAAAAGGTCAAATGTCAATGTACGACCATTATTTTAGCTCTTTCGGTAGACCTCCCGTCCCTGATAATTTATACAAAGATTCAGCCATAAGGCATCCTCGGTTCTGGAAAAGAAGATTTTTAGAGGTTTTTACCATATATGGGCATGGCGGCCATCTTAGTCAATGGATGGCAACCATTTTAGCAATCTTTCATTCCCCTGCCCCAGGGAGGCTCTAAATGAAATTTGAGCAACCTTGGCCCAGAGGCTCCAGAGGAGGTCGTTTGAAATTCTGAACATTTTTCCCATACAAATGCATAAGGAAGCAAACCTGCCCTTGCCGTAAAAAGGTCAAATGTCAGTGTACGACCATTATTTTAGCAACTTTGGTAGACCTCCCATTCCCGATGATATATGCAAAGATTCAGCCACAAGGCATCCTCGGTTTTGGAGAAAAAGATTTTTAAAGGTTTTTCCCATACAAATGCATAGGGAAGCAAACTTGACCTTGCCGTAAAAAAGTCAAATGTCAATGTATGAGCACTATTTTAGCAACTTTGGTAGACCCGCTATGCCCAACAGTTTATGCAAAGATTCAGCCCCAAGGCATCCTCGGTTCTGGAGAAGAAGATTTTTAAAGGTTTTTAACATATATGGGCATAGCGGCCATCTTGGTCAACAAACCGTGACCATTTTAGCAATCTTTAGTTCCAACAACCTAAAGAGGCTCCATATGAAATTTGAGCAAAATTGGCTCAGGGGCTTCAGAGGAGAAGTCGTTTGAAATTCTGAACATTTTTCCCATACAAATGCATAAGGAAGCAAACTTGACCTTGCCGTAAAAAGGTCAAATGTCAATGTACGACCATTATTTTAGCAATTTTGATAGACGCCCCATCCCCGATGATTTATGCAAAAATTCAGCCCCAAGGCATCTTCGGTTCTGGAGAATAGTATGTGCTGTATAACATAATAGTCTTAAATGGTACAGGTGATAATTGTAGGAGTAAGTCTGAAAGCAAGTGCTGATGCTTTAATGGTAACTCTATGAAAATTTAATGTACTGTAACCTTGAAAGAATATGAAAACTTGGTGTACTGTAAACTGGCTGCAATTCTCCACATCTTCTTTCTACCCAACAACATACAAAAAAAGCTTGATCAGATGAAAACTGTAAGAGGAGTGAGCTGGAAATGAAATCATACTTGAACAATCTTTAAAGAGCTATAACTCCATCAAAATTTGGTGCACTGTAACCTCGAAACAACTTGCACTGCATCACCTCATAGTCTAACTCAACCTAACTGGAAGAAAACTGTAGAAGTTATCCAGAAACAAAGTCATGTGTGAATAAAAATCTTTATAAACTGTAAGAACTCTATCAAAGTTTGATTAAGAAATAAATCAGCTCTAGCAGTGATTTGTTGAGTAATAAATCACTGCTTGGAGGTCAGTTGTAAGGTAGATTAAATCCTGAACAGGGAGCGCGAGTGATTTATCTACTTACAACTGACTGACAAACTGCGATTTATTACTCAACAAATCACGCACAAGAGCTGATCTATTTCGATTCTAATACACGATGTAAAAAGTAATTGTATCCTTCAGAGTTTTCCAAGTTTCCGCCATCACATAAAGAAATCCCGCCAACAGTTTTGACAGTAACGCTGTTGTTTACATGTTTTTATGTTGTTGATGCCAGAAAAACGATGTTACACCGTCTAACATCGTGGAAAAGAAGACTGACATCAGGAAAGTGTCAAAATGATGTCAGAATGGCCCCAGATAGTGTTGCGTGCTTCCGCCCAGTGACTTGTTGCAGAATAAATCACTGAGTTTAACCGTTGGCTATATAGGTGAGGAGTGTTAAAATGTACAGTAACCTTGAAACAATATGCCCTATACTACCTCATGGTCAAACTGTCCACCAAGTTTCAGATGAAAACTGTAGGAGGAGTATTCCAGAAACAAAGTGGGGATGGATGGACAGACTCCGGAGGACATACCATAATACCATGCCACTATCTGTGGCTGGGTATAAAAAGTCTATTTTACTACATGTTCATGTGTCTAAAATGGTGCAGAATGAGTGGCAAACAGTGTAGACCCTGATCAGACTCTGTTCTGTGGCATCTGATCTGGGTCTAGACTGTTTGCTGAGGCCTGTGAGTCCAAATATTTAGGGGATAACCGCATTCAAATTTGTCATTTGGGGAGGTAAATCGGCAGTTTTATGATCGGAAATTTCGTTTTACAGCGATGCATCAGGGGAGTCGTAAAACGCAATTTGCGACCGTAAAACCACCGATTTACCTCCCCAAATGACAAATTTGAATGCAGTTATCCCCATTCTAATGCATTTATTCATTTTTGTTGAAAAAAATGTACTGTTTGCACAAAGCGACAAGTGCTGTGAGCTGCATAAAACCAAATGACAGCCAATGAGAAGAGACGTTACGTGATGACAGATTTCCGATAGTATATTGCAGAATATACCGTTGCAAATTTTTGACGTTATACAATCAAACATCATGTTACATATGCAAGTGCATTAGAATTAGGGTTACTACGGTAATGGATTAAATAACTGTCCCACAACAAGCAGTCTCTTAGTACTGATAAAACAGCAGTGCTCCAGCTCGCCCTATACAGAGGGCGGTTGCCCATTTCTGCCACCCCTCTGTCCTTTTAAAAATGCCCTCTGCCTTCTTTCAACTCAAGACACCGAACCCTACATTTGGTGAAAATTTCATGAAAATTGGACCAAAATTAAAAAAGTTATCAATATTTAACTTACCACTCTCTGGGCTAATACAGCAGATGACAGATTGATTATATTTTTTTCTTACTTTTCCCAGAAAACAGGATTTGACATTTCATGCGAAAGAATGTTGCTGACCCACAACATATGTCTTATAACTAGAGCTGGTGTTTGTAAAACACTATGCCCCCAACTGCCTGACTCTAACACTGTTTGACTCCAACACTGCTTAGCCATGACGGTAACAACAGTACAAATATATGATTTCAATGTTATTTTATCAAAGGGAAATAACTCTAAAATAGGAGATGATTGGGATAAGAAAAAAATACGGATCACCTATTTTTTCATGAGGAATCAAAACATGAAATTTCAAAACATTAGCATACATGGTTCTAAACTTATGCTATACACAATAAAGCAACAACATTAAATGGCCCGAAACTGCGAAGGGCCATAACTCCAACATTTCATTTAATTGGTTCAAAATTTATTCAGGTGATCTCCTCCTCAATCCCAATCAGTATACCAAATATCATGGCTCTAGCTTAAATACTTTTTGAGATATCTTGCTGAAAAAGTCAAAATGCCTAGAACTACAAAGGGCCATAGCTACATCAATTTTTCATGGAATTCCCTAAAAAACAAACCAGGTAATCTCCACATCATCCCCAATCAGCATATAATATTTCAAGACCCTAGCTTAAGTGCTTTTCGAGAAATCTTGCTGACAAGGTCAAAATGAGCAGAACTGCAAAGGGCCGTAACTTTATCAATATTTTCATGGAATTCTCTCAAAATATAATCGGGTAATGTACACATCATTCCCACTCACTGTATCGAATTTCAAGAACCCAGCTTAAATACTTTTCAAGATATCTTGCTCACAAGATTAATTCTGATTTTTTTCAAAGGGGCATAACTTTAAATAAACATGCTAGACAAGAAACAAAATACGGGTTGGCTATTTTTTCATTGGGAACCCAAATATAAAATTTCAAAACCCTAGCGTGCAGGGTTCTTAAGATATGGCATGCACAAAAAAAGCTTGATGAACGGACAAACAGTCGCATGGACAAATGAAGGCAAAATAATATGCCCCATCAATTTCATTCGAAACTGGGGGCATAATCAGGTCATCTACTCATCGCTACCAATCTATTCATCAAGTTTCAAGGCTCCAGCTTCAATAGTTTTTGAGATATTTTGTTCACAAGGGAAACATGCCCAAATTTACAAAGGGCCATTACTTATGAAATATTTTTCAGAATTTACAAAAAAATTAATCAGGTCATCTACTCATCATTACCAATCAATTCACCAAGTTTCAAGTCTCTAGCTCTAATAGTTTTTGAGATATTTTGCTGACAAGATAAAAATGCCCAAAATAACAAAGGGGCATAACTCAAGAAGTATATTTCAAATTTCTTCAAAAGTTAATCAGGTTGTCTACTCATCACTACCAGTCTATTCATCAAGTGTCAAGGCTCTAGTTCCAACAGTTTTTGAGATATTTTGCTGACAAGGTAAAATTGCCCAAAATTACAAAAGGCTAAACTCATGAAGTATTTTTCAGAATTTCTTCAAAAATTAATCAGGTCATCTACTCATCACTACAAATCCATTTACTAAGTTTCAAGGCTCTAGCTGTAACAGTTTTTGAGATATTTTGCTGACAAGATAAAAATGCCTAAAATTACAAAGGGGCATAACTCAAGAAGTATATTTCAAAATTCTTCAAAAGTTTATCAGGTTGTCTACTCATCACTACCAGTCTATTCATCAAGTTTCAAGGCTCTAGCTTCAATAGTTTTTGAGATATTTTGCTGACAAGTTAAAAATGCCCTAAATTACAAAGGGCCATAACTCATAAAGTGTTTTTCAGAATTTCTTCAAAAGTTAATCAGGTCATCTACACATCACTACAAATCCATTTACTAAGTTTCAAGGCTCAAGCTCTAACAGTTTTTGAGATATTTTGCTGACAAGGTACATGTAAAAATGCCTAAAATTACAAAGGGCCATAACTCAAAAGGCATTTTTCAAAATTTCTTCAAAAGTTAATCAGGTTGTCTACTCATCACTACCAGTCTATTCATTAAGTTTCAAGGCTCTAGCTCCAACGGTTTTTGAGATATTTTGCTGACAAGATAAAAATGCCCAAAATTACAAAGGGCCATAACTCACGAAGTATTTTTCAGAATTTCTTCAAAAGTTAATCAGGTCATCTACTTATCACTACAAATCCATTTACTAAGTTTCAAGGCTCTAGCTCTAACAGTTTTTGAGATATTTTGCTGACAAGGTAAAATTGCCCAAAATTACAAAGGGCCATAACTTAAGAAGTATTTTTCAAAATTTCTTCAAAAGTTAATCAGGTTGTCTACTCATCACTACCAGTCTATTCATCAAGTTTCAAGGCTCTAGCTTTAATAGTTTTTGAGATATTTTGCTGACAAGATTGCATCCATATTTTTTCAAAGGGCCATAACTCAGAAAAGGGGCATAATCCTGTCAAGAAAAAAAATACGTGTCAGCTATTTTTTCATGAGGAATCCATATATGAAATTTCAAAACAGTAGCATTCACGGTTTTAAAGTTATGCTATGCATCAAAGAGCGTGACGAACGGACGGACGGAAGGACGGACGGACGAACAACCCAGAAGCAATATGCCCCTCCAACTTCTTTGAAGTTGGGGGCATAATAAGTAGACAAAAAGTACACTGGCTGTAATCTGAAGACTATACGGAATTGCTTGACTGTGCGCTTATAGGGGTATGTGTGGTAATTAGATAGAATACTGTATTACTATAAGACCTGCCTTTACACACGTTGAAATGTTTGACTGAAGCTACTGTTGTTCAATCAAGCAGAGGGTACATGTAGATAAAAATGTGTACAGCCTGTTATTAGCATTTGTCCATATATCTAGTAAAATGTTAATTTTTATTTATTTATTTTCTGGGTCACCCAATGAGACAAGGTGCTTTCTGAGCATATGCTAACAGTAAAGATCTGGATCAGCCAGAGACTCTGCACCATCACAAAAACATGTGCTTATATAATTTTTACCCATTAAACCCCACCTTTATATTATATAGTAAAACTGGGGTTTACAGGGGTATACATTATTTTTCTTATTTCTGCTCAAAAACATAGATTGTGGGCACTTGTTAGAACTGCCCAGGCAAGGCAATTCTAATGAGTACCCACAATCTATATTTTGAGCAGAAATATGAAAAATATCAGATTTTTATCTAAAAACGGTGAAATTTTCAATAGATTTAAATATGCATATTTTCACTAGACAAAGTGCCCAGTGGAGCACATATACCCCCGACTAGCGCTACCTCCACTTTTTACAGAGCACAAAGTTGGTAGCTTTGACTCTGGAGATGGCAGTTGTATGCTATATGTTATAACATTGAAAAAATTCAATCACATATAATATGAATCCCTTGACCTCAAAGGTCAGGCACAGGTGCTGGGATTGAGCTAAATAAAACTTTATCCCTATAACTATCACCATATACCAGTGAAATCAGTCTTTATAATATAAGCAAAAATGACATTTGTATGAAACGTCTGTGACCTTGACTTATAAGCCAGGCCCCAGCTTGGGGATGGTGCCGATAAAAACTTCAGACCTATATATACCATCATGCTTAATATTAATGAAACCAACAAAAGGGTCTTCATAATATAGCTATATAAACTTAGATGCAATCTTCTTTTTTTTTACTTTTATATGAAATTTCTAAGTCTGTGACCTTGACCTCAAGGTCATACCCCAGGATAAGGATGATGCTGAGTAAAACTTTAGACCTATATCTACCAACATGTAAAATATAAGTGAAATTCCTCAAAGGGTCTTGATGGTATAGCTATATAAACAAACACAAAAATTTTGACTTATTTATGAAAATTCTAAGTCCGTGACCTTGACCCCAACGTTATTCCTCGGGATAGGGTTGGTGCTGATAAAAACTTAAGGCCTATATCTACCATCAGGCCAAACATGAATTAAATCCATCAAAGGCTCTTCATAATATAAGGTCTTATAAACTTTAACGTAAAAACTTTGACCCTGAGACAAAAATAAAGTATGAACGAATAATGCTTCAACAGATGGATGGACAGACAAACAGATTCCTTGCTGATAGCTATATCTGCTCAACCTTTCAATTAGGGGATAATAAAATTTAACAAAAGGTCTTGATGATATGGCTATATAAACTTAAAAGCAAAAACTTTTACTTTTAAATGAAACTTCTAAGTTCGTGACCTTGACCTCAGTCACACCCGGGGTGGGGATCATGCGGAGTAAGACTCTAAGCCAATATATAGCAACATGTCAAATATAAATGAAATTCCACAAGGGTCTTGATGATACAGCTATATAAACTTAAACACAAAAATTTTGACATTTTTATGAAAATTGGAAGTCCGTGACCTTGACCCAAAGATCACCCCCGAGGTGAGGATGGTGCCAATAAAAAACTTTAGAGCTATATCTATCATCATGCCAAATTTGAATGAAATCCATCAAAGGGTCTTCAAAATATGAGGTCATATAAACTTTAACGTAAAAACTTTGACCCTAAGACAAAAATAAAGTATGAATGAATAATGCTTCAACGGATGGACGGACAGACCAACAGATTCCTTGCTGATAGCTATATCCGCTGGCCTTTTCAATTAGGGAATACTGAAATTTAACAAAAGGTCTTGATGATATGGCTATATAAACTTAAACGCAAAAATGTTTTACTTTTATATGAAAATTCTAAGTTCGTGACCTTGACCTCGGTCACACCCTGAGTGGGGATCATGCGGAGTAAGACTCTAGGCCGATATCTAGCAACATGTCAAATGTAAATGAAATTCCTAAAGGGTCTTGATGATACAGCTTTATAAACTTAAACACAAAAAACTTTGACTTTTTTATGAAAATTCTGTCTGTGACCTTGACTCCAAGGTCACCCCCGGGGTGGGGATGGTGCTGATAAAAACTTTAGACCTATATCTACCATCATGCCAAATATGAATGAAATCCATCAAAGGGTCTTCAAAATATGAGGTCTTACAAACTTTAACACAAAAACTTTAACCCTGACTTTTTTACGAAAATTAGAAGTCTGTGACCTTGACCCCAAGGACATCCCCGGGGTGGGGAGGGTGCTGATAAAAACTTTAGACCTATATCTACCATCATGCCAAATGTGAATGAAATCCATCAAAGGGTCTTCAAAATATGAGGTCTTATAAACTTTAACGCAAAAACTTTGACCCTGACTTTTTTTATGAAAATTCTAAGTCCGTGACCTTGACCCAAGGTCACCCCTGGGGTGGGGATGGTGCTGATAAAAACTTTAGACCTATATCTACCATCATGCCAAATATGAATGAAATCCATCAAAGGGTCTTCAAAATATGAGGTCTTATAAACTTTAACGTAAAAACTTTGACCCTGTGACGGAAAGACGAATGAACGAACGAACGTAAGTACGAATGGACAAATGGAAAAGCGAAAACTATATACCCCCACATACTTCGTATGTCGGGGGTATAATAATTAAATTGATAAGCGAATTAGGTATATGCCTGGTACATTTAACCCTTAAAACGCCAAGAAAATCTGCATCTGAAAATGTGGTCTGTTTTTGTCGTCTGCTGAATATTCTTGCAAACTTTTTCAAACCTATTTTTGCATACAGGCAAACAGTGTGGACCCAGATCAGACTGCTCCTAAAGGAGCAGTCTGATCTGGGTCCACACTGAAATAACTATTAAAGTAACCGGCAGAAGACAAAGCAGACGACAACAGTTGTGACTGGCGCTTTAAGGGTTAAATTGGTATGTTCTTCATTATTCAGTGATTCTGTAAGTTGATAGGGAAGTCCCTCATCAGACTGTGTGGTTGCACAGACTGTCCTAGGCATTTGCTTTGTTCATTTGAGTTGAAGTTTAACACCAACAATTGCTAAGTCATGCCATGATGTTTTTGGATGTGATGATTATGCCATTTCATTGTGTGTCACCGCACTGCGGTATCATGCCCCAGACATTAAATCAGCAAACAAGGTTAATATTATCAAGGGACATAACTATGTATCAGATTGTGTAGGTTTTCAAACTAAATTTTCAAAATCATTCTTAACATATGGTGTATTGTAACCTCAAAATACATGCTGTTCCACCTCATAGTTTAACTTCCTATAACTTTCAGCTTGACAGATGAAAACTGAAGAAGAAAATGAATGTGAACTATCTTTATAGAATAATAACTGTATCAAAATTTGGTATACTGTAACCTTGAAATAGTCCAATTTAAACCACAGGAGGAATTAGCTAAAAATAAAGTCATACCTGAATAATCTTTACAGATTATAAATGAGTACAAAAATTTTGTGTACTGTAACCTCAAAACAAATGTACTGTCCCCTAAAATGAAAATTGTAGGAAGAGATATGCGGACTCCAAGTCATCTGAAAAAATCTTAAAAAAAAAAAAAAATAGTGATAACTCTACCAAAACTTGGTGTACTGTAACCTCGAAATAATAAGCCCTGTTGTTAAGAAGGCTATCTCACAGATGAAGGCGGGCAAAACACCCAGCCCATCAGGTATAGTGGTGGAGATGATACGAGCAGCCAGTGACATGGGCGCCTCCATGATCCGTGACCTCGCAGCTGCAATCATTCGCGATGGCAAGGTACCCTCTGACTGGGAGCAGAATTTCACTGTCTGCCTCTACAAGGTAAAGGGGATGCATTGGAAAGGGGCAACTACCGTGGTCTCAAGCTGACAGAGCAGGCCATGAAAGTCCTGGAGAGGATTGTGGACGGCCTCATCAGACAGTTGGTGTCAATCAACGATTCCCATTTTGGCTTCGTCCCTGACAGAGGCATAACAGTTGCAATCTTTGTTGTCAGGCAGCTGCAAGAGAAGTATCTAGCTGCCAACAAGAAACTCTACATAGCTTTTGTAGACCTGGAGAAGGCTTTTGATTGAGTACCTCAGAAGGTCATCTGGTGGGTGCTGAGAAAACTTGGTGTGGAGGAGTGGATAATATGACTGGTGCAGTGGATGTATGCAAATGCACGGAGCCATGTCCGTGTTGGTGAGGGGTACAGTGAAGAGTTTGAAGTGAAGGTTGGTGTTCACCAAGGCTCAGTACCAGGGCTCTGGAAATTCTGAAATCTGAATCGGTCCAGCCGATGACGATGACGTCATCAATGAGCCCATTAATATGTATATATCACCTGTCACGAAAACTAATGACAATTGGCAGTCCTATGACTCCTTTTAAATTATACACCTCAACTCCGTTATATGACGGAAGTCCGGGTATAACGAGCATAATCAAAGCTGGTGTCATCAATAAATACAGTCAGGTATGTAAAAAGAAAGGAAAAAAAAAAAAAAAAAAAAAAAAAAAAAACGGTTTTGTTATTTCCACCTCCGCAGGGTTTTCCTAAACTATTTATAAACAACTGATTCCCGTCTTGTATAAGCGCGAAGACGGCAGGAAACAGGAGAGACTTTCATGGACCTAATTAGGTCTAATAAAAAAGGCCTGCACCACGGGCGGTTTTGCAGTTTTCAATGTTTCAAGATTTGATCAGACTGCTTAAATTTTAAGCACTGACCAATCTTGTCTAGCACAAGTGGTGCATTACTTATTTTTACCGTGAAATCTACCTTGAATTATACTCGCGTGTTACGGCAATCAACAACAACAACCAAAAAAAAAGAAGCAATCAATAATACCCAGATCAGACGCCGATGTATGCGACATCTGATCAGGATGTACACGGTTTGGGAATTCATTTATCGAATCTGGGACCGACAAACCGTGTTTATCAAAACAAAAAAGAAGAGGAAGAACGAAGAAAACGGGTGCGTTCAAGCGGTGCATTCTTTTATCACTCACAGTAAAGTGACCTCTGATCTTTTGGACATGCCGACTGCACCTGGATGTTTTGCAGTCTCAGTGTATTCACACGTGTCACACAAACGGATTAATTATCAGACTACCGTTACTGATGATTCGTGTTAATCGCTTGTTTACCGCACAAAAGTCAGTGAAGTGTTGATTTTTTGACAATGTTTGGATAATGACGTAATTAATTTGTGCTGCGGAAGGTTGCCGTTATTCAGCTGTCTCTCCAATATACATGTCAAATGACCGTTTAGAGCCTTTTAACTACCATAATATCGCACTTAAAAGGTGCGCGGACGTTGTCAGTTTGGGAAGACTTGACCGTTTGTGACTTTTTAGACATCACTGATTCGTGAAAATTGGTTGTTTGGGGAAAAATGGGGTTCAAGGCACAAACCTGTTGGACCGATTTATTAGCGTTTTGGGGTGTTTGAAATCGGTCCAGAATTCTTAATTTCGGTCCAGACCGGCTATTTTTTCCGGTTTTCCCGAGCCCTGCTCAGTACTCATCCCGCTTCTCTTCATCATTGTGCTTGAAGCTTTATCACGAGAGTTCCGCTCTGGGGTCCCCTGGAAGGAACTCTATGCCAATGACCTGGTTATCATCGCTGAATTGCTTGAGGAATGTGTCAGAAGGCTCTTGACTTGGAAAGAAGCAATGGAAAAGAAAGGACTGAGAGTAAATACAGGAAAGACAAAGATCATGATCTGCGGTACAAGCCTGGACCTCCTGCAGAATTCAGGCGAGTGTCCATGCACTGTCTGTCGCACTGGAGTGGGCAGCAACAGCATTTTCTGCAATGGCTGCAAGCACTGGGCGTACAAGAAATACAGTGGGCTCAAACGCTTGACAAAGGAGCCTGACTACAGATGCACACGGTGCCAGGGAACTGCATGCCCCTTAGACTGCAGAACACAGAGGGAAGTCCAAGTCGGACCTGACAAGCTGGAGGGGGTAGCTTCCTTTTGTACCTAGGAGATGCTCTCAGCAGCAGGTGGCTATGAACTTTCAAGTACAACATGTGTGAAAACTGCCTGGAAGAATTCAAGGAGCTGCTACCAGTTCTCTCTTCCCGCCACCTCTCTTTCAAGACATGTGGCCTTGTGTACAGCTCTTGTGTGTGAAGCGCAATGCTCCATGTCAGTGAGACTTGGCCATTGACAAAACCAAACCTCCAATGTCTGCAGCGGAATGACAGGGCAATGATCAGACAGATCTGCAATGTCAGGCGGCATGAAGTTGTCACCACCGGGTCCAATGAACTACTTGCGCGGCTTGGCATTGAGAATCTGGACCTCATTCTGAAGGAGAGAAGGCTCCGCTGGTATGGACATGTGGAACGCTCCAATGGTGCAGCCTTTCACTTACAGGTTGAGGGAAAGCATGGGCCTGGGAGGCCCAAGATGACATGGAAGCAGCTGACAGAGAGGGATTGCAGAGTGGAAGCTCTTGGTTATTAACCCTCATGATAGAAATATGAAGAGATCTGGTGTGAGATCTGACATGCGTGCAGCAAGCCAGCTATATTTAATACATGTACTACCATACCTTTTATGGAACAGATAAATGTATTTTTATATATAAAACAAGAAACAGATACATGCACATACAATGTAACAGGAAACAAGCATGTACTTCTAAATAACATATTTTTGTACTTCATGTAAATTTGAAGTTTGTTTTGGTTGAAGTAAATTTCAGTTAAATAACCAATTCATAAAAGTTCATAAATAATGAACCCATCTTTAAATCTATACTGGTTTGAAATGGTTTCTTTTCATAAAACTAGAGCTGTCAGAAGATTTGACTATAGCCCCACTGCAGCACTATCAGAGGAGAAATACCCATAGCTTTGATATATTTTGTATTCATGCTTACCAGTCAACATCACTGTAGGACATGGTAACATGGCAATGTAAAACCTACATGTATGAAGGGATTTAAACCCATGAGTTAAGCACCCGTGGTCCTTATTCGGGTATACACAATACATCAACCCAGTGTCCTTGTGTGTACCAGGTTTCAACTTTGTTACCCTTACTGTTCTTGAGAAAAGGAGGACAAAATTTTTCTTATTAATGGCACATTATATAACCTATCAAGGAATGTAACTCCAAGAGTTATAAGCCCTTGGCCATGATTCTGGTATACATATATGATACAACAGCCCACTGTCCATGTGTGTGCCAAGTTTCAACTTAAAAGCTATCATAGCATACAGTTCCTGAGAAATCTGTAATGAAAATTTTTCATTTATGGCAAACTGTAAAACCTATCAAGGGATTTACTCCAAGAGTTATGGGCTCTTGACCCTGATTCTGGTATACAAAAAACATCAGCCCACTGTCCATGTGTGTAACAGGTTTCAACTTTGTAACCCTTATAGTTTCTTGTGAAAAGTGTGATGAAAAATTTTCATTAATGGCCCTGATTCCAGTATACACAATACATCCGCCCATTGTCCATGTGTTTACCAAGTTTCAACTTTACAGCTTTCATACAGTACAGTCAGCGCGACCTTACTACGTGTTGTTTTCGCTAGCGAACGAGGAAAGGATTAATTTCCTCGCAAGTTCCGCGCTCTTTCCACGTTCTTTTCACGCACTCTCCATGATAATTTCGGGCTTATCACACGCAACAAACCCAACGGCAACGCGGAACATGAAATTTGCGTGTCACTCGATAGTTCCACGATCGCCACGCGCTACAGGTAAGATCGCTTCACGCTACACTCTACAACCCATTGAAACCTGTCTGCATTTTATTTTAGATCAGTACTGCATCCGTTCTTCTCATCCCCAATGTGTTTACCTGTACACGTGTACGGTAGTACATGATTTCTATTTGTAATGACGATAATATTCTTGTATCATTGTTTGCCTTAATTGTTATTTATCTGCCTTAATTTTTATTAATCGGAGATGCTACAATTGATTGTCTGCATTGGCGATCTTTGATCTGGATAGGAAACAAAGACAGTGTGTATCCAATTTGTTTCTGTAATTACTATACCTACATGTATGCTAATCCCTTCACCAGCTCTCGGCAGCGTCGCCCCTCGACGTCATATGCAAAACTCCATATTTTTACAATAATTGTTGATGCCCCAACATAACAGAACATTACGAAAACACACCTATTCAAATATATAGAAAATTTCACCTCCAAAAACTGAAAATTTTCCATTAAAAAAAAATTGATATTTTTCATATTTCTGCTCAAAACATAGATTGTGGGTACTCATTAGAAACGCCTCGCCGGGGCGGTTCTAACGAGTACCCACAATCTATGTTTTGAGCAGAAATAAGAAAAATAATATAAACCCCTGTAAACCCCAGTTTTACTTATAAAGGTGGAGTTTGAGGGGGTCAAAATTATATAGGAATGTTTTCGTGATGAATAAATAAAATTAGGGACATGACATTTGAAATGCACACAGATAGCAATCAGAGCAAAGACATTCCAGCCGCTCTACCTGCGATCAGGACATTTCACATCGGGGTCATGACACATCAAATGCCCATGGCTTAACTCACCACCGCGACATTTTGATTGTCAACCCATTATTATGACATTTCAACCTTCCAGTATTTGGGACCCGACATTTGAACTGTCGACCCAGATGTCAGTCACTAATAAATGTCAACCCCTAACATCTCATATAATACACATAGCTTTACGGTATATTTTTCGTCTGCCGCATCAGGGCAAAACATTTGAGCAGACGGAAAAAATATTTACAAATTAATAATTATACCCCCGACATACGAAGTATGTGGGGGTATATAGTTTTCGCTTTTCCGTTCGTCCGTTCGTTCGTACGTACGTTCGTTCGTTCGTTCGTACGTTCGTTCGTCTTTCCGTCACAGGGTCAAAGTTTTTGAGTTAAAGTTTATAAGACCTCATATTTTGAAGACCCTTTGATGGATTTTGTTCATATAAGGCATGATGGTAGATATAGGTCTAAAGTTTTTATCAGCACCATCCCCACCCCGGGGTGACCTTGGGAACAAGGTCACGGACTTTGAATTTTTGTAAACAAGAATTCCGCGGAAGGCGTCATCGCCCCTGCTGGCGCAAAAGTCACAGGAGCCTCAATCAGAATGTGGTCATTAAATAAGTTTATTTCATTCTTTGCAGTGCTTACTTGGAAAACTGGGTTGAAAAAAATGTAGACAAAGTGCCTAGTGGGGCACATATATTCCAGGCCAGTCCCATTCCCTCTAATGGCTATATCTTCAGCACTGACTTTTCGTATCATACAGCCCAATGATAATGGAACGTTGACATAAAATGTGTAAAAGTCACTGGAGCATGAAATATAGGTCAAGGTCACGGGTCAAGGTACCTGCTAATTCAGTACATCAAGGAGAAGCACAATGCAAGGTATGGTGGTTGTAGGCCTTATAGTTGAGGAGTTATCAAACATCAATGTCAAATGTGTCAAATATAGGTCAAGGTCACTAGGTCAAGGTACCTGCCAAGCCAGGGCAATGAGGTGAAGCACTATGCAAGGTTTAGTGGTTGTAGGTCTTATATTTGAGGAGATACCGAACATCAATATAAAATGTGTCAAAGTCATTGGAGTGCACAATACAGGTCAAGGTCACCAGGTCAAGGTACCTGTCGAGTCAGTACATCGAGAAGAAGTGCTATATAAGGTTTGGTGGTTGAAGGCCTTACAGTTGAGGACATATGGAAGGGTGACCTAAAAGGTGTAAAAGTCAATGGAGCGTGAAATATAGGTCAAGGTCACCCAGTCAAGGTACCTGCAGTCCGTACATTGAGGAGAAGCATTATGCAAGGTTTGATGGTTGTAGGCCTTATAGTTGAGGAGATATTGAACGTTGACGTAAAATGTGTAAAAGGCACTGGAGCTCAAAATATAGGTCAAGGTCACCAGGTCAAGATACCTGCCAAGTCAGTACATATAGGAGAAGCACTATGCAAGGTTTGGTGGCTAGAGGTCTTACACTTGAGGAGATCTGGAACGTTGATGTAAATTATGTCAAAGTCACTGCAGCCAAAATATAGGTCAAGGTCACCAGGTCAAGGTATCTACTAAGTCAGTACATTGAGGAGAAGCACTTTGCAAGGTTTGATGGTTGTAGGCCTTATAGTTGAGGAGATATCAAACGTCGACGCAAAATATGGCAAAGTCACTGGAGCGCAAAATATAGGTCAAGGTCACCGGGTCAAGGTACCTGCCAAGTCTGTACATCTAGAAGAAGCACTATGCAAGGTTTGGTAGTTGTACGCCTTATAGTTGAGAAGATCTGGAATGTCAACGTAAATTGTGTCAAAGTCAATGGAGCGCAAAATATAGGCCAAGGTCACTGGGTCAACATATCTGCCAAGTCAGGAGGTCAGGGAGATGTGTCATGCAAGGAATGATGGTTGTTGTAGAATTGTAGTTGATTAGAATACTAAATTTGACGTAAATGTCGAACTTCGACATAACAGAACTGTTAACAGACAGACGGACGGACGAACGGACAGACGAATGGAAAAGCGGGCACCTATGTCGCAAAGTCAGGAGGTCAGGCAGATACTTCATACAAGGTTTGATGGTTGTTTAGTCTTGTAGTTGATTAGAATACTAACTTTGACATAAATGTCGAACTTCCACATAACAGAACTGTTAAGAGACGGACAGACGGACAGACGAACAGACAGACGAATGGAAAAGTGGGCACCTGTGTCGCAAAGTCGGGAGGTCAGGGAGATGTTTCATGCAAGGTTTGATGGTTGTTCAGTCTTGTAGTTGATTAAAATACTAACTTTGACATAAATGTCGAACTTCGACATAAATGTTGACAGACGGACGGACAAATGGACAGACATACGGAAAAGCGGATGCCTATGTTGCAAAGTCAGGAGGTCAGGGAGATGTTTCATGCAAGGTTTGATGGTTGTTTAGTCTTGTAGTTGATTAGAATACTAACTTTGACATAAATGTCGAACGTCGACATAAATGTTGACAGACGGACGGACGGACTGACGGACGGACGGACAGAAAATCGGACGCCTATATCGCACCCTGCTACAAGCAGGTGCGATAAAAAGTCACAGGGTCAAAGTTTTTGTGTTAAAGTTTATAAGACCTCATATTTTGAAGACCCTTTGATGGATTTCATTCATATATGGCATGTTGGTAGATATAGGTCTAAAGTTTTTATCAGCACCATTCCCACCCCGGGGGTGACCTTGGGAACAAGGTCACGGACTTAGAATTTTAGTAAAAAAAGTCGAAGTTTTTTGTGTTTAAGTTTATATAGCTATATCATCAAGACCCTTCAGGAATTTCATTTATATTTGACATGTTGGTAGATGTCGGCCTAGCATCTTACTCCGCATGATCCCCACCCTGGATGTGACCGAGGTCAAGGTCACGAACTTAGAATTTTCATATAAAAGTAAAAATATTTGCGTTTAAGTTTATGTTGCCATATCGTCAAGACCTTTTATTAAATTTCATTATCCCCTAACTGAAAGGTTGAGCTGATATAGCTATCAGCAAGGAATCTGTTCGTCTGTCCGTCAGTCCGTTGAAGTATTATTCGTTCATACTTTTTTTTTTGTCTTAGGGTCAAAGTTTTTGCGTTAAATGTTATAAGAACTCATATTTTGAAGACCCTTTGATGGTTTTCATTCATATTTGGCATGATGGTATATATAGGTCTTAGGTTTTTATCAGCACCATCCCCTCCCTGGGGGTGACCTTAGGGTCAAGGTCACAGACTTAGAATTTTCATAAAAAAGTCAAAGTTTTTTGTGTTTAAGTTTATATAGCTGTATCATCAAGACCTTGAGGAATTTCATTTATATTTTACATGTTGGTAGATATCGGCCTAGCGTCTTACTCCGCATGATCCCCACCCCGGGTGTGACCGAGTTCAAGGTCACGAACTTAGAATTTTCATATAAAAGTAAAAATTTTTGCGTTTAAGTTTATATAGCCATATCATCAAGATCTTTTATTAAATTTCATTATCCCTTAACTGAAAGGTTGAGCGGATATAGCTATCAGAAAGAAATCTTTTTGTATGTCCGTCCGTCCTTTGAAACATTATTTGTTCATACTTTGTTCATATTTTGAAGACCTTTTGATGGAATTCATTCATATTTGGCATGATGGTAGATATGTCTAAAGTTTTTATTTGCACCATCCCCACCCCAGGGGTGACCTTGGGGTCAAGGTCATAGACTTAGAATTTTCATAAAAAAGTCAAAGTTTTTTGTGTTTAAGTTTATATAGCTATACCATCAAGAACCTTTGAGGAATTTCATTTATATTTTACATGTTGGTAGATATAGGGTATGACCTTCAGGTCAAGGTCACAGACTTGGAAATTTCATATAAAGTAAAAACAAATTGCATCTAAGTTTATATAGCTATACCATCAAGACCTTTTATTGAATTTTATTATCCTCCTACAGAGAGGTTTAGGGGATATAGCTATCAGCATGGAATTCATCCATCCTACCATCTCCAGAGTCAAAGCTACATATTTTGTGCTCGTTAAAAACTGGCGGTAGCGCTCTTCAGGGGTATACGTGCCCCACTGGGCACTTTGTCTAGTTTTAACTTTACTAAAATATGTTGCCCGGTCCTATGTGAACGCGAATGCTTGCAATTTATGTTCATTTTTGTTTCAAAATTTAACAATAAAGGTTTTTTTAGACTGCACGTACACTGGGCAGGCTTGGTCCTCTAAGCGTCTATTTGCCCATATTTCGTGCCGTCTTTCGCCAAGAGGGCGTAAATTACATATATGCTTGTGCATGCCTTCATGTCGCGAATTTGATGACTATCAAGATGCTCCTATGTGCTCATCGGCAAGTCCGGCTCTGCTCTGTTCACATGTCCCCTATATTTTGCGTCTGCTATAAAGAACCGGTCAGACTGAACATACTGCACAGTCCGATCAGCGTCCTTTATAGCCACATCATTCCCGCAAAATGAAGACACCGACTAGACCGAATTTGCGCTTGATAGGAAAGACCCCGATAAGATATACTGCTCAGCCTGCTCAACGCCTTTCCCATACACCTCCTACGCTGGGAAAAACCGCATCAGCCTGTAACGGTGGAGTTTATATAGGGCAGGTAACACGCCACTACGCGTGTTACACGGGCAACCTGTGCACTTATTTATGGTAACATTGTATTTGTACTAGCTACGTAGGGTTAAGGCGAAAATGGCCTTATGTAGGTGAAAAGGTACCCTACGTAAGAACAAAAAAAAGAAACTGTCCCCTTCGGTGTTCCCTTTCTGTGTCGCCACAAACTGTCCTTTGTTGGGAACAAGCCGCTCTTTATGTTTGTGCATCGCAAACAAGTTAACCCATTTCGGCTGATTTGATTCTCATCCATATGACTTAAATGAGTTCATTCTTTATAAAAAGGGATGTCGAATTGGTTGCATCTTAATTATTGAAATATATTAATTAAACGATCATTGGAATCATGAGAATCTATAGCGCGTCCAATTACCTGTTGTCACGCGATTAAATGACTTGCGTAAAAACAGGAAGTCAATTTCATTTTTTAATGTTTTCAAACTTTTCAAAAAAGTCATCCTCCAGATTTTAAATGTTATTTCCCTAAGTTGATTAATACAACTTTTCCCCTATGGTCTAATGTTAAAAATTTCTTTGATTTTTCACACAAAAATATAGGAAAATCAGAGGAATTTTTACATAAGACCATTAGACCATATAGACCATATTTGTTAACTTACCGGAATGAAATTTAAAATCTGAAGGGTGACATTTTTAAAAAGTTTTAAAACATTTTAAAAGTTTGGAATTGACATCTCGTTTTCGCGCAACAGTCATTTTATCGCGTGACAACGGGTAATTGGACGACATATAAGCTTAAATGGGTTAAATTAGCGAGCCGTGACACGATGTTTTGGTATATACAGTCCCCGTAAAGACTTCAAATGCGCATGCATGTAAGTGGCCGTCTATAGGATGTCCATTAACCGTTCCCACTCGATAAAAAAAAACCAACTGATTTTATTTTCAAATTTTAAAATATTTAAAAAATTTGAAAATGACTTCAGGTTTTCGCACAACCGCTGTTTTATCGCGTGACACGGTAAATGGACAAATTATAGTGAAACTGCATGTACATGACTGATGTATGGTCGACGACTTCTCCTTGTTCTATACTACTGTACCTGTGTGCGAGCATTGAGGGCTTCCGCCTGACAAAGCATCCCTGACTACACGGATGCGGAGTCGCGCCTAAGCCTTCGCTGTCCGCTTATGCAAATGATAAGTACCAAAATCTCATGTGCAGGTTCATTTCCCTATAAAACGTGGGTGTTTTTTCGGCGTTAAGTGACATGCATGTCGCAGACAAACCGCATTATCTAAAATGGGATAGTAACATAAAGTCAACAGTAGGTAAAAACTAACTGATTTTATTTTCATATTTTAAACACATAATGATAACACGCCTTATTAACTTATCGAATTCCATGGTTGTGATAATAATAATAAAAATAATAAAAAAAGATTCAGCTGAAAAATCATACTATTCATGCAGCAAACAACGACTCTGATCAGACTGCGTAGTTTGGCAGACTGAACTGTGTATTTGTGGCTCGCACATGCAATTAAAAATAGAAATAAAAAATCTAGAGGAGAATGTTACATAGTAAAAACGCGCCTATCATTTTACCCTCTCAAACCCAACGTTTGCATGATGAACTTTGGTGTAAAAGGGGTAAACATAATTTCTTATATGTGCTCTAAAACAGATTGTGTGTAATCGTTAGAATCGTCCCATTGAGTCGATTCAAACGAGTACCCACAATCTATGTTTTGAGCAGAAATAAGAACAAATCGCCTTCGACTTCATTTTGCAGCGAATAAATTTACCATGTATTTGAATAGGCGTGTTTTCGTGTTGAGACAGGGGTCGTAAAGTAATAGGAAACTCGCACATGCAATTAAAAATAGAAATAAAAAATCTAGAGGAGAATGTTACATAGCAAAAACGCGCCTATCATTTTACCCTCTCAAACCCAACGTTTGCATGATGAACTTTGGTATAAAAGGGGTAAACATAATTTCTTATATGTGCTCTAAAACAGATTGTGTGTAATCGTTAGAATCGTCCCATTGAGTCGGTTCAAACGAGTACCCACAATCTTATGTTTTGAGCAGAAATAAGAACAAATCACCTTCGACTTCATTTTGCAGCGAATACATTTACCATGTATTTGAATAGGCGTGTTTTTGTGTTGAGACAGGGGTCGTAAAGTAATAGGAAACTCGCACATATGGTCTAATGTTAGATTTTCTCTGATTTTCTGAACAATCATCTGCAGAGAAAATAAGAAAAAAATAAATATAAACCATATGGGGATTTTTTATTAACTGAAAAAAAAATCGGCAGGGTGACTTTGTTTAAATTTTGAAGTTTTTCATATCTAAAACAATTCTGGTTTTCGCTCAATAGTCAGTCAAAACACATTTTCCAACTTGATACTACTTGTATAGGCACCTTAACTGGTTTGATAATCTTTAATCGCACACTATTCAGTTGTGATACACCTTCAATCTAACAGTCCCATAGTTTCACTTCAGGCGCTGCAGCTTTTCATTCAAATCGTCTGTTGCGAGAACATCCACAAAGTGTCCAATACTTTTCCCTTCGGAGCTGTCCTTGAATAGTTTCTTAGGCAAATCTCCCGTCGCCTTTCCACCCACTGCAACCGTTAATGGAACGACTTTATAATTATGCTCGATGAATTTCGTGCAAACCTCAGGAGTGAGCACCTCATACCAAAATTCCTCACACGCCTCGACCAGCTCCTCTTTCGTGGTAGGATCTTTCTTCGACACATATCTCTTCAACATGTTCCATGTCATCTCAATAGGGTTTAGGTCGCATGATTCTGAAAAATAAAGACAAGATTCGGAAATAAATGAATGTTCACTTTTTTAAAGAACTACGTGCAAAGGGGCCCCGAAATGGCCCCCTTCTGAGTGTAACTATATCTACATAAGTAGTATAGGGCGGCACTATGGACCCTGCCGCCCTATACTACTTACATATTTTGTATCTTTACCCAAGCCTGTAATCACATATAAATGAAAATACATGACAGATGTCCCTATGCGAAGATACAGCAGCTCAAAGATTAGCATTTACTATATGAGCCAGAACACGACATTTTGGCACTTTTTGTCCTCCGTAATGGTGATCTTCAAATGCGCATGCTCAGCCATCTAGCAACGCTATATATCTGACTGTTAGTCTGAACCTTCGTCTAGTTCTATACTACATCTGTGCGAGCAGTGAAGGCTCTGGCGGGACTGCGCAGTCGCGTCTGAGCTTTCGCGGATCGCATATGCGATAAGTACCAAAATCACATGTACTGGCTCATATAATTATTTATTTGATTTTCCATTGATATGCATTGAAAATTCATAAAAAAATTAAAAATTGAAAGTTGTTGTAGAATAAAAATGTTAACGTCATTTTATTCAGGAATAGTCAAAGTATCAGGAATAAGAGTCTGTTTGGGGTTACAAAGCCCCAAACAGGATTTATAAGGGCCAAAAGTAACTAAAATGAACCAAAATATGCTATTTTGGCCATTTTTGGCAACTTTCAACACTTGGCTACCATAGAGCACAGCCGTAAACCAAAAAGATATTGATATATTTTGTAGACTTTGTCATAGGCTATAACATATTTCAATATATTTTTGGTTTACGGCTGTGCTCTTACTAGCCAAGCAGCGAATAACAAAGAAGCTGATCAGACTGCATGGAGGCGCAGGCTGATCTGCGTCTTTGTTGTTCGCACATTCAATTTTCTGGTTTTCTCACGAAATGGTTCAATTTTATCAATGACGCAACCTCTTTGAGGCGATTCGAACGTGTACCCACACAAATTATGTTTTGTTTTGTTTTTTGGAGGAAAAATAAGAAAAATACATTTTTTTTTTCGACTGAAAATTTTCATTTTAGGGGGTAATCTTTGCATAGGCTTGTTGTCTTAATCACATACTGTACGTACCTGACGGCCACGTCGACACCCAGTTGATCCCATTGTTTTGCATGAACTGCTTAGCCTTCTTGGATTTATGTTTCGGATCATTGTCTTGTATAAAACGGTGTCCCTCTGGAAAACCTGATCTCACGAACGGCAACAAAGTATCTTTAACTATGTTTTCCGTATACAGCGTCCATAATTCCATCAAAGGTCACAAGTTCTGATGGTCCTTTTTTGGAAATCGTGCCCCACAGAATAGTAATCAATAATTAATGTGTGACCTGTGTCACGGTTCATGACTCTGGGAAGAAATGAAAACAATCAGAACGGATAAGAGAATTTTTATCTTTTCACACATTAAAAGACATACCTGTACTGCAATCAGAGTAGTGCATGGACAGTAGATTTTGTTTTTACAGGTAACGGTAAAGTTGAGCGTGCACTAATCTTTTCCACGCCAGGGTTTCCACGCGTATAATCCGTTACACGCTCGATCACACGCTTGTAGCGAGAATTTCCACGCTTATCTTACACGCTACACGTTAAACTCGTGTTACTTCCTCGCTAATCCCGCGCAACTTCCACCATAAAAAGTCACGTGACTTGCGTGTTTCCACGCTTGATATCGCGACACGTAGTAAGGTCGCGCTGCCTGTACTGTAGCTCAGGGTTCCCACTGCATTTTAAATCTGGGGGTAAATTTGCTTTATTTTCTTACTTGTGTACCCCCTTTGTATAATAGGATATAGCAACTCTTTTCAATTCTGGGGGTACAAGGCAAATGTGAGGGTAAAAAACCCTCTACAGAGGGTAAATGGGAATGCTGACGGTCAGCTCCTCTGAAATCTATAATAATAATTACATGTATTAAACAAAAAACTTTCTAATTGAATCGTGTTTCTCTGTTCAGCAGACTTTTAGGTCTTTCAGATCAAAGGACAGATTTTTCACACTTACCATTCATAAATACCTTTTGATTAGTTAGTTAACCCTCTTTATTAAGCATTGTGCAATTGTTACTTTATATCAATTGTTCTTATATACAGTATTTTAAGAAAAACATCTTATGCCTGAAATTGTAGAATTCAGTGAAACCAATAATTATTACACAGTATTATTGGTTAAATACAGCTGGTTGTCAGCAGACTTTTTGGTCTGGTGACAACAGGTTGTCACTAGATGTTAAAGTCTGTTGACAGCTGGTCATTACCAGACACTTCCTTTATTAAATCCATAGGAGAAAAGGATAAGATGTATATGTTTGTATTATAAAAAATGTAAAAAAAAAAAAATCTTTTATCAAACAAACTGCAGGTTGTCCAGCACCAAGGTGAACAATAAAACTTGCTATAAATTTGTAATCCAATACCTTGGAGTAATCTTGTTCATTATTGTTACCATCTACCAAAGGTTTTATAACACTTTAGACTACTCATAAAGCCAGTTTTTATACCATTTGAGTTCTGACTCCCTGAATGCACCAATAAAGGTCTCAAGATGTGATTTAAAGAAGGATTAAGATTTTTAAACATGTGAGTATAATTATATTATATATTCGTTTCTAATTTAGGCAAAAATAATGAACTGTATGTGGCAGATATGAAAGCCTCTTATCAGACTGTGCAGTTGTGCAGGCCGATCTGAGTCTTTGTTGGATGCTCATGTGACATTATAGGTTTTGCTGTGCCCTGACTCATTTGTGATTTTGACATTCTTACAGCACAAACATTGTTTTACTAGAATAATGGGTCCAAAACATGCTCACGGAAAATAGTGTAGGCCTGATAAGACTCATCCTAGAGGACTCAGGAGAGAAAAAAAGCTATTTTAGTAAAACAAAAATATTTTATTGTAAAACCACTGCTTTTTAGTGAAATACTGTTTTACAGTCACAAAATATAGTACTGTGCTGTAACTGTAAGAATGTCAAACTCACAACTGAGCAAGACCCAGAGCACAGCAAAACCTACATGTACAATGTTACATGTGCACCCAGCAAAGACTCAGATCAGCACAACTGCACAGTGATAAGAGGCTTTCATATCTGCCTCATGCAATTCATTATTGTTGCCTAAATTAGAAACAAATAGAATATTAATATAATTATACTCACATGTTGATTTGCTGGAACAGCCCCTTTTCACAGGCAAAAAAAAAGAACAAAACAAAAAAACAACACATTATTTCTATATTTGCCCAACGTTAAAACTGTGCAAGGCTAACGTTGGCCCAACATTGTAATTAACATTGACGAGCAGACTTACATTGGGTCAATGTTGAATGTCTACATTGGGCCAATGAAATGGACAACATTATTCAAAGTTGGCCCAACATTAGCATGCCATCTTGGCGTAACCTCAAAATAATATGAGCTGTACCATCTCGTAGTCTAAATGTCCAACAAGTTTCAATCTCATTCGATGAAAATTGTGGGAGGTATCTGAAAACAAAGTCATGTTGAAACAATCTTTAATAATAAATAGTGACAACTCATGGATAGATAAACCCGAGTCAGTACCTCAAAATACCCTTAACAGTAACCGGATTATGCCTGACATAGACATATCCATAAATGGTATCTTGAAACTGCTGAACAATCTCAAACCAGGTAAGGCAGCCAGCCTGGATAGCAAACGACCCATTCTGCTGAAGGAGCTCAGGGTGGAACTGGCCCCTATTATCAAGGTAATTTTCGAAAGATCATTACGACAGGTAAGCTCCCTGCAGATTGGTGCAAAGCTAATGTAACACCAATTTTTAAGAAAGGTGATAAGTCACTGGCAGCAAATTCCTCCCCCGGAATGCAAGTAAGGGAAAGCAGACAGACCTCATCTTATTAGACTTTTCTAAGGCTTTTGATAAGGTCAGCCACTCTAAACTTATCTGGAAGTTACAAAATTACAGAATACGGTCTAATGTACTGAATTGGATAGGCACCTTCCTTGGTGATCGGTCACAGCAGGTTGTTGTTGCCGGTGAGGGATCGGACTGTCCCAGTGACCTCTGGAGTTCCTCAGGGGTCTGTCCTGAGGCAGATCCTGTTCCTCATCTACATCAATGACCTGAAAACATTGTGTCACAGGTGCGCCTTTTTGCAGATGATACTGCTTTGTACCTCACCATGGAGGGTGCTGACGACAGTTCCATGCTACAACAGAATTTAGATAGACTGTCCAGGTGGGAGATTGCCTGGGACATGGAATTCAACCCCTCAAAATGTCAGGTGGGTACAGGTGACTGGTTCCAGGAATCCCATTAGTTCTAGTTTGTATCGACTGCATGGGGAGATCCTCGAAACAGTCAGCTGTGCTAAGTACCTGGGGGTCGACATTACCAGCAACCTATCCTGGGGCTCACATATGGACAGAATAACCAACTCAGCAAACAAAACCCCCAGCTTCATAAAAAGAAATGTCAGAACACAAATGTCCGGAGTGAGAGAGGCTGCCTACAATACCATGGTCCGGCCGCAACTCGAATATGCTGCGGCCATTTGGGACCCCCATACTGAAGTGAAAACTGAACAAATTGAGAAGGTCCAACGGCAGGCTGCTTGCTGGACCACCTGTAACTTTGAAATGGCAAGTGTTTCGGCCATGCTTGAAACTTTGGGTTGGCGTACTCTTGAGCAGAGATGTGCGGACTCACATCTGTGCTTATTCTACAAGATTGTCAATAACATGGTCACAGTACCTCTCCCAGATTACATTAAACCCAACCCCTGTACGTCCCGTCGTGGCCATTCTATGACATTCCAGCAAATTCACACAGGGAAGGACTTTTTATTATAAATATTCCTTTTTTCCACTGGCAGTCGTTCAGTGGAATGCCCTACCAGAAAGCGCTGTCAGCTCGCCAAGCCTTGACATATTCAAGGTTAAAATTGGCAAGTTGCAGCACGTCAAGCCTTAAGATCCCAAGTATAGATTGTTTTTAACCTGATTTTACCTATTCTCATCTATTTTAACCTATCATCTTTCATCCCCTTCACTATCATACTTTGTCACTCACTGACATGCTTTTATGCTCTTATCTTTTCTAGTAACACACTTGGATTGCTCGACAGCGCAAATGCCTAGAATGTGTATGGCATCATTGCAAATGCCTAGAATGTGTATGGCATCATGACAAGATAGATAGATAGAACTCTTTCTTTGGTGTACTTTGACCTCAAAACAATTCGCACTGTATCACCTCAAGGTTTATCTGTCCATCAGTTTTAACACGCTTTATCTGTCCATCAGTTTTAACCCTATCTTATATAAAAGATATAGGAAGATCTGATAAAAACTGAAGAAGATGCTGATAACTAAGTTGAAAAAAGGGCATTTTCAGAAAAGGGGTCATAACTCCATTATCACCAGTAAAAATTCCGATTCTGATAAAGGGCCTGGAACCCCCTCCTTACTTTCCTCACCACGTAAATCCTGGCCTTCTAATTATGGCATGTTTGTCATTAAAACACTGGTTAACGGATGAAAATGTTAACGTTACTGTAACTTTGGGCTTTAGTCTGTCAGTGACCCCACCATTCAATCACGAAAACTAATGACATCTCACCTTTAGTGACATTTCAGCTGTATTTGGCGTACTATTTCCTGAGTACTGACATTAAAGATATGAAAGCAATGATATTAATGCGATTGTACGTTCACAAATTTGAATATGCATCGTTGCTGCTAATCTTTTGCAAAGAAAGTGTGATGCAGTTACTTCTATTATTTTGTAATCAGCTGTTCCACAAGTAATGACGAAATAAATGGGTGAAAACTGTAACCGTCATACTGGTTTCTGGTCGTTTCGGCCAATTTCGTGGGTGGGTAGTTTCGGCCTCGGTAGATGGGTCGTTTCGGCCCTAAGTCGTTTCGGCCTCATTTGAAATAAACATGGGTTTATAAGTTTATAAGATGGACAGACGGACGGATGATGCCAGGATAGATAGATAGATAGATAGATAGATAGATAGATAGATAGATAGATAGATAGATCTTTCCCGCTTTGTCGGCGAACTGCGGTCGGACAGTCCAAAGAAGGTACAACAACTGAAGGACATGAACTTGATACTGTTTAATGGGTCGTTAAACTCCAACCCAACCAACTAAAATTACCTAAAAGCTAATTGTTTAATCTGTAAAGCACTAGGCAAGATTGTAATGACAACATGCTAAAATAGATTGTCCTTTTTTTTTTTTCAAAGAAATTAAGTATTAACATCAATATCTTCAGCTAGGAGTCATTTTTCAAATAGACTTCGAAGAATATGACATGCGCAGACAATGCGAAGATTGACATACGCAGACGATGGTCTTAACATTTCAAGTGACATGAAATGTCAAGACTTATTTTTTTTTTAAATAATTATTAAATGAATAGAACTTTTCGAATGTTGTCTGTTCCAAATTATGCTAAGTGCTTTAAGGTTAAAGTGCTAACAATGTTTTGTAAAGAAATTACTATGTGATGAAAAGTCTTAGCGTGAGTCCAAGATACCAGGGTAAATCAAATGTAGTTTGAAATATATATTTTTATTTTTCAAAGAAAAGCCGTAACATTTCATGTGAATTATCTGCCAAGCAGACAATTCACATGAAATGTCAAGACTTATTTTCCTTTCAAGCGGGGCATTAGCCTACACATCTGCTCAGTCTGATCAGGACCTTCTTTGTCCGCTTGTGTTCACATATGTCGCGAAGATCCCTTTTCTCGTGATTCAGTACCTTTATAAGTATAGGAGTCGGTTCACATGAAGGGTTTCTGGTCAACGTGTCCCTTAGTCAACTCCTACCTTAGTCATCTTGTACCCAATTTTGGTCAACTTGTACCCTAGTCAACTCGTACCAGTCAACTCATACCTTTGGGTTAAGTCTTACCATATCATATTATTTCAGGAGTCATTCCGCATAGCTCCAGATAACAGGAATATCCAGATAAATATTTTCCTGATTTCTCCACAAAAATATATACTTTGGGTACTCATTAGAAGGGCTTCACTGAGGCAGCTCTAATAAATACCCACAACATATACTTTCATGGAGAAATAAGCAAAATACCAAAACTCATGATGAAAAAAAATCATCTGGAGCTGTGTTCATTGTTTGCTCACAGTCATTGAATACCTTGATTTTAACACTTATCATGCTATCATAGCAGATTCAGCAGACGAAAAACTGGCAAATTTTTTTCCTAAAAAAAATAGGATATGACACGTCATGAAAATTATCTCGTACCTAAAGAGACAATTTGCATGAAGTGTAAAATCTTATTTTTCTATGGAAAAAGATCAAAATGTCGTTTGCTGATTTTTTACCTAGCATGCAAAAGTGTTAAAATACCATATGCAGGAATTCTCGTACTACAGGTACTAATCCGCACCAATCGGTCCCTTCTGTGACGTCACAGCCTGTCGCTAGTTCTCAGACAGGTAGTAGTGTGGAAATGTATAGAATTATATAGGAGCCCGTCATTTAACTAATAAAATCATTTATTTTCAATAATACAAGATATTATTATAACCTCGCAATAGATGGAAAAATGTATCTGCTTCAATTTGATACCAAACTTGTTGAAATAAGATAAATTTTAAAATGGCCCAGATTGTAATGAATGCTACAAGGGTGTTTCCTTATTAAGTCTTTGTATTTTACAACAAAAATGGAAAATAGCCTTGATTCAATCGCCCAAAAGTCATATTTTTTAAAATTTCTCCGTTCGCTATAACCTCTCATTCGATAGATCTATTTAATATCTATAGCAATGTAGTAAAATATTGAATAAATTATTTTATTAAAAGTGGCCCACAGGTTGCAGAATGCTATATTTGAAAAATGCGGAGCGAAAATGTGTAATGATTACACAGACGCAGATCTTGTGTACACATGATACTAGAATGAATTGCAAAAGAGGTTGTAAGAATTGGAAAATAAAAAAAGAAATTGGTATCCATTGATAGTATTATAAAGATTATTTAGCTTCAAAAAGGAAAACAAAGATATATATTTTTAATAATATAAACTTATTTATTTAATTTTTGTTTATGTCGAATTATGTTTTTATTCGGAAACTTGTTGAAGCTTTAATGAAAATTTGATATAATTACTCTTGACCATACGAAAACTACAACTGCTTAATTACGTGTTTTTTTGTTTGTTTAATGACGAAAAAAATACTTTGTCGGGATACAAGAAAAATACTTAAATGCGCGGCCACTCTTGCGATGTTTTCTTAATAACAATTACTGCTAATGAATGCCAATTATGTCGAAATTTGACGAAAGAAAACAACGAAATCACTTTTTACAAAATTGACATACATGCTTATGCGCAATTTTAATTGCACAAACAGAATCAAATCCAACATTCGATATTTTTGCATAAACTAGCACTTTAACTGACTTGATTTGCTCATTTTAGATTCCTGTACATAAATAAGAGCTAAAGTACATGGTTCATAATCATGGCTTCATCTAAGTGCGTGCGTCTACAAAATAAATTTGACTATAAAAAACTGAATGAGGGTGAGGCTCTCTCTTTCAAATGTTGTTCTCTCTCTAAGTCTTTGAATAACACGAGTCTCTCCAAATAAAAGCAGCATTAAATATGACGTGCAACCATTGTAGTTTCAGATTAGCATGTGCATACATTTTTTTCTCTGATAGAATGTGCAAGCTCTATTCAACATGCGGTGTTAAATATGTATATTTAATAAATAATTTATAATATTTAAAAAACAAAACAAAATGATAATCTCGGTATTGATGGGTCCGAGATATTATTTTCAGAAATAATTAGTGTAGTAATCTTTAGCTGTATATCATAATTCGGAAAATAAATAATCCTATGCTGGTCCTATTTTGTTTCATAAAATGGTTCTCTATCTAGGAAATTAAAACATAATGATACTAATTATATTATTATTATTTTTACTTATTTACTACTACTACTACTATTATTATTATTATGTTGTACATCACAATTCCGAAGAATAAATATTATTATGCTGGTCATATTCGAAATGTTTTATTTGTAAAATAGCCACATAGATAGTTTATACTCGTACACGTGTATTTAGGGGTAAAATATTGCTAATTACCGTATAAACCCTATAAGACACATTAAATTACTATCATACTGAAATTTGATCAAGTCCGTTTGGCTACCTGTTGACACAGCTTATACCTGAGTGGCAAACAGTGTAGACCTTGATATGATACTCTTTGATGTAATGTCTGATCACGGTCACTGCCTTTTGTTATGGTGTGTTTGTCAGAATCCTGAGGTTAAATACTATAAACCACTTTCTCAGTCAGATTCAATAAATTGTTCACACCTTTCCACACTTTATCCTAAAGGCAATTGTTTCAAAAACAATAGATATGTCCTAAAAATACTACTCTTTTCCCAGCAGTCTGTGTTGGTTACCTAAAGTAACACCAGGTAACAGGGTAACGCCTCTTAATAGGCCAGGATTCATCCTCTATGTCGTCATTCCAAATAGATATATATATACATGCATTAACCTATAGAATCTGTTGATATTGTGTGGGTAACAGGGTAACACGGGTAACCGCAGGTAACACAGGGGCACTGATACCCGAACTTAAATTGTTAATTTACTTGACCGGGTTTAAGGAACAGGGTAACAAGGGTTACCACAGGTAACAAGGGAAAGAGGTATTTCAACTTGAACTGAAAATTTACTGAACTGTGTTTGGGTAACAGGGTAACACGGGTAACCGCAGGTAACACAGGGACACAAATACATCCAGTTTAAATGCAAATTTACTGGACTATGTTTGGGTAACAAGGTAACACGGGTAACCGCAGGTAACATAGGGAAACAAATACGTCAATTTTAATTGCAGATTTACTGAACTGTGTTTGGGTAACAGGGTAACAAGGGTAACCGCAGGTAACACAGGGACACAAATACATCCAATTTAAATGCAAATTTACTGGACTGTGTTTGGGTAACAGGGTAACACGGGTAACCGCAGGTAACATAGGGAAACAATTTCTGCAACTGAAATTGCAAATTTACTGATCTATGTTTGAGTAACAAGGTAACAAGGGTAACCGCAGGTAACACAGGGACACAAATACGTCCAGTTTAAATGCAAATTTACTGGACTGTATTTGGGTAAATAGGGTAACACGGGTAACCACAGGTAACACAGGGACACAAATTCCTCAACTTAAATTGCAAGTATACTGGACTGTGTTTGGGTAACAGGGTAACACGGGTAACCACAGGTAACACAGTGACACAAATGCATCCACCTGAATTGCAAATATACTGGACTGTGATTGGGTAACAGGGTAACACGGGTAACCGCAGGTAACATAGGGAAACAAGTACTTCAACTTAAATTGCAAATTTACTGAACTATGTTTGGGTAACAGGGTAATACGGGTAACCGCAGGGACACAAATACATCCAATTTAAATGCAAATATACTGGACTGTGTTTGGGTAAAAGGGTAACATGGGTAACCGCAGGTAACATAGGGAAACAAGTACTTCAACTTAAATTGCAAATTTACTGAACTATGTTTGGGTAACAGGGTAACAAGGGTAACCGCAGGTAACACAGGGACACAAATACATCCAATTTAAATGCAAATTTACTGGACTGTGTTTGGGTAACAGGGTAACACGGGTAACCGCAGGTAACATAGGGAAACAAGTACTTCAACTTAAATTGCAAATTTACTGAACTTTGTTTGGGTAACAGGGTAACAAGGGTAATCGCAGGTAACACAGGGACACAAATACATCCAATTTAAATGCAAATTTACTGGACTGTTTTTGGGAAACAGGGTAACACGGGTAACCACAGGTAACATAGGGAAACAAGTACTTCAACTTTAATTGCAAGTTTACTGAACTTTGTTTGGGTAACAGGGTAACAATGGGTAACCGCAGGTAACACAGGGACACAAATACATCCAATATAAATGCAGGTTTACTGGACTGTGTTTGGGTTACAGGGTAACACGGGTAACCGCAGGTAACACAGGGGCACAAATTCCTCAACTTAAATTACAAATATACTGGACTTTGTTTGGGTAACAGGGTAACAAGGGTAACCGCAGGTAACACAGGGACACAAATGCATCCACTTAAATTGCAAATTTACTGGACTGTATTTGGGTAACAGGGTAACCGCAGGTAAAACAGGGCACAAATGCATCCACTTAAATTGCCATTTTTTTTCCGATTGTTGTAGAGCCCATGACTTTTTCTCAGTTAACCTGATGTTCGCGGTCATTCGCAAAGAAGCTGTCTTTTGGCACAACCAAGATGGCGGCCCGTGTGAATAAAATTTATGCATGCTTGTTGGTAACAAAAAAAAATGAAAATGTTTACTGCGGTGATATTTGATTTTTTTTTTATTAAATGCATAATTACTGATATAATTTATTCGATCTAATATCAGATCCCGTATACGAGAATAATGGCTACTCTCTACTTGGAGCTCACATGACTCGTCTTCACGATAATCGTTCTGAAGACTAAAAGACTAAAAATAGTTTTTGAGAAAAAAAAGAAAAAAGAAAAACAAACTCTCCAGTGTTTCGCTTTACTGAATAGGGCTAACGTTGTTTTCGGTCAGTTCTTGGCGGAGTTACGTCCCTTGCATTTTTTCGGCCCTTTTCAGTAACAAAATAGGGAAAGTACTAAATTCGGTTAGAAAGTCACGTTTCTGCTTAAAAAAAAATTAATTATAATGACTCAAAAATGTATCAAACTATACAATTCCTTAAAACTAACAACTTTTAACCGAGATTGTGAATTAGATGATGCTGCGGCTCTAAGTGATCACAAATGTCCTGAAAATATAGGCTACTCTATAATTGGTTAATATGTACCATTGAAATTTTCATATCTTGTATATCTTGGAAAGCCTAACTGCAATAACTCTGTGTGTGTGTGTGTGTGTGTGTGTGTGTGTGTGTGTGCTGTATAGGTGGAGACCGTGTTTAAGTTATTACTGAAGGTAAATCCAGATAAAACTAGAAATATATTCAGTACGTGATTAAAAAATATTAATGTTTGTTTCTAGTTTTCCACTTTATGCTGGATTAGTATAAGAAACATTGGTAAAATCTATTTTATCAAAATTATCAACTTATTAATCTCAATATAAAGTATATATTACGTCAAACAAGAAAGGCTATTACGTAATATTATTCAATATCCGTTTACTGTTTGTCGTGTGAAATATGCTACCAATATACCGATATTGCGGTGCGCTACTGAGGTAAACTTCAAATACCCATAAGACACGCGCATCGCCATGCAACAGCGGCATGTATATTCGAAATGTTTGTAGGTCGTGCCAAGTGAAAACCATCTTGGCATATACAGAGAAAGATGGTACAGACCAAACCGCGCATCTGCACAGTTTGATGTTGATCAAGACATTCGGTGTACTCTTACAGATATTGCAGAATATATCGACGAAGAACAAAGACCCTTATCGGGTTGTACGACTTCGCTGGCTGAGATGGATCTTTATCGTACGCCCAGAAGACATCTTTTCTCATGGCACGTCTCGGAGAGAGAGAGAGAGTATCAAATTAGCAAACATAGGTATAATTAGTGAGTATATTGAAAATGCTCGGACTGTTTGTCCTGAGACTGCACAACAGTTACATCTTTTTGATTAGCGCAATTAGAAGTTTTGCATTTATATACACGATTATTTGCGGACCTGTGCTGGAATTTCATTATTATCCTATGAGCTGTATGCATACGATGAGAAGAAAAAGATGCGGACAAACCTCTGTACATCCACGCTGACTGATAAGGATTGTTCCTGTGTAAGGCATATCCGTTTTGTTCCAGCGCAAACTGGCTTATTTATTACCCGTATCAGTTTATTTATATATTTCTTTGTTCATTTGCTTATTTTAAATGGGATGGCTATATCACATTGTCTCGCATGAGGGCTGATATGTTCACTGACTGACATGTCCATATTTATTTATCCTAACGAGAATTCAGTTCCACTAGAAAACGAAATGACATAAGCGACCAGCGTACATTCAGACCAGATTGCGCACCGTTCAATCTGATCAGTTTACAGGGTTCCACAGTCTAATCGAGGCCAACACTGGTAGTGAACAGCAAATCTGTTCGTACTCAAAATGCTGTATACGCGATCATTGTAGAGCTGATCAGACTGCTTGGATGTGCAGGCTGCCTTGGGTCTCGTATGATATAAGGTCAATTCTTTTTTTGCACGACATCATGTTTGCTCTCTCTCTCTCTCTCTCTCTCTCTCTGACATAAGCGATCTGCTTAGACAGATCCGATTGTGCATCCATACAATCTGATATCATTCTACTCGGGTCATGCGCATCTGCGCAATCTGATCGATATAGTTGTAATCTGAAGGTTCTATACGCGAACATCTAAACCTGATCAGACTGCTTTGATTTGCAAGTTTCTAGAATGTCCTAAAGTCTCTCTCTCTCGTCATGCAAACGGTCTTCAACGGATGCAATTTGCATGAAATATCAGATCCTATTTTCCGGGAAAAATAAGAAAAAAATATTTCATTATTCTTCTTTCTTTCCCAGCAGTTCAATGTGTCATAATAGTGTCCCTCTGCTTATATTAAATAATGATTGATTACTGAAAGTACTGGAAAACATGTTTTGTCATAAAAATGCAATATACAACGGAAAAGGAATTTCACAGTTTTTGACAGGTACTAAAGAAACAAATCACATTAATTTCTGCAAAATAACATGTTCGCGCAATGGAGACTCGAATCAGCCTGCACATCTCCGCAGCCTGATCAGGCTGTGTAATTTGGAAGAAGAAGCAGTATATCTTATAGAGTGTGTGGTGAAGACTGATTAGACTGTGCAGACGTGCAGGCTGATCTGAATCTTCACTAAACATACAGACTAGTTTGTATATAGAAATAACTGTGTTTTAAAAAAATTCAGTTTGTGTGATTGTAGAAAATAAATATTCACATTTTTGGATACAATTATTTTTTAAATTTCCTACCAGATTTATTATATAATGCTCCATCAGTAGGATATAAACAGATTACAGAAAACCTTTCGATTTTATGTGTCTATTTCATTTTATTTGTATTTTTTTTTTCCACAATGGAAGAAGGAGGGTGGGGTTCTAGCCAAAGAAGGAAACAAATGTGTCTTTAAGAGGCGTCATGCAGGACAAACTAAAACGCTGACTTTTCTACTGAATTTAGTGACATATTGATTAGCAGAAACAGTCTAAAACGCTGAATTGCTGAAATACTGAATATAGAATAGTGATATTTTATGGTACATCACTTGATTTTTATATTTTAGAATGACTATGTATAAATTACATATATGCTGTAAGTTTGAAAAGGGTTTCAGGGATATTCAGGGAGATTTCTGTCCCTGAAGATCAGGGAAGTGTTAGATAAGCCTATCCATCAATCGGTCTTTATTAGAATGAATGAAGGTGACAAACAAATCCATCGATTTAAAGACAACTGAGCAATTACGTTTCTCTTGTATTGTAACATTTGTTGGAACCGTTCTTTGAAATATACATTGATTTATGTAGTATATTTTATTGGACCCACTGCGTTTCTTAAATGAGCCTTTGCATAATGACAGAACCACACATGTGCACCCAGCGAAGTTTAAAGTCGTCGTTGTCCGAATGAAGATGGGTCCATAGCTATAATCACTGTCCACAGAGCGAAGACTATTGCAAGATTGGATGGATGCCCAGGTTGATCTGAATCTTCGCTGGGAGCATAGATCAAATATTGCTGGTTTTATCATGCGCCAGCTCAAATAATTTAATAAACTCAATTAATTCTATCATTGTTTGACCGTAATTCACAGTGTTGCTTTAAAATCTCACCATAAACCGTGTATTATAATCCAATCATTATTAATGGGCGTTTATTCAGAGTAATCGAAAGCAATAGTGCGAAACTTTTTCCACATTCAGCGGATTTCAGAGGCCTCGGTGGCTCAGTTGGATGCGCCGTCCGACTGGAGACCAGGAGGTCGCGGGTTCAACCCCCGCCGAGGTTGGCAACATTCTTTCGTGGAGATTGATCATGAAATATTTTCTACGGTCATTCTCTCCCTTCCGCTGATTCAAGAAGGGCAGTTGTCAGTTTCTGGCGAAAGAATGTGCACAATACTGGTTAACCGCTTAGAGGACTAAGCCTGCCCAGTAAACGTGTGGTTAGGTAAACTGACCGCGCTCGACATGACCCCATTGGGTTGACTGGGCCGTAAAACCTCAACACAAACAAACAAAATCAGCGGATTTCAAGCCTCATTATAAACACTTATATTGTAACAATTAAATAATTATAATATAAATCCAAAACATATTTGTACAAAGCAAATCATTAAAAATAATAATAATAATAAACGGCGATTCAGCAGCTCACCTTTTTAGGACTTCAGCTGATTAGCAGGTAGCTGAATTCAGCAGAAAATGCAACGTTTTAATCTGACCTGCGTCATGCCGAGTCAGATATGTGATGACCAGCCTACAGAGTCACATGAAGAAACATTGTCAGAACACAAACTTCTGGCAAAATCCTAATCAGACTGCGAAAATGGACAGGCTGATCTGGGTATCCTCTCATATATGTGATACAAGAGAAACCCCTGGCGAAAACCATAATCGGACTGCGAAAAGGCAAAGATTGATCTGGGTCTTCGCACTTTTCATATGATTACAAGCTAAGGTACCTTTCTGCGATACACGACCACCATTGATATTGTGCCACTCCGTCTGAAAGTCCGGCTTAAAGTACAACTGTTACCCTTGTTACCTGTGTTACCTTAGGGTAACGAAAATACACTGCTGGGAAAAGAGTAGTACTTTCTGGACATAAAAGAGTAGTACTTTCTGGACATATATGAAAAACAAACCTGGGATACCAGATAATTCGATTCTACTCTTTACAACACTTGCCCTATCTTTTTAACAAGGCCATTATAGAACCAACTGATTTGTCTAAACATTGCTGGGTAAGTGTAAAATAGTGTAGAACCTGAACACACAATGCGTAATGTGACATCTGATCTGGGTCTACACTGTTGGCAAAGACCTCTCTGTCTAAAAACCTAGGATAGTAGTAACAGTCATAATCCAAGGAAAACGACATTTTATCCATATTTGCTAACTATCCAACACAGAAATAACACGAGTCTCTCCAAATAAAAGCAGCAACCATTGTAGATTGCGCAAGCTGTATTCAACATGCAATATAGACTCTGATCAATATATTTCAGCGGACACACAGACTAATCGGGGTCCACATTGATCGCATAATTCAAAAGGCCCATTTTTTTTAAAAGATTCAATCATAATTGTTTCTTATTTTACTTGAAGACACCTCAAAGTTCTTGAAACGATCAACAAAACATTTTACTTTCATTTATATTAGCATTAAAAAAAATGTTCAAACATATAAATACAAGTTAAATAACAGGACGTTGTTTATTTTCTGGTTCCATTTGTCTACTCTTATTATCATTATCCAGTGGGAACTAGAAGCCTCAGGCCACTGGACAAGTTAATAATAGCTATAACTATAACTCATGCGATAAAAACAAAGTGGCCAAAACATCAAATAAACATCAACATTTGAAAAAGACCATTATGACTATGATCTAAGAATATGGGCAAACAAAGCACCATCTTTAACTGTGTAACTAAAGAAACACTGATTACTATAGAATATATTGATTAAGAATTATAATCCTGATCAGAGTGTGCAGATGCGCAGACTGATCTGGATCTTTAGTGTTTGCATAATACATAATTTCCCTTTTTTCATAATCTGACACAACTGCCCATTATCTGAGACACGTCACGGGGTCCTGCAATTCTTGAGATGATAAGATAAAACTAGAAATAGCATATGCTTCATTAATTATTATGTAAGTTTTTTTACAGTTAGTCTATTTTTTTTCTTAAGTTTAAATGATTGTTAAACAACGTTCATGTATCAAGGGAAAAGTTGTCCGCAATTTTAAGCTGCAAACAGTACAATAGTATAAGAAGTTGTGCCAAAACCTGCTATGAAATCCTAAGAACTAGACAAAATAACCTGTACAAGTAATCTTACCTAGTCACGAACATAGCAAGAATTAATATAATGGTAATATTCTTTTAACAAAAATGATCTGTGATTTCTTTTTATGACTGTAGTATACTTTTATTGTATGTATATTTGTACTTAGTCTCTCATAGCTCTAAAATAGAGCCTCTCATGTATGAAAGTTTTAACATATGCATATTTTACTTTCTTATGAGGTGAGACTTTAATAAAATATTTGTATTTGTATTCTTATTTTTCCCAGAAAGTAGGCTTTGACATGTCATGCGAATTGTCTCCAACAGAGACAGTTTGTATGGACTGTCAAACCATTTTTTTTCTTTTCTTTTCTTTTTTGTGGGGGTGGGGGAGGGGTAAAAATTTTAACCCTTAACCTTTTCCACTCTCTGGGCTAACTCAGCAGCAATAAACTGGTGATATTTGTTGAATTTTCCCCTAAAAATAGGGTTCGACATTTCATGCAAATTGTTTGCAATGGAGATGCTTTGCATGAAATGTCAAACCATTTCCTTTTTAGGGGTGGGGGTGATATTTGATCCCTTAACGTTTATCACTTTCTGGGTTAATTCAGCATGCGATAAAGTGGTTGTTGTCTTAGTTTATCTAGAAAATAAGGATTTGACACTTCATGCAAATAGTCTTCATTGGAGACAATTTTCATGAAATGTCAAATCCTGTTTTGAAAATAAAACATACAGAGGAATTGTTCAGGATAAGTATTTGGTGACTGTATTTTTTTTCCATAAAAACAGATGATGTGGGTACTCATTAGATGAGCCTCACCAAGGTTCTTCGAATGAGTAAATATAACATGTTTTTGCTTCACCGAGGTGCATCAAATTAACCTACAACTTATGTTTTAATGGAGAACTGGAGAAAATTATCCCATATTTATGTTGTCTGCAAAACTTTTACCCAAAGTGCTAAGGGCTTAACTGATAAGTACTATGTTAATTCGCACCACCAATGGGTCCTAAGTTTATGAAATAGGATTGTCTTTATGCTGTGAACAAATAGCCCAAAGCTATTTATGTACTCGTACCTGCCTTGAAAGAAATGTCCTGTTTGTACATCTCTGTCCAGCTAATGGTCTGTGTGTGTGAGCTTTGCAGACTGGTTTCAAACTACTAAATTATCAAATTACCAATAATAATTAAAACCTCTAAATTTACGGTTTTTTTTTTTTTGTTCTAATCATGTACCCTTATACTACTAGAAAAGGAAATAATGACTAGCGTTGTTTGTACTTTAAACCCAGAAAACATTGTGCTCAGGCACAGAATGACCAGGAAGATTGTTTAGCATAAGCATCTGCACATACTGATCTTAACAATCAGATCTGTAACACACATTAAGCAAAGAGCATAACCTTGCTCAGAAAGCGCAATGGGGTCTTGATCTACAAAGGGCACATACCTGAAGGTTGCTTAAAACACTGTAATATTTGATATTACTCATTTATGCTAAAAAAGGGACATTGACAAATAGATAAGAACTTTAGACCCAGATCAGACGCCGCATATCATGGTGTCTGGTGAGCATTGATTAAACACACTTGATTGCATTCTAATTAATAGGTTTCTTTAATCTGAGCTGATAGTAGTAGGTATCTTTAATTACTGTACTAACAAATGTCTAAGGATAACCTAACTTAATAACGGAGGTATGAAGACTGCCCCCTTGAGGTTAAGAAGTGGATAAATAGGCCTTTTCCCTGTATTCATTATCCATATGCTTCTCCCACTCTCTCTCTCTCTCTCTCTCTCTCTCTCTCTCTCTCTCTCTCTCTCTCTTTCTTTCTTTCGCATTGTAACAACAAATGTCTTAGGATAACTTAATAACGGAGGTACGCAGACTGTCCTATGATGTTAAGAAGTGGATGGCATAGGTCTTTCTCCTGTATTCATTATCCATAGGCTTCTTTCTTTCTTTCTTTAGTTAATGGTCATCATTAAGTAATGTTGTTTGTTTTTTTTTTTTTTTTTTTTTTTTTTTTTATTCATTCATTCATTTTTTCAAATTACTTATATTTAATTAGATTTTCCCATTTGTTTTCTCCAGGTGAAATGATCGTGTTTTTTTTTTCAAAAATTGTACCGAACTATCATCAGTAATTAAATACATCCTTAATTAATTAACTCATTTGTTTTCTTAGATTAACTATTGTTCTTCATTTTAAAATCTTACTGAATTACTATTCATTAAATATAACACTTTAAATTTTTAATTTATTAATTACTTTTGTTTTCTTAGGTTAAACTATTGAAATTCGTTTAAAAATCACATTGAATTATCTATAACTAAATACAACACTTTTTATTTAATTTGAAATAATAATAATAATAATAATAATAATAATAATAATAATTGATTTTAATCAATTAATTAATATTTTGTTATTATCATTATTAATTAATTCTTAGGTTAAACTATTGATATTCTTTTGAAAATCATACTGAATAATCTGCTGATATTCATTCATTCATTCATTCATTCTAACTCGGACCTAGTCCAGTGTATATTGGGTCCAAGATTCTAAAGAGCATCCATACATGATTTAATCTGAATTGTAGTAGTACTGTAGGTGTGTGACACTGGGTTGATTACACACCAGCTACACAGGTAAGACGACGCTTACGGGCTTCCGGTCAAAGGGAATTAATCGAAGCCTATCTAAAATGGAATATCGATAACCTGAGTGACAGTTCCTGTAGTACGATAATTCCTGGTAGTGCAGGAAACACATCCTTGGAGACTTGCAAAACTTTGCCCCATTGTACACTGAATATATGCAGCATCTGGTCAGGGTCTACATTGTTTACCACTCATCTGGCAGTCCTAATTAAAGGTCATATGCCAGCAGCAGTTGTCAAAATATGGGAGCTCGTTAACTATAGATCACGCTGTGTTCACTGTCCTCTAGTCGTGACTAATTCAGATATGTTAACTGAAGGCCCATCTGTCCAAGGCAACAGACCCAGGTCACGTCGTGCACACCATGCAGCACAACCAGGATCTGCAAAGGTCCGATTATAGAATAAAATATATTACTACTTGCATATACAAATCCCAGACTAGAAGCAAACAGGGTGGACCCAGATCAGACGCATTATCCCGCAGCGCCCGATCTAGGTCCATATTGCCCGCCAAGAACAGACCCATATCATGCACACCTTGCAGCACAATCAGGATATGCATTGTTCCGAATATAGAATAAAATATATTACTACGTGCAAACACTTCACATCCCAGATGGGGGTGGTCGGGTGATGCGAAGGTATCGTGTATCTTACGTCATCGGGGCGTCCAAATGATATTGACTTACAGCTGGACAAGGCCTGCTATCCTTGTAGCAGGAATGTTTTTATTTCTTCTGTTTTTTCACTTTCAAGCCCGTTCCTCTTTCTTCCCCATCCCGCTCTTTCCTCTCTTCTACTATCTCTTCTATGTCTTTTCTCCTTTTACCTGGAAGGCGACACAAAATGACCCACAAGGGTTGACGTGTTTTAAACCCCAACGCAAAAAAACATTTCACATCCTAGATGAGTAGCAAACAGGGTTCCCTAATCAGACGCCGTTTCCCGCAGTGTCCGACATACATACCAGAAGCTGTGGGCTAAAATCTGTGAGATAAGGCAAAATTTTAAGGGAGATTCGACAAAATTCTGTGAGATTTTCTAAAACATTTCTTTGGAGCTCCAAAATATAGTCTAGAAACTTTTTGTTTCATGTAAGAAGCTTGTGAAAACCACAACAATTTGTTATTTGTGTTTATTTCTTCATAAAATCTGTTGTAAAATAGTCTGAAAATTCTGTGAGATTTGAATTTTTATGGGAATCGCCTTCCAGATAGGCCAAATTCTGTGTGACTTTATCTCACAGTGTGAGTTATGGCATGTATGGTCCGATATAGCACACTGTTCGCCAAGACTAGGTCATGCCATGCACAGCAGGCAGCATAATCAGGGTCTGCACCGTTCCAAAGATAGATTAAAATATATTACTACTTGCAAAAATTTCACATCCCAGATTAGCATACAAAATGTTCTTTACATTCTATACATTCATATGAAACCAGTTTTGGCAACTTCAAAAATCATGTTTTCTACTATATATGGGCCTTAGCATTCGAATAAATAAATAAATAAATAAATAAATAAATAAATAAATGTTAAACTCAAAATGTTAATAAATGAAATTTGTAGTGCCTTTCTTGCAAATAAGATGCTGCCAACGGTCGCAGGCATAACATCTTACGGCATGCTGACGTCTACCAACAACCTTACTACATGCAATGCAAAGATCAGACATTTTGATTTTATCTAAAGCCTTTGATAGTCGCGAAGAGAATTCAAAGATGAATGATGCTTAGAATGTTGTTGTTGTGCGGATTTTTAACGCTACCAGGCACCCGTGGCACATAGAGGCAGCGGCGATTGTTATGTACATGTATACTGAAAGGAAAAAGAAACGCAGGGTAAATTTTATTCCTAAATTTCATTCAGGTTTGAAAAAGTTTGTTAAATATTTTACTATGATTACAAAACGATACATGTATGGAACAAAAGTTCCAAATTTCATTGGTTTGTGATCAACAAGTCTCGAGTTATTGAAGTTCATTGGTACCTACCCCCCAAATCTTGAAATCAAAATCAAACTGAAAATCAATATCGGATGTGCCCCCCTCTTGCTGCCGTTGCTGCCCTAATTCTCCTTTGGATAGAGTTAACCAAAGCATTGACAGTTCGTATCGGGATGTTATTCCATTCATCGATCAACGTATTCCTTAGTTGTGCGAGAGTTGCGGGGGGATTTCGGCGCTTCCTAACCCTTCTGTCCAGCTCATCCCACATGCTCTGCTGAAAGTTCTGAGGACCCTGTCGCTAGATTCACATCACTTGTGAGATCTAGAGACTAGTCTTTGCAATCGTTGGCCCTGGTGAATAAATGTCTGTTGATGTATCACCAGTAAAATATTCTGATTCTGATTCATTAATCGGTAGATGTTTAACTAACGTGTCCAATAATGGGTACATCAATATAGTGAGAGACAAAATCTATCTACCTGTCTGCCCGCCTGTCCAGTATCTATTTTGCAAGGTACGAGTTAACCAAACTAGGTACGAGTTGACTTGGGGGTACGAGTTGACCTAACTAGGTACGAGTTGACTTGGGGGATACGAGTTGAGCAAACAACGGGTACGAGTTGAAAAAAAAAATAGGTACGAGTTGATTAAGGTAAGAACTAACTTGGGTACGAGTTGACCAGTTACCACATGAAAGGGAGTCGCAATAACCAAGATATAGCATATAGATACCGGTACTAAATACCGGAACCTTTTATATTCGAAAGAATAATCCTTAATAGTTCCGAATGAGCTACTCAGAAGAAATACAGAGACAACCAACACAATATACCTACGAAACATCAAGTGCAACCTACCAAGAAGTAGAATGTGACAGGAAAAACACTATCTTCTTGATATCAGAAGATGACCAAATAGAAGCCTAACAAATTTTCACCTACTTAAAAAACCTAAATCTGTTGAGTCATATAAGATGTATTCAAATACTTGAAGCTGGGAACAGAATCGAAGTAACAACTACGAATGAAACAAATAATTCAGACTTTGCAGAAACACTATTTAGACAACAGGTTACAATCAATGGTATTCATTTGAAATTGGCTAGTAACAGAAAATTTATGGACATCGTCAAAATTCCATTCATTAAGGTTACAACCTTTGGAGCTCCTTTCGAACTGGAGAATGAATATATAATTCAAAAATTGAAACAATATGGAGACCTGCACCAGGAAGAAGTGCTTATGCACAAATACAGAGACACAACCATCTACAATGGTATCAGGTCTATTAACTTCATACGAATAAACAAACCCATACCAACTACATTGTTCGTAAGCGGAAATAGACTAAGATTGAAACACATAAACCAGGATAGGACACCTATCTGTGGCATATGCAAAACAAAAGGACATTACAGAGGAGACTGCCCTAATAATCGAAGAACTAAGGTAGATTATACAGATAATAGTCCATCACTGCCAGAGACAGAAAGCAACATGAAACAAGAATGGAAAGATCTAAAAGAGAAGGCCGAGAAAAGAAGAGGAAAGAGAGAAGAAGAAGAAAAAAAACAAACAAAAAAAACAAGAGAAAGTAGAGTGGGAACAATGCCTGAAGAGAGCAGAAGAACAAGAGAGGAAAAGGTAAGAAGAAAAAAAAAAAAAAAAAAGAAAGTGAATAGAATAAAATAAATTCAGAAGCGGTACATCCAAAGGAAGAGACAAGAACACGCTAGTGATACAGATGATGGTTTTAGAGTGGTTACAAACAAGAAAAAAGTACATACTAAAGTACGACGGATAGAACAAGAACAAGAGAGTCAAGAAGAAGAAATAGAAACTGAGCAGGTGTCCAGTGGTAGTAGTCAATCTACCATAAAAGGAGACACTACAGAAGATGATGATTTAAGTCAAGTAGAAAATACTAATTACCAGCAAAACACTATCACGCCGTCTTACCCAGAGTGTGGTCAAAGGGAACCGTCACAGGAGATGCTTGAAGACGAGGACGTGGAAGCCATGGGACAAAGTTCGTGGGGAACATGTGACACACTTATCTTGGGCAGAACAAATGGAAAACATGCCTGACCTAGAACACTGATACATCAAGTATCCTTTGAAAATTTATAGTAATGTGAAAGTTTGGACGATGGCAGGGAGTACAATGGTGCTGGGGAATGAGGATTGCCTCGCTTCCCGGGTCTGTTGGGCTCTCTGCTAGTTCTATGTCTTAGAACTGTAAACCTAGGTCTTTCGAAAATATTCATATCCTTTATTAAGATGCTCCTTATTTTATTTTTTGAAATATACACAAGTTTCAGGTGAAAGTTTCTTTGTACCTTAGAAGGCTAGTGCCGATGTTATAGCAAATTATTATATAATCTTCCTTTCGTAAATTAGAGTACCCAAACGGAGGTCAATGTAAGGATGCCCTACTTAAATTATCTTAAATACAGTGTTTTTACCTTATTTTTAGTTTTGCCTGATTTTCAAGGGAGAAGATTTGTTTCGAAATGATAAAGAAACTCCTTGCTAAGAATAATCAACAGGATTTATATTTAAATTTAGATTTACGCCCTAAATAAAGATAGGGTATCCAGATATAAACATGGTAAAATTTGAAAATTCTATAATAAAATAAATAAACGCATGGTAAGAATAATAAGTGTTAACGTCAATGGACTGGAAAACAAAATAAAAAGGATCACTGACTTTATTAAAGAAGAAAATGGGGACCTAATTTGCTTACAAGAAGTACATAATATTCAGGAAACAAATAAAAAAAATATCAGAAGACAATTTAAAGGAATAGAATATTTAAACATACAATCAGCTCGGGATGGGACTGGAATTATTATAAGAAATGACCTTTAAAAAAAAACAAAATAAAACATATCAAAATAGACAATGATATACTATCTAATCGCCTGACCATATTCAAATAACTTCTGATGAAACAATTAATATACTCTCGATATATGCACCATCAAAATGTAACACTCCAAAAATAATTTATTACAAACAATTGAAAGAATATCTAAATAATTATAGAGACCAAATTTTATTCTATGCAGGAGATTTCAATTATGTCGAAAGTAAACAAGATAAACAAAATAATCTCACCTACTATGATAAAATAATTCCAAAATTTTTTGACCCAAAAAACTTAGACCTAATAGATCCATACAAAGAAGTATATAAAAACCAAATCAATTTTACACATACATTATCAAGAATTGATAGAATATATATACAAAAATCCTTAATTAATAACTTACTCTCATTTAAACACCTAAGCCAAATTGCAGATCATAAAGCAATCCTGCTAGACTTAAAACTAAAGAATTTTGAGCCCAGGGGAAACTTTTATTGGAAATTAAATAACTCTATTAAACGACGAACTCTATAAGGAAGAAGTAAAAAAAAAAAAATAATCAAAGCTTTTGAATATCAAAAATATTTTCTAAAACCTCAACAAAACTGGGAGGAAATGAAATCTAAAATTAAAAATATTTCGAAACAATTCTCGATAGTTAAAGCAAAACAACGTAAAGCGGATATAACAAGATGCAAAGAAATGATACAAAGAAATTTCCCTGAAAACGTCAGAAAAAATATAGAAGAATTAGAAAATTCCATAAAAGACTATCAAAGCAATGGCAACTGAATAAGATGTAATACACCGTACACGGAAAAAAATTACCAAGAAGGAAGAGAGATTACAAGAACGGAGGAGATAAAAACGGAATGGCTAAATCTATACATAGACTTGAAGAAAATAGAAATGCTGCCACTGATCGAAAAGAAATTCTAAAAAATATACATTATTTTTATGAGACATTATATACATCACAAAAAATTTCCGAACAAAAAATTAATCATTATTTAAAAGACTTTAACCCCCCTACTTTAGATACAAATATGTTTGAAAAATTAGATATGCCTATTCAAAAGAAGAAGTACAAAAAGCAATATTAGATCTGAATTCCAAAATAATCTCCAGGAGAAGATGGTTTAACTTCAGAATTTTATAAAACCTTTAATAAATAATATCATCAATTTTAACAGAATTATATTACAATATTTACTTAAGCAAAGATATGTGTAAATCTATGAAACAAGGTATCATGATAACCCTAATTTACAAAAAAAAATAAAGGAACCCCATACAACTTAAAATACTGGAGACCTATCTCATTACTTAATATTAACTACAAGATTTTGACGAAAGTTCTGGACAATAAATAGACTTAAAAATTGTATGGAAAAAATATACGAACAACTTTCAAACCAGTGGTTTTAAAAATGGAAATATACCCGACAATGTCATAAATTTACATACAATTTTAACATATACTAAACATAATAATATGCCTTTAGCACTAATATCCATGTATAATGAAAAAGCATTTGACCGCGTTGAACATAACTTCATAAAGAAAGTATTGATAAAATTTAATTTTCCCTTGACTATCATTGAATGGTTTAATATTCTATACGATAACACTGAATAAAAAATTTTTAGTGAATGGAACATTTACTGAAAGTGTTGATATAAGAAGAGGCGTAAGGCAATGTTGCCCATTATCAATAGATCTATATATCCTATCTTTAGATCCCCTAATTCATAAAATAAATAATAATCCTAATATAAATGGTATACATATACCTAATTTAAATAAAGAAATCAAAACAGTTCAACATGCAGATGATAACACTGCAATCATAACAACAAGTTCGTCCTTCAAACATCTGTAAAAAGAACATTTAGAAAACAGTAAGGTATCTGGTGCAAAAATAAATGAACAAAAAAAAAAAAAAAAAAAAAAAAAAAAAACAACAACAAAAAAACGGAAATTCTTATAACTGAACCTTTAGACGGATTACCTAAACAATTTATTAAAGATAATATCAAAATTTTTGGATACTATTACGGGAAAGATGCTACCAATAAAAGTTTTGAAGAAAAAATTCAAAAAATGTCAGACGGAAAACAAAAATGGAGTACTAGAAAGAATTTGTTTGATAAAGCTTTTATTATAAATACTTATATCTTAAGTCAAATCCAATACATAATAAAACTTTACCCCATTAATAATTATTATAACAAAAAAAAAAAAAAAAAAAAAACAAACAAAAAAACTTACTAATATTCCGATTTCTCTGGAATTCAACATGGGAAAAACTACCTAGAAAAACAACAGGGCCATGATGATCCTATATCGCTCACCTAAGCAAACAGCTTTGCATACCTGCTGTTGAAGTTTCAGCCAAGTTCACTGCTCTTAGATTTTTGTATAAATTTTATAGCCCTGCTCCCCAGCGGCCATGTTGTTTTTTTTTTGTTTTCATGCATCATGATGGCTTGAAATGAATCTTGAAAGAGGATCACCAAAGGAACAATTCTGCCAAGTTATATTGAAATCGGTCCAATGGTTTCTCACAAAAAGATTTTTAAAATGTTTTGTATAGCAATACAGGGAAAATAAGCCCCACCCCTAGTTCAAACAGCCATGTTTGTTTACGAACTATGACAGCTTGAACAAACTTGGTAGAGGGTCACCATAGGAACATTCCTGCCAAGTTATATTGAAATCGGTTCAGTGTTTTCTGATAAGAAGATTTTTAAAGTTTTTTATTTAGATATATAGGGAAAATAAGCCCCATCCCAGCAGCCATGTTTTTTGACGAATCATGACTGCTTGAACATCTTGGTAGAGGGTCACCTAAGGAACATTCCTGCCAAGTAATATTGAAATCAGTCAGATGGTTTCTGACAAGAAGAATTTTAAAGTTTTCTATACAGATATATACGAAAAAAAAAAAGCCCCGCCCCCTGGCAGCCATGTTTGTGACGTATCATGAGGGCGTGAACAATCTTGGTAGAAGGTCACCAAAGCAACATTCTTGCCAAGTTACATTGAACTCGATCCAATGGTTTCTTACGAGAAGATTTTTAAAGTTTTCTATACAGACATATAGGGAAAATATGCCCCGCCCCCTAGCGGACATGTTTTTTGACGAATCATGACGGCTTGAACAATCGTGGTTGAGGGTCATCAAAGAAACATTCCTGCCAAGTGATATTGAAATTGGTCCATTGGTTTCTGACAAGAAGATTTTTAAACTTTTCTATATAAATATATAGGGAAAATAAGCCCCACCCCCTGGCGGCCATGTTTTTTGACGAATCATGATAACTTGAACAATTTTGATAGAGGGACAACAAGGAAACATTTCTGCCAAGTTATAATGAAATTGGTCCAGTGGTTTCTGACAAGAAGATTTTTAAAGTTTTCTATATAGATATATAGGGAAATTAAGCCCTGCCCCCTGGCGGCCACATTTTTTGATAAATCATGACGACGAACAATCTTGGTAGAGGGTTACAAAAGAAACATTCCTGCAATGTTATATTGAACTCAGTCCAGTGGTTTCTGACAAGAAGATCATTAAAATTTTCTATATAGATATATGGGGAAAATAAGCCCCACCCTATAGCGGCCATGTTTTTTGACAAATCATGACGGCTTTAACAATCTTGGTAGAGGATCACTAAGGAAACATATTTGCCAAGATTTGCTTCTTTTTTTGTTATGAGAGAGATTTCATGAAGTCTCTCTCGCGTGAAAATCAGGCTGACATTATTGAGGCTTTCAATTCAACTTCAAGATACCTTGACGATTTATTAAATATTGACAATATTTACTTTGTCCAAACGATGGACCGGATATACCCTACAGAACTCCAATTAAATAGAGCAAATTCTTCCGATACCGAGGCACCTTTTTTGGATTTGAATCTATGTATATCTAATGGTACAGTTTCCACCAAAATTTATGACAAACGGGACGATTTTGATTTTGATATAGTCAATTTCCCTTTTCTGGATGGCGATGTCCCCCGGCGTACCTCATATGGGGTATACATATCTCAACTTATAAGAGTCGCCAGAGCTTCTTCAAATCTTAATGACTTTAACTACCGTAATAAAGCCCTTACTGCCAAACTTCTTAGGCAGGGCTATCGTTATTTTAAACTTCGTAAGGCGTTTTCGAAATTTTATCGCAGACACAGTGCCTTGTTAGAAAAATATAGCGTCAGTCTGAAAACACTTCTGCAACTAGGTATATCGGAACCCGAATTTTACGGTGACTTAGTGTACAGATTTAGAAAAATTGTAGGTAAATCTAACTTTTCGGAGCAATTCAGAAAACTTATTAACCGTTATAAAAGAATTGGCTATAGCCTGGATATTATGCGCCAGACTGCATGCCTAGTTGTCAACTCAATCATTGTTGATGGCTATGCTTCACTCTTTAATTGCACGACGACGGTTCGGGTCTCAGACTCAATGACGGCCTCTTCGTAAAACTTTAACCAGTGGGTTGGGGCTTGACGATATGTCTTTGGCTTGGCCCGCCGTGGTTCTACTATTGGTTTTCATTTACTCTGGCATACAGTAGAATTAGTCATGAGTACTCGTCTTTGTTTATTATAGTGATTAATTTGATTTTTATGTTTTCGCTTTGATGCATTGACTGAGTTGGGAGCCTTTATGCGAACCGAATTTTTATGTATTTCTGTATTAAAAGTAGCATCGGGACCCAGGGTGAAGTTAGCTAGCTGTAAAAGTGCTTTAACCCCCCCGGTGGTTTGCTCTACCGACCGTTCTAAGGCGGTGGTCCCGGTGTTAGTCTTACTCTTTGTTGCTTTGTGGTTTATTCTACAAGGCGATTTGTTGTATGTCTTTCCGTGTCTCATTTTGTTCTTGTGTTTTTCAGTCCTTTTAGTATTGCGATTACCTCGCTTGGGGAAGAGAGAGCTAATCTTAGTGCTTTTCGTACGTTTGTTCGGTTTGTGCTTGTTTAGAATTGTCGGTTTCCTCTTCCTCTTGGGGTCTGGGAAGGGCTGCGGTTTTTGATTGTGGCACTCCCTGGACTTTTCTCTTACCTTTTTTTTTTATATAGAAATCAGTCCAGTGGTTTCTGACATGAAGATTTTTAAAGTTTTCTATATAGATACATAGGAAAAATAAGCCCCGCCCTCTGGCGGCCATGTTTTTTGACGAATCATGACGGCTTGAACAATCTTGGTAGAAGGTTATAAAAGAAACATTCCTGCTTTGTTATATTGAAATAGGTCCAGTGGTTTCTGACAAGAAGATTTTTAAAGTTTTCTATATAGATATATAGGGAAAATAAGCCCCGACCCTGGAGGCCATATTTTTTTTTGACGAATTCAAATGGCTTGAACAATCTTGGTAACTTACTGTGTGACTTACTGTGACCTTTACATCTTCTTAAGCAATGTCTGCTTCCTGTGATGAATTTGGTATCAGGTCAAAACGACCCCAAGTCAAAAACGGCCCCAAGTCAAAACATCCCCAAATTGGTCAAAACGGCCCCAACTGCAGTTGCAGATTGGTCAAAACGGCCCCAAAACCGGCCCCAAAAATGGCCCCAAATTCGACAGGATTTAAGTAAAAAAATAATGTATGTAAATGCATTTTTCAGCGCTAATCAATTTCAACTGAATATATCTTGTCTATATTAACTTTTTTTTTGTAAAAAAAAAAAAAAAAAAGTCGAAAATGGGGTTATTTTTGGGCGTTGATCCTTTCTGACGCGGATTGATTCACAATATCACAATAGCTGTTAAGGCAATTAAAAAAATGCACAATTCACATTTTATTATTCAATATTCATATTGCAGTAACATAAATAACATAAGTAATATAAATAACAAGATTCCGTTTTTGTTTAACACTACAGAGTTGCAGCATGCGAGTATTCCAGTATCCAGACTTGATTATGACATATGATGGCTAAGCAAATGCCACTAATTAAAAATATAGATATTGGTTATTTCGCGTTAAAAAGCAAAGAAAGCTTGGTAATAACAAGGAGGTTTTAAAATATCTTCAATTTGGTCCTGTTTCACACTTCTGAGATTATTATTATAGTATAGTCCTGGGTGTGACGTAAAACTGTATCCAGATGTAACACTCAACATGAGTGTGGGAATGATGCTGCCCTCTATCACAGTTGCCTCCCCACCTTCAGGGTTACGAGGCTGCCACACCCTGGGTGGCAGAGCTAGGCAGCAATCATTTACAGACCGATAGCTTGGTGTTCTAGCTATTGTGGTTTGGCGGACAATCCTTTCTTTATAAGGACAACGGCAAAGCACACAGCCCGAGTGCGGGAACGGCGTGCATACTCAGATGCCGTAAAAGAACCGAGTTGGGATGTCAGCTAGGACACGCGATCCCGTAAAATCAGTTGTTCCAAAATCTTACATGGCAAGCAGAAGAATATGTACACAGTTAGGCGGTGCCAAAAGACAGCAAAGTTCTGTTGGTAACGTCTCCGGCTTGGCCTCCTGTCAGGTGTGCGAGACAGGGTCGGGCCATTGTGGCGAATCAAGCAAGCACTTGAGGAAATTCAGGGTGGGAACACTCAGTGTGAACACCCTGAGAGGAAGAGTTTGCGAAGTAGTGGAAACACTATCCCGCAGGAAAGTGGATGTCTGCTGCATTCAGGAGACCAGATACAGTGGTGGCACATGTCGCACAATCAAGGGCAAGGACACAAGGTACAAGCTCTACTGGTCAGGAAATGACAAAGGCACTGCTGGTGTAGGAGTGTTTGTGGCAGAAGAGTGGATAGAGAAAGGTTTTGAGGTTCAGAGAGTCTCCGACAGAATCATTTTGGTGAAACTCATAGTCGGCCAGCGTGTGGTTACCTTTTGTCTGTGTATGCCCCACAGAGTTCAGGCGAGTTTCTATGCGCCGTCTGTCGCACTGGAGTGGGTAGCAGCAGCATCTTCTGCAATGGCTGCAAGCACTGGATGCACAAGAAATGCAGAGGGCTCAAGCGCTTGAAAAAAGACCCTGACTACAGATGTACACGGTGTCAGGGAACTGTATGCCCCTTGGATGGCAGACCACAGAAGGAGGTCCAGGGCGGACCTGACAAGCTTGAGGTGGTAGCTTCCTTTTGCTACCTAGGAGACATGCTCTCAGCAGCAGAAGGCTGTGAACTTTCAACCACAACATGTGTGAAAAGCGCCTGGAAGAAGTTCAAGGATCTGCTACCAGTTCTCTCTTCACACCATCTCTCTTTCAAAACACGTGGCCGTGTGTACAGCTCTTGTGTGCGGAGTGCAATGCTCCATGCCAGCGAGACTTAGACATTGACACAGCCAAACCTCCAGCATCTGCAGCGAAATGACAGGACAATGATCAGACAGATCTGCAATGTCAGGCCACAAGAAATTGTCACCACCAGATCCATTGAGCTACTTGTGCGACTTGGCATTGAGGATCTGGACCTCATTCTAAAGGAGAGAAGACTCCGATGGTATGGACATGTGGAACGCACTAGTCAAGACATCCTTCGACATACAGATTGATGGAAAGGGTGGGCATGGGAGGCCCAAGATGACATGGAAACAGCTTACAGAGAGGGATTGCAGAGAGTGGAAGCTTTCGGCTATCAACCCTCATGATAGACGTACCTGGAGATCTGGTATGAGATCTGCCATGCGTGCAGCAAGCCAGCTATCTGGAAGGGGGCCCACTGATATGGATGTTAACATTTTTATATAACAAAAGAAAACAAAACACAAACTCTGTTTTCAGTATCATTTATTTTATTACATTTCATTGCTTACATGACACAATACTCACCAGTATATACATAATTTTGCCATTACAAGTATTTTCTACTCCTAAACACTATATATATAAGTTGTCCGTCTGTTTGTCTATGCATTTACTAAAAAAAAAGTCCGTTTTGACCTTCAGTTTTGGGATGTGGGGCCGATTTGACCAATTTTTGGGGCCGTTTTGACCAAATGGGGGCCGTTTTGACTGTAATTCATGAATTTCGATATTGCGTTCTCAGTCCGGTGATTTGGTCATTGGTCATGTAGCAGGCTGCGGTGAATTTGAATGGGTGATTTCGCCAATGTTTGTTGAGGCGGTTTTTGAATGCATTAAGTGAGGGTGTCCTTACTACAGCTTCAGGAAGGGTGTTCCACACATCTCGCCAATGTTTGTTGAGGCGGTTTTTGAATGCATTAAGTGAGGGTGCCCTTACTACAGCTTCAGGAAGGGTGTTCCACACATCAACTATCCTGTTACCGAAACTATTTCTTCTGAGATTTAAACGGGCTCTACGTTTAAATAGTTTGAGACTATGTCCTCTAGTTCTTCCCTGGCTTGATGTGTTAACAAGGCATCCATGTCAAGTTTGTCTATTCCATTGATGATCTTATAGACTTGTACCATGTCCGCTCTTTCGCGCCTATATTCCAATGTACGTAACCCCAGGGTTTTTAGCCTTTCTTCATTAGGTAAATGTTATAAGCTCTAAGAGGATCATCAAAGGAACATTTCTGCAAAATTATATTGAACACGGTCCAGTGGTTTCTGACAAGAAGATTTATAAATTGGAACTCAATTTGGAAACAAATATATATGATAAAAAAATTCAACACACACACACACAAAAAAACAAAACAAAAAAAAAACAATAATATTTTGACATATTTATGGGATACTACCCCTAGGTGACTATTTAACGAAACACAAAATATAAAATATTAAAACGGATACCACCATGTACAATGTGCAAGAAAGACTTTTACACCTTTAAACATATCTTTTGTTCATGTCCATGCTTCAAAAATAAAAGAAATCAATTAGAAACTTCTGTTAAAAACATAAAACCGAACACCATATTAGATAAAAAAAAATTATAGATTTGGATATGTTTGCAAGGAAATTCATGACATACACATTATGATAGCTTATTGCGACGCTGAATGAATAGGATTCTTTCCAGGCAGTAATCTAGAGAAGAATTATATCAATATTTGCAGCTGCAATAATTCTTCAGATTTCACTATGATTTCTTTACATCACAGGTACCTCCACAATGTCACAGGCACCTCCAGCTGTGTTTTTTTTTTTTTTTTTTTTTGAAGAATCCAGCCTTATTTGGAGTTTATCGATATCTGTATTCAGGCAAGCTGGTTTACTTTACATCAGTGTACCGAGATAAAAAGATTCTTATGCAAAATACCCACATTTGGAACCAAAAACGAGCGATCTCAGTTTTTTTCTGTCGAGTACTTCGGGCTGACTTCGAAGCCACTTCAAAGGTCGTATCTTTGGTAAATATGGAAAGTTCTGGGGTATATGACGTGTGACAAAACTTTATGCCTATAAGTGTCGAATAGCACTCTTTGATTTTCAGTAAACTTTCTGGTTATTGTGTATTTTATCAAAAAAGACGAACACCTACCTTTTTATGTCTAGTTTAGACTATCACAGGCAGCTCCGGATATTTCTCTGTCACAACCATTTAATCGGTACGTCCGCGGAGGTACCTGTGATAGTTTACCAGGCGTAACACTTAACATAGGATGCTGTTCCGGATTTTAAATCCGTTCGTGATCACCGTGTATCATAGAATCCGGAACTTGGTACCACTTCAGTCGATAAACAACTATAAAAATGGCTGGAATGGCACGTAGCCAGGTCAGTAGAACTTTTTTTTCGATGCCTTTTAATGAGTGTCATCCTTTGAAATGAAAAGTATTAGTTCCTAGAGACATCTGACTGTTGTCCAATGCCCGTGATTTTTCAAAAATACTTCTGTATTTCGCTAAAAACACTTGGAATCCTGCGAGCTGGTACTTTTCAAAACAACGTGTCTCCTCGAAAACATGATCGTTTCGGCATTGTTTAAAGCATTTTCCTGTTCTTTTTCAATGTCAAAACATTCAGCATATTAAAAATCACCTTCGGTATAAGTTTCATTTGCAACGACAATGATTTGACTGAATTATTCTCGAAAACACGAGTTTCTGGGAGTACGGCAATTTGGAAGTTCTGTGTACGGCAGTTTGAAAAACATAATGAATTTACAGTACGGCAACTTGCATCGATATAACGCAGCAAAACTGTCCGATTTCCATGCATTATGTTTGTTAAACTTGTCTCTTTGCTATGCAAGATATTTTAATGCTGCTCTCACATTATGGCGAATATCCTTACGAATATGAAAGAATGTGGAAATTTTTAAATTCGCGACAGAATAGCCGAAAATGATACGATTGGTCGAGACAAACACTGAACAAATTAAGGCCCTTACGAATGCTTGCGAAAACGTGATGAATCATCACTAATGCTTGCGAATTTCTAAAGAAGCTTACGTTTCATTAATAATCCATTTTCCAAGCCATGCGAATCTTTTACGAATGATAAGAATAATTACAAATGCTGATGCAAACCTTGCCAATGCTTTCAAACGCCTTTGAATAAAGTTAATACACAACGATTGCTTGCCAATATTCGCTTATCGGCAGTTATTCTTCACATTTTACCAAGAGTAAAGTTGTATTTTAGATGGCATATTTGATCAAGATAACTAGCTTAAGCATTAAATAAGCCAACATAGTTAAACATTTTCTTGTGGCACGCATTTATATGCTACGCATTTCTTATTTTGATGGTTTCTAGAAAATTTCACCATGAGTATACTTTTCTTCTCCAGTTTCTCTATCAACTACTAATAATACGTGCTGCTTCGTTTGCGTGCATGCACGCTCTGAAAATACAGGGAAAATACTAATGAATACTCTACAAATGCCTTACCAACGTTACAAGTGTAACGTTAAATCAATACGAACATCTTGTCAATTCTTAAGAATGCGTTGCGAAAAAAGGAGAATGTGCTTTCCTTGCGAATATAAGGAGCATGTTTCTAATATTCGTAACACCCCCAAAACGTCAGCGAATGCTTATGAACGCTTGTGGATGTTTGACAATCATTTTACGATCATTACGAATTGGCGACGAATGACATTCGCAAGCACATTCGCCATAGTGTGAGAGCACTATAAGAAATGGGGAATTTCCACTCCTTTCACCAGTTACAATGGATAACGTGCTTTAACAGAACTGTTTTGGCCCCTTGGGCCATCCATAAAAATTGTTTGTTTGCTGTCCCCCGACCGACTCACTATTTTACCCCCACTCAAAAATTTATTGAGATCTGGCGATTTTTTCACACATTTTTATTGGGAGAAGTCTTTATGATTCAATGTTTGTTTTAATTTTGAACATCACTCTGATAATAATTCAAACGTTTTACTTAACAGCGGAGAATAGGTCATTAACTACTAGGCATTGAGTCCACGAAGATTATTTAACATCACAAGTTTATCAAAAAAAAAATCACCTACCTACCGACCCACCCTGAGAATTCTGGGTAGGGTGACGGCAAACAAAAATATTTTTAAGGATGGTCTTGTGATGCCAACAATCAAAGTTGTAGTCAAGAAATTTCTTTGAGCTGATTTTTTTTTTTTTTTTTTTTTTTTTTTTTTTTTAAATAAGATCAATGATACTTCTGTCCAAGTTCACTAACATTCAGGTTTTGTGGTTGCTATGGTAACAGAAAATGGCCGCCGAAGTAGCCTAAATCCTGTGAAATCGAGTTTTTTGGCTTGAATTCCCCTCGTTACAGCACGTTTTCAAAAATTAAATACAAGCACAGCTGAATATCAAAAATATATTTTTCATTCTGTACATTTGATGAGGTTTAGCATCTGTTAAAATATCTTTTTGTAATCAGCTATGCTTTCTCCAAAGCCATCCACAACAAAATTCCCGATCCCATAAGAATTATGTTTATGCAGGGTGCACAATAGGCTCCTCGAGGGAGCACATTTTGTAGGGAGCGTAGTGTGACTGTACAGAGTTCCGTTAAGCATAAAAGGTGTCTGCGAGCCCTCAATAAATCAAAATTCAAATGCGCATGCTCAGTCACTCAGAGGGCTATGGGTCCAATGGGTCAAGTTCTTTTTTTGATTTTAGATATATAAGACTAGGCATAGCTTGCCCCAGAGTTGAGATTTTGATGAGTCGGTGGTGGCTGGAGGGGGAACGTTGCTTCTGGGTGCCTTGGGTTGGCCTCATTTGCAGATTGTGGCGTTCCCTGAACCGCATCGCCCACTATTTGGCGTATTATTTGTTTCTTGTCAATGCTAATCGCCGTACATTAGTAAAAACGTCGCCGTCCTGTACTTCTGTGCAGTGTCGCAAGTTGCCGTACTCAAGTGCTTCGCGATTTTTCCTGTTTTCATCAAGTTCCAGAACAGTTCGGAGAAATATGTTAAATGAATATGAACAGCAGGCATTGCAATGCGTGTGGGACATATTGAAATGGAATTTATCGCAGTTGTTTGTGCGATAAACGGGCGTGTTACAAAGATGACACATATTTTCGCGGTACCAGGCTGCTCGTTTTGGGTGCACACTAATGTCCGGGATGTTCGGAATGTAATGTCCGGGATGTATGGGGTAGTGGTGCGTTGCACTCAATATCTCTGCTGGTAGTGGTCAGAATTTAATAAACTTGGTATTAAGCTCCATTCTCAATGATAAATAAAAAATATTTTCCAAGTTTTATCTTTTTAAAGCAGATTTTGGACTTTGAAATGTCCGGGATGTTCTGGATGCAATGTCCGGGATGTATGGGTAGTGGTGCATTATCTATGATATCTCAATTAATAATTAACAGAATTTAATGAAATATGTATCATTTCAATTTTAAAGCTCTAATCTAAAAGAAAATTAAAAAACATTATTTATTTTTTACCCTTTTGCAGTCCGTTTTTGACGTCGAAATGTCCCGGATGATCCGGGAGCGCTGGTGGGATGTTCCAGATGCAATGTACGGGATGTATGGGGAGTGGTGTATTGCCTTTAATATCTCAACTAATAATAACCAGAATGTAATGAAATATGTATCATTTCAATTTTAAAGCTCTAATATAAAAAAAAAGTTATATAACATTTTTTTTATATTTTTTACCCTCTTGCAGTCCGTTGCTGACGTCGAAATGTCCGGGATGATCCGAGAGCGCTGGTGGGATGTATTGGAACGGTAATATTGTATCTTTAACATCTTGACTTTCGCCTGTCGTAATTCATATAAATGGTACCAATTACTACTTTTTAATAAACACAAACTGGTTTTAAAGTAAAAAAAAAAAAGTTACTTTATGGGGTTTCAAATTAAAATACGAGATATTTAAGACATCCAGACGGGTTCAGTTACTGTAGTCTACAGGTTAGAGTATAATACTTAGCGTTTAATATATATAAAAAAAATCAAACTAAAAAAATCAAACACTAAAATCAGCAAATAAAACTTGTACATATGTTGCGAAAAGATAACAGAAACAATCTGAAATAGATGCTGCTACTTGTACATGTATTACACATGCTGCTGTTCACAAGAGGGACATCGCCACTCGTTTGTTGTGGAACCTAAACCTACACATTTTCTATGAAACCAAGTCTTGCACTTACGATTATCACAGTAAATCATGTCATCAATACATTCGGGCATTCTGCAAAAGCACCAGACTGGAATTTTTATGCTTTTGCAAGTGAATGAATTAAGTTTACATCTGCTCTTCTCTTTTTCTTTGGGAAACGCTGACATTTTTCCATTTTCCAAACATTCAATCAAATGCTGTCTCATTTTCGATACGTCGTATATTATTCTGGGATTAAAATAATCAGGAGAAAAACAAAACTCTACCACATTCGCTATTGCAAAAAACCCGCAATCATAAGAATTCGGCTGTTGTTGAACGCGCGGAATTTTGACTTGCAATGCCTTACATCACGAAAACATGCCTATATAATTTTAACCTCCTTAAACCCCACTTTTATATAGTAAAACTGGGGTTTACAGGGGTATACATTAGTTTTCATATTTCTGCTCAAAACATAGATTGTGGGTTCTCGTTAGAACCGCCTCGCCGAGCGGTCCTAACGAGTACCCATAATCTATGTTTTGAGCAGAAATATGAAAAAATATCAGAAATTTTATCTGAAAATTTTCATCTTTTTGGTGGTAAAATTTTCAATATATTTGAATAGGCGTGTTTTCGTAATGGATGCGTCATTTTTTATAAATTTGCGACAACTGGATTAACCCCTTCAGTTGCAGAATCATTCAACGGTTGTTGTAAAATAGAAATTTAATGTTCCAGAGTGTTTTTTGTTGGATTTGGATTTTATACATATATAAATCAATGACTGCTTACTGAATATTACGTAGCTTGGAATTCCCATGGGAGAGAGAGAGAGAGAGAGAGAGAGAGAGAGAGAGAGAGAGAGAGAGAGATCCACTAGTTGCAACACTGTCAATGTTGTTATTTGTACAAAAGGATGGACGGAATGACGTATGGACGGACTACGGAAACGGTGAAAAATCGGAAAACTCGACATAATAATAAAAAATTTGCCACGGATAAAACTGATCAGCGGCAATTTGTTCCCATACACGTTTTTACTTGGTGCTTAATGACTGCATTTATTGATCTATGTATAGAAGGGATATAACTCGATTACCTATTGAATTATTTATCTTCACGTATGCCTGGCCTTGTATCAAGACCACATTTTAGAAGAAAATCGAACATTGTAAATATATTTATCATGTTTATCGATAAGATCATTTGGAACGAGCATCAGTTAAACGCATCAATCAACACATAACTCGATTGCGGCACGCGTCCAATTAATTAAGAGTTAATGCAATTAGCAAACAAGTCGTTAAAGCTTCACAAGTCGTTAAACACCGTCATTAAGTTAATGACCCGTAAAATTACTCAGCCTAACCTGTATAAACAAAAAAATACAACATCTATGCTCTAAAACCAAGATTTTGGGTAAAATATCCACGATCTATGCTTTGAGCAGAAATTAGAAAAAAAAAAAAAAAAAAATCTGAAAACTTTATTTACTTTTTTGGGTGCAGTTTTTGAGACTGTCCGCACACTCAAGAAAAAAGAAAAAACTACTCGTACCCACAATCTATGTTTTAGAGAATAAATAAATAAATAAATAAATAAATAAATATCCAATTTTTCTAATTGAACATACCATATAGCATTTTATATCACTTTTTTTGTTTTACTTCTGCAACATGATGGTGATCCTGAATGATCCCGGACATATACCAAACGCGCTTGAAATCATCATATATGTTCAAATTTTTGTTTTACAAATTTAACATTTTTATCAGTCTGTAGTTACAAGTTAATGTTGATACATAAAAGACTACATTTACGAATGTTATTAAAGAAAAATGTCAATCCCACTTAACACCTGGGATCATTCCGTACATTTTAAAGTCCGAAATAGACATCCCGGACATTTTAAAGTCAAAAACGGACTGCAAGAAGGTATAAAATAAAAATGTTTTTTTTTTTTAATTTTCTTTTAGAATAGAGCTTTAACATTCAAATAATACATATTTCATTAAATTCTGTTTATTATTAGTTGAGATATTAAGGACAATGCACCACTACCCATACATCCCGGACATTGCATCTGGAACATCCCGGACATTTCAAAGTCCAAAATCGGTTTTAAGGGGATTAAAATTGAAAAATATTTTTTAACTATCATTTAGAATGGAGCTTAAATTTTCCAATGATACCAACTTTATTAAATTCTGACCACCACCAGCAGAGATATTGAGTGCAACACACCACCACCCCATACATCCCGGACATTACATCCCGAACATCCCGGACATTAGTGTGAGCCCTCGTTTTGCACTGAAAAATGAACTTTAAACCATTTTCATGTGATTTCAGGGGGTGCATTTAAAACTAAAATGTCTTCGATAAATGAGGAATGTTTATTTAGTGCACAATACCTCGACAGAACATTATGATAAAGGATTTTCTTACCCTGGACATAATCCAATTCGTTTGTTTATGAGTTGTTTATCGACTGAAGTGGTACCTAGTTCCGGATTCTATGATACACGGTGGTGATGTGAACGGGTTTTACCTCGCATCCTTGGAATAATGTCTACTTTCAGTTTCGACCTAACGTGTAAAGCGAAAGTCCCGTGCTGAGCATTTCGGTACGTTTTAGCGCGCCAGTAAATCAAAATGGCTTCTTGTTTGGAATCAGAAAAGGAACTTAAATGTCCAATATGTTTTGAGGCTTATAACAATCCAAAGAAATTGCCCGGTTGCTCGCATTGTTTTTGTGAAAATTGCATTCTTACTTTCGTTTTGAATCTGGAGAAAGAAAGCAAGCTTACAAAAGAAGTCGAGTGTCCAGTTTGTAAATTACCAAGCCAAGGACCAGAGAGTAGTGCTGTTATTCATAGCTGGGTTCGAACATTAAATACAAATGTTGAATTAAAACGGAAAATAAAAGTAGAAGAGCAAGGTGATGGTGAATGCTGCAGTCAGTGCGAGTATTTGACAAAATCAGTGATAGCAACTAAATTTTGTTTAAATTGTCAATTGCATTTCTGTGACAAATGTTCAGAAACTTTACATTCCTTCAAGATGCTAAGCAAGCACGCCTTAATTAGTATAAATAGGTCAAAGCGGTTGCATGGACAGGCCCTGGAATTGCTTAGTAACTTTGTCACTTGTTTTTATCATCCCAATACACAAGTTGAATTTTACTGTGAAGATGATAAAACACTTTCTTGCACACACTGTTCCATTGAAAATCACATGATGTGTAAAAATGTTAAGCCTGTTTGTGACATGACAGTAGCAGTTTCAGATGCTGAAGCAGCAAAACTTGTAGATCTAACAGTAAAATTAGAAAGACATATAGAGAGTGTTGTAGATGTCATTAAAAGCAATAATAATGAGAATAAAGAACAGCTTGAGAAAATCGGCTCTGAATTCCAAGAAATAAGACAGAAAGTAATAAAACTTTTAGATATAATGGAAGATGACTTAAATCAGGCAGGAAAAGCTGCAGTTAAAGAAATTAGTATTCAAAATCAAGATGAAATTGATGAACTTGATGATATGAAAAACAAGTTGAAAACAGTTCAATACCTTCTAGAACATTTGATGTCCAACATTTCACCTGGACAGGTTTTTGCCTGTATCCATCAAGCAAATCAAGTCCTAGAATCCATAGAGATAAAAGTTAAAGAAAAAGGAGATGCTCGAAAATCAAATGTAATTTCACTTTCAAGAAAAAGTCTGCTTAACTCTTTAATGCTTGTAGGGCCAAATGACACTTCAGAGTTAGCATCAATTAGCAAGACTGTGACACAAACACCCTTGCCTATTTATAGAGACAACCCTTTCTTGAGAAAATATAATATTAAGAAAACTGGACAATATAATATTTCACCAAAAGACTTAACAAAAATACTACTCGAAAAGGACACTTTAATACCAACATACAATAACTTACTATTTTTACCTGACAATGCCATTCTTCTAGTTGACAGCTATTATGGGTTTTGTACCAGGGTTGATGAAACTCGCACTCTTTTTGCATCCTGCACTCTGCTGAGTGTTAAAACAAAACCTTCCGATAGCTTCAGTAACCCAAGATATGCTACCCTGATGAAAAATGGTACAATTGCATTGAGCGTGTCTTCAGAGAAGAAAATATTCTTTTTGTCCCCTGATGATGGCTTAAAAGTTAAAGGAAAAATTGCCTGTAAGCACACACCCAGTGGTCTTTGTGGCCTGAACAATGGTGACATAGCTGTAGCGTGGGAAGACCCAGTTGCATTTGGAATTATATCGGGTCAATGCTGGCTGAACTTGGGAAACATTCATTTCACCAAAGGCGATTTCAGAGAACAAACTGTGCCTTACTGTGAAAAGATTTATTTTACAGAAGACAAATCAGGGAGGCAGTTTGAGAGTTTCCGTGACTTAGCGGTGGATGAGGAACTGCATCATGTTATTCAACCATGTTATGTGCATGGAGTTGTTTATTGTTTTGACCTTGATGGTAATCCAATCTTTCAGTATTCAAATACTAAACTCAAAGAACCAGGAGGAGTTACCTTGGATGGTGATGGTAACATATATGTGTGTGACTCATCACTGGCTTGTATCCACATACTATCTCCTCAGGGAATGGGTCTTCACATCCTTGAGGAAGGCTGTCCTGAATACCCGCTTGCCATTGGATTTAACAAGGCAAACAATACATTTGCTGTGACACAAGATGCTGAGGAATATGATACTGTGCATTTCTTTTCTCTCCTTCCTAAACAAACTGAACTCATACACAAAGGATAGTAAAATGTACACTTTAAACAGACAGCCCTCTAAGCTAAAGATTTTGCGCTCTTTATGAGTGGGAGATCACTGTATCAGAAAAGAATTTGCTTTCATGGAATATTTATTTATACTTCTCAACGGGGCTACTCTTAAATGGAAATTTAATTCCAGAGCGGGGTAGCCTCCTTTGACACAGAAGCATTGTTTCATTTAATATGAGTACGCAGATAAATATTTATTTTTCCATAAAAACATACATTGTGGGTACTCATTAGATGCGCTTGGGCAAGGCACTTCTAATGAGTACCCACACATTACGAAAACACGCCTATATGATTTTGACCCCCTTAAACCCCACTTTTGTATAGTAAAACTGGGGTTTACAGGGGTATATATTATTTTCCTTATTTTTGCTTGAAAACATAGATTGTGGGTACTCGTTTGAACCGCCTCGCTGAGGCGGTTCTAACGAGTACCCACAATCTATGTTTTCGAGCAAAAATAGGAAAAATATCAGAAATATCAGAATTTTTTATCTGAAAATTTTCTTTTTTTTTTGGTGGTAAAATTTTCAGTATATTTGAATAGGCATGTTTTTGAAATGACATAAGTTTTCATTGAGAAATAAGAAAATATACTCGTAGGTACATGTACTTTTTTTGTTTAAAAAAAGTGTCTTTTCTGGATCTATGAGAAGGCAAATGCTTTGAAGTGAAGTTGACTTCTCTTGGATGTGTGTGCATTCATCTTATTGCATACGCAAATAAGACATTTGATTATCAGCCCCTGCATTGTGCAGTCTAAGCAGGACGTTCCCTTAGAGACGGTATGTATAGGATATACCAAAGGCTCTTCAAAGACTCACTGACTGACTGTTGTGCAAGCAGACCTGAGTCCTTGTTGCTTGCCAGTGTGTTAACTCTTAACATACTGGCTACAGATTTCAGCAGATGACATTTTACAATATTTTTCCCCCAAAATAGGATGTGATATTTCATGCAAATTGTCTCCTAAGGAGACACTTTGCATGAAATGTCAAAACCTATTTTATATAGGAAAAATAAGCAAATTATTATTATTAAATGCTGTCTGCTAAATTTGCCCAGAGTGCGGTTAAGTTTGAGCACCATATTTCCCTGACGTAACCCATGTGCTGATACTGAATCAAGTGGCATTGTACCATATTGCCTGGAGACGTCTAAATTGCATGTGTATGTGTTTCGTTTTGGTTAGCCAGAAAATTACACATGTCATAGTTCAAAACTGTATTTACACTAGTGTTCAGTAGACAGATGGCCTGAACAAACAATGTAGAACCAAGCCAGATGCCATTGAAGGCAATGTATAATCAGGGTCTGCATTCCTTTCCCACTCATCCAGCAGTTTTTCAACTCGCCATGATCGACAGGTAGTAAAACTTTTCAAAGTTTTAGGACAAGTATAGTAAGGAGTAAAAAAGAAAAGGTGTCTCAATATATCAGTCAGGAGCATAACCTCTGTGAGTTATTATTTTTAGCTCATCTGAGCTATGCTCAGGATGACTGAGCTATGCTCAGGATGAGCTCACGTTTTGTGTGTCTGTCCATCTGTTAACACTTTAAAACAACAATTTCTCCAAAGCCGCTGAAGTGATCTGTCCCTTATTAAGTAGGAATGTTGCTTGGGTAGAGGGATTTAAAAATAGCTAAAATCATGATGATCTGCATTACTATGACAACTGAAAGGTCTCACAGACTTACAATGAGAAAATGCTTAAATTGCATTTTCTCTATAATAATATGCTAAGTGATGTGAACCATATTTGGCAGTAACGATCATTTGATGATTGTCTACCCAATTTATGTGTTTATGATCAGTGGCCATTTTGTTTTGTTACCATGGCAACATTTTAAAGTAGGAAATTTGTGAAGCACCAGCAGAGAAAGAAGACCCTGTGAAGCTCCAGCAGGGAAAGAAGACACTGTGAAGCACCTGCATGGAAACAAGACACTGTGAAACACCAGCATGGAAAGAAGACCATTTTCCACACCAGCAGGGAAAGAAGACACTGTGAAAGAAGACACTGTGAAGCACCAGCAAGGGAAGACCATTTTACACACCGGCAGAAAAAGAAGACCCTGTGAAGCACCCGCAGGGAAAGAAGACACTCTGAAGCACCAGCAAGGAAAGAAGACACTGTGAAGCACCAGCAAGAAAAAAGACACTGTGAAGCACCAGCAAAGAAAGAAACCATTTTGCACACCAGCAGGGAAAGAAGACACTGTGAAGCACCAGCAGGGAAAGAAGACCCTGTTGCACACTTTCAGGAAGGAAGACCCTGTTGAGCTTGCCTGTAGTCTTGGCTTGTAATGAGACCCAAATGCAATTGAAATACTTCTTCTCCCATCATCTCTTTACTATTTCAATGAAAATGAAAGCTTTGCAAGTCCCTGCGTTCTGGTGAAAATAAATAGAGTATGAAAAGAATGACTCTTGAAAGCAATGAACACTTACACAAAGACAAAAATAGCCGAAGTGTCTAAAATTTACAACATATGACTGAAGTAGAAAAAGCTTTAAGTTACAATCAAAGTTTTATTCTGCAAGGGTTATATTCCCCTGCCCCTATGCTGTATACATGTATAAAATCATGGTGTTGTTAAACAATTCTCTTCAGAAACCACTTGGCCAATTTCAATCAAATTTCATGTCACTCCTACTGTTGAAATGGGATTGAGAGTTTGTTCAAATGGTCACACTCAGTTGACTGTCATGCCGATATATGGTGAAAAAAATAATTGTAAAAAGCACATTCTTCTTCAAAACCAAGAACTGCTCAAATGATGAAACTTTCACTACTTGCAATGACAGGGTTGGAAAAATGTTGCATGACATCTGCATACAGTGGCTAGTTCACTCAGATGAGTGAGCTGTGACCCGTGAGCCTCTTGTTTTTAACTCAATACAGACATAAATTTACAATGTACCTTATTTCCAGTAATTTCAAAGTGGGTCTATAGAAGGTACTTATTTAGGTTATACATCAATTTATTTGTCAAGGTGAAAATTAGTAAATCACTCAAAAATAAGTTAACCCTTAAAGCACCAAGAAAATCTGCATCTGAAAATGTTGTCTGCTTATGTCATTCTGCTGCATTTTCTTGCAAACTTTTCGAACTTACATTTTGCATATAGGCAAACAGTGTGGACCCAGATCAGACAGGAGCAGTCTAATCTGGGTCCACACTGTTTGCAACAATGACTTTCTGGGAAAATAAGAATATTTTGAAATGTCTTTGTGATTTTTATGTCCTCCACAATAGGGGGAATATATTGTTTTTCGTGCGGATCCTGTCGGTGTCCTTGTGGGCGTAATCTCTTGTCTGCACTCTATCTCCTTAATGAATGGATGGATTTTGGCCAAACTTACAAAAATTTATCATTGGGTGGGGGAAAAAGGCTGATTAGATTTTGATGGCCTTGATCCAATTTTTAAGGTCACACGAGGACAGATTGTTGGAAAAGGCTGGAAAATTGCTTGTCTGCACCCTGTCTCCTGAAGGAACAAATGGATTTTGACCATACCTGCACATCTAGATTGCTGGGACATGTAAAAGAACTGATTAAATTTTGGTGACCTTGACCCCATTTTCAACGTCACATGATGGCTTGGATGGTTTGAAAATGGCTTGTCTGCACCCTATCTCCTGAATGAATGGATGGATTTTTACCAAACTTGTACATCTATATTGTTGAGACATAGAAAAGAACTGATTAGATTTTGGTGACCTTGACCCCATTTTCAAGGTCACAGTAGGGCTCAGATTGTTGGAATATGGCTTGTCTGTCTGCACCCTATCTCCAGAATGAATGGGTTGATTTTGACTAAACTTGTACATCTATATTGTTGTGACATGGAAAAGAACTGATTAGATTTTGGTGACCTTGACCCCATTTTCAAGTCACACAAGGGCTTAGACTGTTGGAAAATGGCTTGTCTGCAACAATCTCACGAAGGAATGGATGAATTTTGACCAAACTTGCACAACTATTTTGTTGTGACATGAAAAAGAACTGATTACATCATGGTGAAATTGACCTCATTTCAAGGTCACAGTAGGGCTCAGATTGTTGGAAAATGGCTTTTCTGCACCCTACATGTATCTCCAGAATGAATGGATGGATGTTGACCAAACTTGTACAGCTCTATTGTTGAGACAGGGATAAGAACTGATTAGATTTTAGTGACCTTGATCCCATTTTCATGGTCACAGGGGGCTCAGATTGTTGGAAAATGGTTTGTCTACACCCCATCTCCAGAATGAATGGATGGGTTTTTACCAAACTTGTGCATCTATATTGTTGTGACATGGAAAAGAACTGATTAGATTTTGGTGACCTTGGCCCCATTTTCAAGGTCACACAAGGGCTTAGAGTGTTGAATAAATACACCGCAAGCATAATACCCCGCCATAGCAATTATTTGTTTATGTATCAAAGTTATCGTTGCGAAAATGTCTGGAAAGAAAATGACGGAGGGACAGATAACAATCCTAAACCAGATCTTGATAATATCAATGCATACAGCAAGTTTGGTTAAAAGGCCTTGTTATTTACTCAAGTTATCATCCAGAAATGAAAATATGGGCGTGTCTCCGTAAAAATTTGATGAAATTTGCCCATTAGCAATCCCAAACCAGATCTCCTTAATGTCAATACATATAGCAAGTTTGGTTAAAATCCCTTGTTATTTACTGAAGTTATTGTCCGGAAACGAAAATATGGGCGTGTCTCGGGCAGATAACCGTAAAAATTTGATGAAATTTGCCCATTAGCAATCTCAAACCAGATCTCCTTAATGTCAATGCATATAGCAAGTTTAGTGAAAATCCCTTGTTATTTACTCAAGTTATCGTCCGGAAATGAAAATATGGGCGTGTCTCGGGCAGATAACTAAGTAAAATTTGACGAAATTTGCCCATTAGCAATCCCAAACCAGATCTCCTTAATGTCAATGCATATAGCAAGTTTGGTGAAAATCCCTTGTTATTTACTCGTTATAGTCCGGAAACGAAAATATGGGCATGTCTCGGGCAGATAACTCGGTAAAAATTTGACAAAATTTGCCCATAAGCAATTCCAAACCAGATCTCCACAATATCAATGCACATACCAAGTTTGGTGAAAATCCATTGATGTTTCCTCAAGTTATCATCCGGAAACGAAAAATGGACTGACGGACTGATGGCGGACGGGTGGAAGGACAGATGGACGGACACACGGACAACCAATGTGAAACCATAATATTCCGCCTCTATTGTGTGGCGGGGTATAAAAATGGCTTGTCTGCACCCTATCTCATGAAGGAATGGATGGATTTTGACCAGACTTGCACAATTATATTGTTGTGACATGAAAAAGAACTGATTAGATCTTGGTGACCTTGACGCCATTTTCAAGGTCACAGGAGGGCTCAGATTGTTGGAAAATGGCTTTTCTGCACCCTATCTCCAGAATGAATGGATGGATTTTGACCAAACTTGTACAGCTACATGTATAATGTTGAGACAGGGACAAGAACTGATTAGATTTTGGTGACCTTGACCACATTTTCAAAGTCACACTAGGGCTTAGATTTTTTGAAAAATGGCCCCCGATCGACCACACACACAAAAAAAAATAAATTATAGTTACAACCTTTTTCAACAATAGATCTGTTCAAACTGGTGGGGCACATACATTTTCCTCCGAAAACACTGTTCTAGTTACCTAGCATTAACATACCCACATCTTTTTCTAAAGAAATAAGAAAATTATCTTATTATCTGGAGTTAGAGATAATACCAAAAAGTGTGGAAAAAATAGCACTTTCTAAAATGTATATATACACAAATGTACACTGGGCAAAGCCTCTTACTGATCACTTTTGTTTTCTTTTTAAATCCTACTAAATATGCAAGAATTAAAGCAATACTTTTGTAAAATAAATTTTTGTATGTTCTAATATGAATATCTGGCATTCCAAACTACAACAAAAGTGATTAGTTAGAAGTTTTTCTTTGAAATGTTTGCCATAGGATGATTCAGCTCAGAAGCATGGGGATTACAAGGCCAAAAGATTTCCATCTACAAGTACTTCATATTGTGCTACAAGTAATGGAGACTTGTTCAACCTGCATGTTTGTTTGGCACAGGCTTACAGGAAAATTCCTCAGCATTCATCATAGTGAAAATTTCAGAAAATGCTGGAATTGCCTCCACACACCTCGTTGAACATTGCAGAAAATGGTCATAGCCTACAACATGCTTCCCTGAAAACTGCTAATGACACAGCATGTCTGAGTGAAAATTGCAGAAAATGTTCAAATTCTCACAGAATGTGAAAATATTCGAAAGTGTTGGAATTTCGATGATACCTTCTAAGTGAAGTTAGAAAAATACTGGCATTCCCATTGTATACCTTAAAGGGGAACACAACTTTAAAATGTACTGTGCTTTAAGGTAAAGAACTTTACAAACAATGAATTTTGACACAAATTTGATCAAAATCGGTGGAAAATTAAGTAATAGACAACTGAATATTTCAACATTGGTGGAATGGCCATTTTGAATCTTTAATGAGGTTTCATAAAAAATGAAATTCGTTTCATAAAGGTAGTTATTCTCATAAAGTTGGTTTATTTTGGGGGAAATGATTGCTTTTCACTAGAATTAAAAGATTATAAACAATCTGTAGCAAAATTATTCTTAAAAGCTCTTTATAATTTGGTTTGTTTATCTAGTTTGGGCTGTGTGATGTCACAAAGCCTACGATATGGCGGCATCCATTACAGCCATTTTAAATATATTCAAACCACCATAACTTTCTTATTTCTAGGCCGATTTTGAAAACTCTTGCATCAAAATAAATGGCTTGTTAAGCACTTGACTCCAAGATATACTTACCGGTACAACTTATATTGTGTTCCCCTTTAAAGTGAAAATTTGAGGACTCCATCAAGGAAGAAGCAATAAAAATGCTAACAATTTATAATAACATCATACTTTATTCACACAAATTTGTAGACGTATATAAAAATAAAGGAATACAATTATAGAAGTTATTTTTCATTAAAAATAGCCAGCAGAAATGATATCAGTAAAATAGATACTTACTGTTACAGACTCACTTGGGAAATGGAAAAAAATCACATGTACAGACAAAGGATTTAGGGGACAGGATACACTTATGTTACGTAAGGGAGATAACTTTTGTGACTTGCTATTTGATTTTCTGCACATCAAGCTCCTTCTGAAAAGGGATCTACTCTAAAACAAAAGAATTTGCTCCCCTTGGGAGCAAATTCTTTCCTTTTAGAGTAAACCCTTCACAAGGGAGGCAAACAATTTTAAAGGATAATGAACTTTGTAGTGTTGGTGCTAGCTGCTTATTTCATATCTCAATAAAAGTGCCAGTCAGAGTCTACCAGTATTTATATCTTTTTTTTATTTCTCCACCATAACATGTCTTGTGGGGTATCCATAAAGCTTGATGTTCTGGTTAATAAATATTTTTCTTTCTTTATAAAAACATACAGAATAACCTCAATGGCTCAAACACGGATGGCTCAAACATCTTGGATGATTCGAACTCTTTTTTCAGTCCCTACAAAACAAATAATTAATGATTTTTTCTTATTTTATCATGAAATTGTATGTTGTATGTACTCATTAGAATCACCTCATCGCCTCTAATGAGTACACTCAACATACAATCATTGTGTAGAATAGTGTTCCATGGTCCCGAAGATGTTCGAGCCATTGAGGTTTGACTGTTTATTGTTGGTACTCATCTGAATTGCCTCGACTTATCAAGGCAATTCAAATGAGTACCAACAATATGTTTTTATAAAGAAGTAGATAAAAGCTCACTGGCTGTAATCTAAAGACTACTGAATTGCTAGACTGTGCACATATAGGAGCATGTGCAACAATTAGGTCAAATATGGTAATAAAATAACTGCAATACTCAGCCTATGTAGCTCTAAGAAAACAAAGCTACAAAATGGGTGGGTGGCTAGTTTTCCATAACTCTAGATAAAGGCATCTTTTTTTTATGGGGCCACAACTCGTGTGACTTCCTGTTTGCTTTCCTGCATACCAACACTTTCTGAAAAGGGGTCTACTCTAAAAGGGAAGAATTTGCTCCCAAGTGGAGCAAATTCTTTCCTTTGAGAGTAGACCCCTTTTCAGAAAGGAGGCAAATCAATTTTGACAGTCGCACACTGACCCCTCTGAAAGCGTCTCCATTCCCCTTAAGCAGTAAGTGTTGGTAGTTATCTTATTTCTCCATGAAAAAATATGTTATGGATAATTGCCAGAGCAACCTTGGTGAGGCACTTCAAATGGCTACCCACAACAAGTTTTCATGAAGAATTAAGGAAACTGTCAATACTTTTTTGGTTTGAAAAAGGGTCTTATCTGTAACCATGACTTACTTATAGCACTGGTTTACACTGATTACAAAATCCTTAACCTTAACCACTCTTTGGGCAAATTAAGCTGACGACAAATTGATGTTTTTCTTATTTGTTTTCCCCCCAAGAAAGCAGGATTTGACATTTCATACAAATCATGAAATATCAATACCTATATTCTGCGGAAAATATATAAAACATTTAAAAATATTGTCTGCTGAAAATTTTACCCAGAGTTTTAAGCATTAAAGGCAGCTGCCTGCTCACAGGGATATGCACAAAAGACTCTCATTACCTCAAAGTTTTTTGTGTACGTGTGTGTGTGTTTTTGCGTGGGTGTGAATTCAAGTAAATTTGCCATAAATGGGTTTGATATAAGCCACTTTGATTTAAGCATGTATTTTGTAATATCTGTTTGACATAATGAGAGTCCACTGGACATAAACCTTCATCTCTCTATGGGCAAAACTAGCAGACGATAGTTTGATGATATTTTTTTTTATTTTCCAACTAGTATTTCATGTGAATTGCCTCCTGTGGAGGAATTTACATAAAAGGTCAAGCCCTGTTTACTGACAAAACCAAGAGAAAATATCTTTAAATGACATTTGCTGCTACTTTAGTTCTGCAAGTTAACCCTTAAAAGTTAACCCTTCTCTTGCTGAGCACGACATGCCCTGTTTTAGCAAACAGTTTAGATCCAGATCAGTTGGCTTCTGAAGAAGCCAACTGATCTGGATCTGCACTGTTTGTCATTAAATATGTGAATTTCTATCAAAAACCCGGATCAAGTAATCTGATTGGCTGGAAATTAGAAGTGGGCGTGGCATCTTAATTTATTCAGCAGGACAAGGATTCAAGTTGTGCTAAGCAAAATTGTAGCAGATATTCTGTTCTTTTTCTATTATTATTTTTTCTGAAACAGAAAATTCACATGAAATGTCAAGCCTTATTTTCTCTGAAAAAAAAGAGAAAGAAAAAGAAATACTGATATGACATCTGATGCAGCTGTGATTAGCACTTTCAGCATTAAAGTTTAAAGAAAGCAAATAATTATGGTAATGCTGTATGTAAATGCACCAATATTCTTGCTTTAAGGTCACTAAGGGTACCAGTAACGATAACTCTTGCAGGATAAAATCACATTTTGCCTTATAACTTGAGTATCTATTGTCCTCTTCATCTGAAACTCACACATATACATTGACTTGACACATGAAATGCAGTTATACTATGATAAAATTTTTTTTCATTCTAACATGCCCCTGATTACTATTTTACTTTTGTGCTATATGGGAACAAGAGCTCCGCCAAGCGGAGCATTATAAGCCCGTGGCAAGTAATAAGATGCAGAACACTAACTGGCTCCTGTATAATTCAGTGCTCCGGATATAAACTGTAAGTGGAATTACAAAAAAAAAAAATTAAAACAAAAATCATTGGGGCATAATCTCTGCTATATTTGGTGAACTGTAACCTAAGGGTCCAAGCTGGCCAAGAAATTAAGGGAGAAGTTTGCTGCTTCTAGGGAGAAGTGCTTTCTGACGGAGGACACACCACAGAAGCATGACTATATTATAAGCTCATATGAGCCTTTGGCACACTATTACCTCTAAACAATATGCTGTGAAAAGTTTTTAAAAACTTTCAAAGGGGCATAAATCTGCAAATATTTGGTGCACTGTAACCTAAAAATAATATGTGCTGCTCCACATCATCATGTAAGTATTTATGAAGTTTCAGCTTGATCGGATGTAAACTGTAGGAGGATTTAGCCGGAAACAAAAAATTAATAGAAATTTTCAAAGGGGTTTGACTCTGCTAATATTTGGTGGACTGTAACCTTGAAACAATATGCGCTGTTCCACATCATGGTCTTACTACAAATCAAGTTTCAGCTTGATCGGATGTAAACTGTAGGAGGATTTAGCCGGAAACAAAAAATTAATAGACATATTCGAAAAGGTTTAACTCTGCTAATATTTGGTGGACTGTAACCTCGAAACAATATGTGCTGCTCCACATCATGGTCTAACTGTACATGAAGTTTCAGCTTGATTGGATGTAAACTGTAGGAGGATTTAGCCATAAACTAAAAATTAATTGAAATTTTCAAAGAAGTATAACTCTGCTAATATTTGGTGGACTGTAACCTCGAAATAAAATGCGCTGCTCCACATCATGGTCTAACTATACATGAAGTTTCAGCTTGATTGGATGTAAACTGTAGGAGGAGTTAGCCGGAAACGAAAAGTCTACTGAAATTTTCAAAGAGGCATAACTCTGCTAATATTTGGTGGACTGTAACCTCGAAACAATATGCGCTGCTCCACATCATGGTCTAACTATATATGAAGTTTCAGCTTGATCAGATGTAAAATGTAGGAGGAGTTAACCGGAAATGAAAAGTTTACAGAAATTTTCTAAGGGGCACAACTCTGCAAACATTTGGTGGACTGTAACCCCGAAACAATATGCGCTGCGCCACATCATGGTCTAACTATATACCAAGTTTCAGCTTGATCGGATGTAAACTGTAGGAGGAGTTAGCTGGAAACGAAAAGTCTATTGAAATTTTCAAAGGGGCATAACTCTGCTAATATTTGGTGGACCTTAACCTTGAAATAATATGTGCTGCTCCACATCATGGTCTAACTATACATGAAGTTTCAGCTTGATCAGATGTAAAATGTAGGAGGAGTAAACCGGAAATCAAAAGTTTACAGAAATTTTCTAAGGGGCATAACTCTGCAAACATTTGGTGGACTGTAACCCCGAAACAATATGCGCTGCACCACATCATGGTCTAACTATATACCAAGTTTCAGCTTGATCGGATGTAAACTGTAGGAGGAGTTGGCCGGAAACGAAAAAGTTTACGGATGGACGGACGGACGGACGCCATACCCCGTAACATAATACGTCCCATTTTTCAAACGGGCGTATAAAAACTGTTCTTAACTTAATACTTATGCAATATCTTAATTTATTTCTATGATAAGAAGAAACTTACCATGAAACATTGTTATGACAGACTGCACATCATAGATGCTTCTGACATACAGTGTATTTATTCTTGCAGGAGTTATTGCCCCTGAATTAAAGCATTTATGTGCAAAAATGGGTAAAATTTATGTTTAAATTTAATTATTTGCATACTGGAGATCAGGCTAAAATAAAATTGTATGGTAGTATTCATATGATAAATCCTCACAACTAGTACATCAGTTTACATTAAAACAGTGTGTATGGCATGAGTTATTGCCCTTGATTTAACAATTTTAGGTCGTAAAAATACCAAAATACGCCCTTTAAACTCATGGAGTCTTCCAAATATGCAACACATGCATATAATTCAGTATAAAGTTTGATTTATGAGAGGAATCTTACAATATGATGTACTTCGTACAAATAAGAATTATATTTACATGGTTATTTGAACCGTTTAAATCTTATTTTATCATTCTGAGCATATGTTCCAAGAAAACAGGGGGTTGGGTAACAATTCATAACTATTTGCTAAGGCAATCATCATTTTGGTGTGCATTATTATTTAGATTGTCTCTATATATCTAGAATATGAATATGACACCATACCATTTTAAAGCAATACTGATCTTCTGAAATTGATTGAATTTATCAAAACTGTTCAGTTATTAAGAAAAATAGGTTTTTGCTATTTCGGGGGTAGGGTTAATTATCAAGCATTATCTCATTTCATAGATGGTGAAATTTTATGTCATTTCAGAATACAGATAATACTACACAAGAAGTAGTAATTATTATTTGAAAGTTTAATGAAATTTGTTGTTGGGAAGTGTCTTTAATATTTGAATATTTAGTAATTTTTGTTAAAACTACAGTAAATTTTCACCATTTGGGTTGACAAAAATATTGATTATAAGGTATATTAGAGTTTGCTTTACACCCTAAGTAAGGCTTTCCTGCATTTTGCATATTCTAATGCCTTTCTGTTGCAATAATTGAAGGTATAGGTGTTAATTGCTGGGTTAGAATGATTTCTCAGTACTACTAGGGCTTAGAACAACTTTGAATTGTTTGTGTTGAGGTTTTACGGCCCAGTCAACCCAATGGGGTCATGTCGAGCGCTGTCAGTTTACCTAACCACACGTTTACTGGGCAGGCTTAGTCCTCTAAGCTGTTAACCAGTTTTGTGCACATTCTTTCGCCAGAAACTGACAACTGCCCTTCTTGAATCAGCGGAAGGGAGAGAATGACCGTAGAAAATATTTCATGATCAATCTCCACAAAAGAATGTTGCCGACCTCGGCGGAGAACAACTTTGAAGAAATATGCCTAAGGGTGTACATCTTTGAAGCACCAGAACTCTGATCCCAGGTGGTGACTCCAGCTTTTTATCATTTTATAACTCTAACAATGAAAGGGGAAAGCAAAATGCAGAATTTAAAGGAAATCTACATGTATTGTTGGGATAAAAAGTTGCACCAGGTGTCAGTAGTGACCTTAACTCTTTCTGTGCCAGTGGTGACTTTTGTCGTCTGCCCGATAATCTTTGCAAACGGTTTGGACCCTGATAAAATGTCAGGCCTAATCTGGATCCAAACTGTTTGACACTCTGATGGCATTTCTGAAATATTTTTTTAAAAAAGTTAATTTACAAAAAAAATCTTCAGACAATAAAAGAGCATAAAAAATTACCCAGCATACAAAGGGTTAAAACACTCCAAGCAAAATCAGCAGATTACAAATGATTTTTCTATTTTTTTCTGAGAAATTTGTGCTTTATCTTTTGTAATGATTTCTTTGGAGACGAATGAAACTGTTAAGCTACTGTCTACCAACCGCTCATCCCCCCCCCCCACATCCCCTCAAAAAACATGCATATGTCAAATTGTTTTAATCCATTTTATTTTCATAAAAATGTATTCCTTTCACTTGAAGCTGCTGATAGATGTAAGTGGTTGTTATTAATACTGGGCTGAGAGGAAGATCAACTAACATCCACTTGCTCATTATACTGACCAAAGGTGAAGGTCAAAGACTTGGAAATTCTGAACGCATTCACACTACATACTTAATCCGGATCAACTTAATACAGATCAAGTTGATCCAGATAAAACTGATCCGCATCAATTTGCGTTCACAATAGGACTAATATGATGCAGATCAAGATGATCCACATCAAGTTGTGTTCACACTATAGGCCAACTTGATCCAGATCAAGTTTATGTTGCTGCAATATGAACACAATGTGTGTACAGTGTGAACACAAATTTGATCCAGATCAACTTGATGCAGATCAAATTAATCTGGATCAATTTAGTCCATAGTATGAATGCAACTTGATATGGATCAACTTGATCCGAAAACTTGGTTGCTAAAGTGAACGAAATATGATCCGGATCAACTTATCAACATTTGTGTAAAAATTCTGTGCTTTACTTTGTTTATATTACAAAGTCTTCATTTGGTTGCGAGGATGTAGTTACTGTGCTTTCGACAGCTATTGAAAAGTTATTTCTTTGGCATTTTAGTTTAAATGGAAAAGTTGATTTATGACTGACAAAATCATAATAGAAACCAGTTGTCATTTCTGTTCCTGTGCAGTGTTTTTAAAATATTTACTGTAAAATTAATTTTGTGGCCAAAAATGGGTCTAACCTATGCAATTTCTATAGTAAACTGAATTTTTGGATTTTTTTTATCAATAATCATTTTTGCTTTTCTTCACCTATTTTAAGTGACTGATGTTCTAAAACACTATTGTGACAATTTCAGAAGGTTTGATCAAATGGAACTTGTTGAAAATCTGCATTCTTACTACCTACCCCATCAATATTTGCATATTGTGCAGCTATTTTTGAGGGAAAAAATGAAAATATTCGAATTTTTTAAACTAATGACTAGAATAAAACTTTCTAACACCCCTGCTCGTGTTGTTCCTTATTTGTCTTTACATTTCTAGCCGTGCTTTATCTAAGGCATTTGAGCACAGGAATTTTGTCGCGCGCTATCATTGGGAAATCAATCATTACTGTTGCGAAAGTTGCGTCCCTGGTAACTATGGACGCTAGCTTACAATATTGATTGAAACATTCATATACATAATAAATTATATTAGTAAGAGAGAAAATGATCTACGAACATTGCAGTTCTTTGACTTTTTTACCTGAAGAGTTCCTCTACAGGTTATACCATTCAAACCTTCGTTTTACTCCTTGTTGCCATCGTGTATTTGTTGAAAACAAAAGTGTCGGTTAACATTCATATTTTGTTGTTTTATATTTGTCCTCCATAGGGCCATCGCGGCACTCCAATTTCATTCGATTTGCAATTCTTTCATGAACACAGGATACAAGTTTTTATGTTTTACATCGTTTTAATATTTTACATCCTCAGCTGATTCGCATAAGTATCCGCCATTTTGAATGTTCGTCATCGAACCTTGTAACTACGTAACTGTGTGACGTAATGCTTAACGATCGACGTCAACTACCAAATGGGGAAGTCAGGTAATAAAAATAATAAAAAAATCAATAAAAATCTCATTTATGCAAAACATTCGCTCAGTGCGGGGTGTTAGAAAAGAAATAAATTATTCTGAACCGTGCTCAAATGCGGCAGATAAAGCACAGTTGAGTTTGGGTTGTACCCATTTGAACACTCGCTCGCTGCGCTCACTTGTGCTCAAATGGGTACAACCCAAACTCAACTGTGCTTTATCTTGGGCATTTGAGCACAGTTCGGAATAATTTTATTTCTTAATTATGTGCATAGGTACATGTAGTTACTGCAAATGGTTTTGCATTGAATTATGTTAAGTTTGTTCTGTGTAAAGTTCCAGGCAAATAAAACTGACTTTCCAAAAGATGTCAAAGGACAGTAGTATTACTACTGTATGGAAATGAATCAGCTGATCTACTTCTGCAGACAGAAAGTCAAAGTCACAGTGTGGATTACCTAATGTTCTTATACCTAAGTACAATTTCAACAAAATAAAATTTAAGTGAAGCATGGGAAATTTAGTTAATATTTCTGTTAAATGTCTTGTGTTAAGCTGGGAAATTTTGTTTTTAAACATCTGTGTTAAAATTTCTTGTGTTAAGATTTATTTCCTTGCTTATATATTTCTTAAAAAGAAATGTTTGTCAAGAATGTTTTTGATCTAAAGTGAAAGCTCTTGACAAATCACATATTTTGATGTACATTTGATCAAAACTAGGTAAAAACTAAGAAAGTTAAAGATGTTAAAATATTTCAAAACCATTAAAAAGGTGCCGCTGTTTAGAATATTATTAATGAGGTTCTAAACATTTCAAAATACATTTATAAACCCATTAATGCCAAATGGAATCTTCTACCTTACCTCTTTGGACCTATCTATTTCCAATAATAGGGGTGTCTAGTTAGCTTTTATTGATAGGACATTTTCTAGAAATTCATATATTTAATGCAAACAATGTAGACCCTGATCAGATGCTGCATTCTGATCAGGGTCTACATTCTTTGCATTAAATATGTCCCTTTTATGGGACACAAGGCTTGAATGTGTTTAATAAAATCTTCTTTCTGATAGAAATTCATGCAGCTTTTAAGAGAAATTCATGCAGCTTTTAAGTAAAATCCACAAACACCTAGAGAAGAAGCTATATATACAAATATAGAGGTTGCATATCATTGTTAGACTTATTTACGTATTTAGGTTTTGTTTTGATTAAGGCTTTAGGACATAATAAAACCTCATTAAATATTCAAAATGAGGGCACTCATAAAAGCACTTTTAGTATCTCAAACCTGGATAATTTGCTTACTTTTCATTTGATTTTCCTTTTCATTTTTATCACTTTTCATTCGAATTTTCTTTTCATTTTGATAAAAAATGCATGGTTTGTCAAGAGCTTCCATTTCATACATTCTTCACCGATACTGCTTTTCCCTTTAACCCTTGTCATGCGCCCACTTCTAATTGTCAGCCAATCAATTTCATTGACCCAGATTGTTGATATAAATTCACATACTGAATGACAACACAGTGCAGATCTAGATCAGTTTACTTCTCCAGAAGAGCACTGATCTGGATGTACACTGTTTGCAAAGACAGGGTATATCCGGGTTCAGCAGGACAAGGCTTAAGTTTACACTTGCAATTACTAATGTATTTTGTTGATACTATTTCTACTGGACAGATATACAGACCAGTTTTCAGCATACTGCTGCTGACCAAAGGTCAAGGCCACTGACCCTAGCGGTTTAAGTTACCTAATTATCTTCCCTATTTTTGAAATTTTACCTGACTGGACGCTGACATAACATGACAATAGCAGTTAAGCCACATTAAGGTTTATACACAACAATATAACTGTCTGAAAATAACAACAAGCTATACCTTGAGAAAAAATACCTTTGAACTATATGCAGATAATGAAGACCCAGATCAGAGTATGTATTGTCACATTCCATTCAGGACCTTAGTTGTTCATTTTTTGTTTGTTTAACACTGCACATTCAGTAAAATTTTCAGCAGACAACATTTTGAAATATTTTTCCTATTTTTTTTCCAGAAAATAAGACTTGAGATTTCATGCAAATTGTCTCCACAATTTGCATGAAATGTCAAATCTTATTTTCTGGAAAGAATAAAAAAAATATCACTGATTTGTCATATAAGCCCAGGGAGTGGTAATGGTTATGTTGAAGTTTTATGGCCCAGTCAACAATAAGTCATGTCGAGCCAGTCAATTAACCTCCTTACCCTTTTCCTGGGCTGGTTTAGTCCTCTAAGTTGTTAACCAGTACTTTAATTGTGCTTATGTTTTCGCCAGGAACTGACAAATGCCTCTGAATTTGCAGAAGGGGCAGAATGACCTTAGAAATTATTTCATGATCAATCTCCACGGAAATTATGTGACCGGGCTGGGATTCTAACTTGCTACTTCTGGATCTGCAGTGATGCACTAACAACTGGAGACTAGCTTTAGTACTTCACATAATCCAGAAGAAGGTTTCCACCATTTTCAAGTCAGCCTCAGTGGCTCAGTGGTGATCAGGAGGTCTGGCAATGTTCTTTCTTAGAGATTGATCATGAAATATTTTCTACTATCATTCTCTCCCTTCTTCTGATTCAAGAAAGTAGTTTATCAATTTCTAGCAAAAGAATGTGCACAAGTACTGGTTAACCGCTTAGAGGACTAAGCCTTCCCAGGAAAAGTATGGTTAACTGACTCCAAGACTGACTCCAAACCAAAAAACAAAATAAAAACTCCATCATTTGCATATTTTGCTAAAAGACCCCTTTTTTCTCAAGGTGACATTCTCAAACTTAAATGTTAACAAATATTGAACACTTTAAACACTGAGGCAATTCTAACAAATATCAACAAGGCACAAGGGCCATGGCTCGCTCACCTGAGAGAAGTAGCCACTGAAGATGTTATGCAATATTTTTAGCTCGCCTGGACAAAGTCCAGGAAGAGATAATTGCACTACCCCCGGTGTCGGCATTGGCGTCGGCCTCCACATTTACGTTAAAGTTTTTTATAAGCTTATATTTTCCAGACCATTTGATAGATTTGGTTCATATTTGGTGTGATGATATAGTTCCAAAGTTTTACTCAACAATACCCCAGCCCATCACCTCAAGGTCAGGTCAAGTTCGTGGACTTAGAAATTTTTAAAGTTAAAGATTTTTAAGAGCTCATATTTTCCAAACTATATGCTGGATTTTGTTCATATTTGGTATGATGATAGATACAGTTCCAAAATTTTATTCAGCAATATCCTAACCATGCCTATGACCTCAAGGTCAAGGTCACAGACTTAAAAGTTTTATATTAAAATTTTTTTTAAGAGCTCATATCTTCCTAACTATATGATGGATTTTGTTCATATTTGACATGATGATAGATACAGGTCCAAAGTTTTATTCAACAATACTCACTGCCCTTGCCATGGCCTCAAGGTCAAAGATAAGAACTTAGAAAGTTATATTAAAGTGTTTTAAGAGCTCATATTTTCCACCATATGATAGATTTGGTTCATATTTGGTATGATGACAGATACAGGTTTTATTCATCACCCCCACCCATGCCTATGACCTCACGGTCAAGGTCACTGACTTAGAAATTTTGTAATTGATCCCTGATAATGTCAAATTTATGACAAGATGACAAGAAATGACCAAACCATAGCACAAGAAATCCTATCAAAACTTCAATGGCTTTGGAGGTGTGGACATTTTAAAGTGGTTATGTGACTACCATCACTATTTTAGCATACTTGTGTGGCTAAAAAATAGCCAGGTAACAGAAAATAAGCCACATAAAAGACTGATTTTATGCGGCTGATGGAAAAAATCCCAATCAACAGAAACTCTCCACAATTCCTAGCAACCTAACTACCCATCCATGTGTACAGACGGACAACCCACAAAAAGTGATCACTTTAGCTCATCCTGAGCATAGCTCAGGTGAGCTAAAAACATGTTCTATGAGGAAATAAAACAAGGCCTTTCTTACATATTCTGTGCATTAAGGTATTCTTAACAACAGCAGATTCATCTTAATAGCAACATCTTTGGGAACACATGATGTTGTAACTAGGGTTCACTGTATATATAAATGCCACTCAAATATATAAACTCTAAAATTTAACAATTCCTGAACACTTTATGTAAAACCAATTAGTAAAATAGTGTCTTTATTTCCACCTGTAACATCTAATGAAAGCAATATTATCATCACAAAAACATGCCTATATAATACTGACCCCCTTAAACCTCACTTTTATATAGTAAAACTATAAAAAATAAACATTATTTTTCTTATTTCTGCTCAAAAACATAAATTGTGGGTCCTCGCAAGAACTGCCTCGCTGGGGCAGTTCTAATGAGTACCCACAATTTATGTTTTGCGCAGAAATATGAAAAATATCAGAGTTTTTTATCTGAAAATTGTCAGTTTTTTCGAGGTGAAATTTTCTATATATTTGAATAGACTTGTTTTCGTAATGTTGAAGGCAATGTTCAGCCTGTACCCCACAGTTTGACCAGGGTCTGTCCCAGTTGCCTAAACAATACAGCACCCAAATGTGCATTTAAGCAATGCTGAACAAAAAGGTGCCTTTGACAAACCTGGGCAAAAGCCCTGATCAGACAGTGCAATTACAGCAAAGGCCCTGATCAAACCGCACAGTGTGCAGTCTGATCTAGGCCTTTGCTGTCTGCTGAATGAACCATCTGATAGATGATACATTAACGCTTAGCACTCTGGGTAAAATTTTCAGCAGACGACATTTTGAAATATTTTTCTTATTTTTCCCAGAAAACAGGTTTTGACATTTCATGCAAATTGTCTCCATTGGAGACAATTTGCATGAAATGTCAAATCCTGTTTTGGGGAAAAATAAGAAAAATATCACCAATTTGTCGTCTGCTGAATATGCCTAGAGAGTGGTGAGGGTTAAAGACCATGATTAGACTGCTTATCCTCTTGATATGACTTAAACAGTGTTGAAAGGGACGTAACAACACCAAACCATCATTAGATGTCTGAAACACAGGCTGGGCTTAATGTAAACATTCTGATTGTGCTTGAAGATGCCTTTTCACAGGAACTGGCCATTTATCAAGGCAATGAGCCTGACCACAATATTTGAGCCTGTTCTCGAATTTTGCCATTCCCTACAGGCCACTAGGTACTGTTGTTTCCCAAAACTGTCCCTCCCTTATAGCTTTTTGATACACTGAGTGCAACCTTCCAACAGCAGCCATCTGTCGGAACGAATAAAACTGGCTGTTGTTGAGAGGTTGAATACAAGCTGCACCATACAAGAAACAGCAAAGACCCTAATCAGCTTAACCCATATATGTCAAGTGGACTCTTCTACTTCTCTCTTTGGACAGATTCACTTCCAATTTAAGGGGTGTTAGGGTTTTTTAAACATTCATCTGTTAGAGAAAATTCCGGTCTTAATGCAAACAGTGTAGATCCAGATCAGATGCCACATTTTGGGGCATCTAATCTGGGTCTACACTGTTTGCAAGTATCCCTTTATGGGACACCAGACATAAATGGGTTGAGCAGCCAGTCAGTCTGATCACTGCTTTTGCCTTCTGCTTAACGGGACTCAAATACGCTTGGTAAAGTTTCTGCCATTTTTATTACAAGGGAGAAAACTTCTATAACTAATAATTTAATACAAACTTATAGACAAGACATATTTTTAAGCCACAAAGTGTTGATATTTTTATTATTCCTCATACACTATGTGAGCCCTTCCATATAAAAATCGACCTTAAAAAAAATCCCTGACCTTTTGACATAAGTGATCAGAGTAGATCCAGATCCATGCGCATTAACGCAATCTAAACAGGGTCTCTGTTCACTTATTTAATCCTAATAGACCACAGATTATGATATTGACGGGTCTCAATCAGATCAGACTGCACTGATGTGAAGGCTGATCCAAGTCCACAACTGGCTGCATATATCAAAAGGTCACCTTTTTTTATCTGGAACGGATCATATATTGAACTCATTAGAATTGCTTCACCAATGTTAACATTTTAACCCTTGTCTTGTGAAATAAATTTGTTTGTTTGTTTGTTTGTGTTGAGGTTTTATGGCCCAGTCAACCCAATGGGGTCATGTCGAGCGCTGTCAGTTTACCTAACCACACGTTTACTGGGCAGGAACACACGAAATAAATTAAGCTGCCACACCTACTTCTAATTTTCAGCCTATCAGAATACTTGATTCATGCTGTTGATACAAATTCATATACTTCATGACCAACAATGCAGATCCAGATCAGAAGCCAACTGATCTGAATCGACACTGTTTGAAAAGCCAGGGCATATCAGAGTTCAGCATGATTAAATTAAGTCAAAGACTAGATCCGTTGGTAAGCATGACCTCACATATGACCCTGGTAATAAAATAGGTCATGTCTTGCATTGAAAAAATTGATAGCACTAGATGTAAATCTTCAGACTTTTTGAATACACTCTAAACTAATTCAACAGACAACAAAATGTGATATTTTTCTTATTTTTCCCAGAAAACAGGATTTGACATTTTATGCAAATTGTCTCCTAAGGAGACAATTTGTATGAAGTGCAAAAACCTGTTTCCTGGGAAAAATATTTTATAAGAAAAAATATTTCAATATGTCATCTGATGAAAATTTTATCCAGCGTGTTAAGCAATAAGAAGCCTACCAAGTTTCATATCATAATCTGACATTTTGAAAACCCTGGGAGGGTATGCCAAGGGTATAATTAATACACAGAATCAGGTAAGGCTCTTTTATCATCTGAGTATAACTAATATCTTTTCTTATTTTATCACAAAAAACATATACATGTATTGTGGGTACACATTAAAAGTACCTCACTAGGGAGAAAATATTACATGTACGTGGATACCCCCTCTTGTCTGGAGTTCAGATAACTTCAATAATATGGACCAATAGATTCCAGTACTTCAAGTATCTTATAGGTCTAGATAAGAAGGGTAGCCACATAATATTCTTCATAATATTATTCATATAAGAAATAAGAAGTGGGTACTTATTAGAAGTGCCTCAATAAGGTGCTTCTAATGAGTACCCACAACATACCTTATTTGCCCTTATTACCGCACATACCCCTATAAGCGCACAGCCAAGCAATTCTTGTCAATGCAATTCAAATGAGTACCCACAATATATGCTTTTATAAAGAAAATAGAAAAAAAAAAAAATTGCATAACAATCATCAAAATAAGTCATTTGCTGATCCTTTTAAAAATGTATCCTTAGTAGGTAGATACATATTTTACCACAAGTTTTCCCAGTAATTTTGAAAAACCTAAGCACTTTGTGAGGTAGTTAGGTCGAATACGGTATGTTTTTGTGGAGAAATAAGAAAAATATCATTACTTTTCAGATGAAAAAAAAATGCCTTATTTGGAGCTATGTTATCTCAAGGTATAGGAGTGTACTTTATGATTTTGCAGGGGAACAACAAAAAACAAAATAATGAAAATGTATAGCAGCCACCTCTTTTAAGCAGCCCCCTCCTTTCAACAGCCTCCTTACAATCACTAATCAGGTTTCTCTATACAATTTGCCACCCCTTTCAAACATATGTCTATGTAACTAAACCTTCAAAAGGCTAAGCGAAAATTGTTGCAGACAACAATCTAAATTTCTTTTTATTATTTTACAGAGAAAATAAGAGTTGGCATTTTATGTGAATTGTCTGCCTAGCAGACTAGGCAGACTATTCATATGAAATGTGAAGCCTTATTTTCTCTGAAAATTCAAAAATCAAAATGTTATGTGAGGTTTTACTGGCTAGACCTATGGGAGACAGCAGTAAGTTAACTCCCCTGAGAACTCTCTATAAACAAGGTCAAATTAATTACATTCCCTTGCTTTTATCATTAGCATCTCTCTTAAGTATAGCTTTTTTTTCATTCGGAAAATGAAGTTAAATATGGTCATATGACAATAAAGCTTTAAGAATATCCAAAGAGAAACATTTTCTGTACAATATAATATATAATGTTAATAAGTCTTTCATGCTGATATGGAAAAAAATAAAATTAGTTAAATTTCACTGTCAGAGAACCTATGATAAAAACAGAGGATTCCAATTAGGACCGAGTTAGTATTTGGCTTAGCTTGCACTTTACATATCAAGGGAGATAATAGGAAAAAAAATTACTGACACTTCTGCTATTTCACATAAGGTGAAGCACTGGTGACTAGTTTTTTTTATTTTCAGAATTTGATCTGAAAGCTCAAGGTAAACAGAACCAAATGTACAAGTACAAGCTTAAAAGCTTTTAACAAATATGCATTGTTATATAAAAAATAATAATAAAATGTTCAGTATAACAAAGCTACTACTCATTTAGCAAATAATATGTCTAATATTTACAGCAACATTGTAGAAATAAAAGTATTGTAAACTGAAGAGAGGTAGATTTAGTTGACCTCAATGCCCCATTCAAACTTGCAGCAGACAACATTTTTTATTTTTATTGAAAAAATAAGGCTCCACATTTTATGTGAATTGTCTACTATAAGCAGGCCCAGAGGTTATAAAACTTTTTTCATGCTCAATTCAGCTGAGTATGAAATTTTCTCTGCTAATAAATATGAAAATGCCAACAACTATTGTTGGCATTTTTATATTTATTAGCAGAGAAAATTCCATGCTCAGCTATGTTTAGCAAGAAAGAATTTGCAATCATTAGCAATTTGAAATTTATTACCAGGAAAAATTTCATGCTCTGCTGAGTTGAGCATGAAAAAAGTTTTATTACCTCGGGGCCTGGTTTCAAAACTGCATAACATTGAAAATTCCTCAATTATGTAGACCCCTGCAAATCCCTGTTTTCACACATATTATGGAGGCAACATGTAGACTGAAAATGCTTTTTTCTTATTTCTCAAAAAAAAGCAACAAGAAAAAAAAAAAAAAAAAAAAAAAAAACACACACACACACACACAAATAAAAACAACAACAACAACAAAAAAAAAAAAAACACATACTTTGTGGGTGTTTATAATAATCAGTTCACTAACCCAAAAATATGAAGGCAAAAGCAAATGAAAAAAATGAAATTTTAAAAAAATGAAAAAATGTTTATTATTAAAATTTTGCAATTGAAAAGTGTAGCAGGACAGCTGTCAGACAGGCCAAAAATTTTCACAGGACAAAATGAAAGTTTGCCTGTTTTGTCAGACAGTCCTGCAGTTTTCATGAAGACTGAGAGGATTCCAATTAGGACCTAGATAGTATTTGGCTTAGCTTGCACTTTACATATCAAGGGAGATAATAGGAAAAAAAAACTAGTGACACTTCTGCTATTTCACATAAGGTGAAGCATAGGTGACTAGTTTTTTTTTTCTTCAGAATTTGATCTGAAAGCTCAAGGTAAACAGAACCAAATGTACAAGTACAAGCTTAAAAGCTTTTAACAAATATGCATTGTTATATAAAAAATAATAATAACATGTTCAGTATAACAAATCTACTACTCATTTAGCAAATAATAAGTCTAATATTTACAGCAATGTTGTAGAAATAAAAGTATTGTAAACTGAAGAGAGGTAGATTTAGTTGACCTCAATGCCCCATTCAAACTTGCAGCAGACAACATTTTTTATTTTTATTGAAAAAATAAGGCTCCACATTTTATGTGAATTGTCTACTATAAGCAGCCCCGAGGTTATAAAACTTTTTTCATGCTCAACTCAGCTGAGTGTGAAATTTTCTCTGCTAATAAATATGAAAATGCTAATAATTATTGTTGGTATTTTCATATTTATTAGCAGAGAAAATTTCATGCTCAGCTATGTTTAGCAAGAAAGAAATTGCAATCATCAGCAATTTGAGATTTATTACCAGGAAAAATTTCATGCTCAGCTGAGTTGAGCATGAAAAAAGTTTTATAACCTCTGGGCCTGGTTTCAAAACTGCATAATGCTGAAAATTCCTCAATTATGTAAACCCCTGCAGATCCCTGTTTTCACACATATTTTGGGGACAACATGGGTGTACACAATACATAGACTGAAAATGCTTTTTTCTTATTTCTAAAAAAAAAAAACAACCAAAAAACAAAAAACAAAAAAAAAAAACCAAAAAAAAAAAAAAAAAAACCATATACTTTGTGGGTGTTTATAATAATCAGTTCACTAAGATGATTATAATGACTACACACAATTTATGTTTTTATGGTGAAATAAGAAAACTATTCCCTTATCTACAGCTCCAGTCAGGGTTCGGGCTACCGATCGCCATTATCACTAAATGCAATAAATTAAAAAAAAAAAAATAAATAAATAAAATGCCACAAAAACTTTTCATTTGGCCAAAACATGTGGCGAAAAATATTTTCAGGTAAAGAACAGTGGCAACAAGATTTTTCCATGTTCCTATCCCTACCCTTATTTAAGACAACTGTATATTGCATCCGCTTTTAACCCTTAAACTGCCAATCACAACAATTGTCGTCTGCATTGTCATCTGCTTGTAATTTTAAAAGTCATTTTTGCAAACCATGTGGACCTCCTGTCTAGAACTATGAAGAAATATAGCTTATGTTCCTAGAATACAAAAATGTATTGGCAAACAGGATTACCTATCCGTATCTGTCTAGAACTGCAGGAATAGATTCTGTAAACAGAATACAATAAATGTAATGGCTAAATAGGATTATCTGTCTTGATTTGTTTGTTTGTGTTGAAGTTTTACGGCCCAGTCAACCCAATGGGGTCATGTCGAGCATGGTCAGTTTACCGAACCACACGTTTACTGGGCAGGCTTAGTCCTCAAGGTTAACCAGTATTGTGCACATTCTTTCGCCAGAAACTGACAACTACCTTTTTGAATCAGCGGAAGAGAAAGAATGACCGTAGAAAATATTTCACGATCAATCTCCATACTACTCCTGTCTAGAACTACGCAGGCGTATCTTATGTTTCTAGAATATAAAACTGTAATGGCAAAATTAGGATTATCTATCTGACATAGGATACATAAATATAGGATTATCTATCTGACATAAAATACTCCTGTATAATTCTAGACAGGATACCCTCCTGTCTAGAACTTTAAAGGAGTAGCTTATGTTTCTAGAAAACAAAAACGAACATGTACTGACAAAAATAGGACAATCTAACTGGATACTCCTCCTGTCTAGAACCTTTACAGAAGAACCTTATACCTATAGAATACAAAAATGTAATGGCAAATGTAGATTATGTATATAGATACCAGTACAGGTAGCTTATGTCTATAGATTACAACTAGAGCAAGTCGATGGCACGCCATCGCATATCCCCGCACCAGCCCCATCACATATGTCTCTGCACATCAAAATTCCAAATGCATTCCTGCAGTCCTCATTCATAGGGATATTACCTGTGACAGTTTCAAGGTTCTAGCTAAAAAAGCCTATGAGAAGTTGGGTGACAATCAAAAAATAGGACCCAAAATCCTACTTTTTGACCTCTAGTGACCCCCAGACATGCCCCCAGGGCAAATTTTTCGCACCACTGTATTCTACTCTTCATTACCTTGGATTTGATATGCAACATGACTATGTTTGTACAAAATGAATTTTGGCCCCTTTGGGGGCCACACCCCCTGGCCCTGCCCCCAGGGGTCACATCCAAATTTAAAATGTGTTCCTCCAGTCCTCATCCGTAGGGCTATTACCTGTGACAGTTTCAAGGTTTTAGCTAAAAAAGCCTAAGAGGAGTTGGGTGACAATCAGAAAAAAAAAAGGACCCAAAATCTTACTTTTTGACCACTAGTGACCCCCAGACATGCCCCTGGGGCAAAATGTTTGCACCACTATATTCTACTCTTCATAGCCTTTGATTTGATATGCAACATGACTTTGTACAAAATGAATTTTGGCCCCTTCGGGGCCACACCCCTTTGGCCCTGCCCCCCAGGGGTCACATCAAAATTCCAAATGTGTTCCTCCAGTCCATATCCATAGGGCTATCGCCTGTGAAAGTTTCCAGAATCAAGCTTAAATGGTCTAGGAGCAATGGTGTGACATTACAGACGGACGTACGGACTTCCAACAATTTGGGTTTAGGGGCTACCTCCCATTGTAAATTTCCATAGGGTTTTAAGGGCTATAAGCTCCCTAACCAAAAGGTTTATAATGTATCTTAATGGAATAAAGCATAATGTGGTTACAAAACTGAACCCCCTAACCCTAAATGTTGGCTCAGACAGACGGACAGACAAGGGGTATAACAATATCACCGCTTTTTCTTCAAAAAGTGCGGGGATAAAAATGTATTGGCAAAAATAGTACATGTATTTTCTTTATGAATAAACTATACAGGACTGCCTTATACCTTTTGAATACAAAAATGTAATGGCAAAAATAGGATTATCTTTGGTCTATAGAATAGAAAAAAGTAATAACATACACTGACAAATGGGCAAACCTGGTAAAAAGGTTAACAGGTCAGGCACCAAAATACATGTATCCTCATAAACTCACACACCATCAGTCATTTTCTTTTTTACAAAAAGGAGACTTAGTGCTTATGTAAACAGTGATCAGTATAGCTGAAGATGAGGTGAGTATCAGGTATTTTTCTTATTTCTCCATGAAAACATATGTTGTGGGTACTCAGTAGAAGTGCCTGGGTGAGGTGCTTCTAATGTGTACCCACAACATGTTTTGTGGACTGAGGCACTTCTGATGAATATCCACAACACATGTTTGTCGTGGAGAAATAAGAAAATACTTATACTTTTTTGGTTCCAAAAAACACCTTATCTAGAGTTAAGGATCAGACTGCATCCTAATAGTCATCACCTGGCAGTGCCAGTTTATCAACTGACTTGGTACATCTACTCATTCCAGATTTTAAAAAGAACGCCTTTCAATATTGCAAAATCAAAGAGATTTTACGATGATATTTCTCATTTTGTGTTACATATCCTAGCACAGGACAAAATTTAACTCTTTCCATGCTAGTGGCAACTTTTGTTGTCTGCTGATAACCTTTACAAACAGTCTGGACCCAGATCAGGCCCAACAAAATGTCAGGCCTTATCTGGATCCAAACTGTTTGGCACGCTGATAGTATTCCTGAAAGATTTTTTTGAAAAAGTTAATTTTAAAAAAAAAATCCTCAGATGACAAAAATAGCATGCAAAATAAAAGGTCGCAGGCCAAGTGTTCCCCAACATTTGAAATGTCAGTATGTAGTGAATATGTCTATAACATATATGTCCTAAACAATGTTTTGATATTTTACAACCCTTTCAACAGACTAATTTTTTAATTTTCTTAAATGTTCTAAGGAACAATTTACAGAAAAAAGTGATTTCCCAATTTAAGTTGAATGGGTACACATTAAGGGAAACCAACTGTGTCATTTTTAGTTTTGCCTCCCTTCTTAATGATATGATCACCTTTAGGTCATGGGAACAATATCTGGATAGTTTCATCAAAATCCCCTAAATACTGTATGAGGAGTTGAAGAGATAATAATTTCTGTTAGCAACATGACTAAAATTAACAAAGGGCCATTAATCTTATAAAAAAAAAGTAGTCAAGTGCACCTTGGTATAATTTGAGCCTCTTCAGGTCATGGGAACAATAACTGAAAGGTTTCATCCAAATTCATTGGAAACTGCAAGTAGTGTTGCAGAGCCAAGACGTCACATAGAAAAAAAATAACAAAGGGAAATAACTTTCATAAAAATCAGTACAGCATGACCTCGATAAAATATGATCATCTTCAGGTCATGGGAACAATAACCAGAAAATTTCATCAGAATCTCTTGAAAACTGTAAATGGAGTTCCGGAGACAAGATTGTGTCTATGGACTGACTGAAAGACAGACTGACATAGGGACTGAAGACCCATCCCTATAGTTCCTTTGAATAATGTGAGAGGACAACAATAACTGGAAAGTTTCATCAAAATCCCTTGAGAACTGTGCGGCGACAAGATTGTGTCTAGGGACAGACGAATGGACGGAGACGAACCCATCACTATAGTCCCTTTGACTAGCATCGAGGGACAATAACTGGTAAGTTTCATCAAAATCCCTTGAGAACTGTACGAGGAGTTGTGGAGACAAGAACTTCATTTGATAAAATGGCTAAAACTGACAAGGGGCAATAACTCTGGTAAAAAAGCAGTCAAGCGTGACCTCGGTATAATATGATCCTCTTCAGGTCATGGCAACAATAACTGGAAGGTTTCACTAAAATCCATTGAAAATTGCATGAGGAGTTGCAGAGAATAATCGGAAGCTTTCATTAAAATCCACTGAAAACTGCAAAAGGAGTTGCAGAGACAAGACTTACTGTTGAAAAAATCGCCAAAGGACCGTAACTGGTAAAAATCAGTTGAGCATGACCTTGATATGATCATCATCAGGTCATGGAAACATAACTGGAAAGTTCATCAATATCCCTTGAAAAATGTAGGAGGAGTTGCTGAGACAAGAACTTCTGTTGCTAAATGGCTAAAACTGACAAAAGGGCCATAACTCTGGTAAAAAGCAGTTTTGATTGTGTTGGGGTTTAACGACATGTCAACACATGTGGGTCATTTTGTGATATCTCCCAGAGAAAGGGAGAAAATAGATAGAAGAGATAGTAGAAGAGATGAAAGAGAGGGACAGGGAAGAAAGAGGACCAGGAATGAAAGTGAAGAAACAGAAGAAATAAAAACATTCCCCCTGTACCCCTACCTGCTACAAGATAGCAGGCCTTGTCCAACTGTAAGCCAATATCAGTTGGATGCCCCGGAGAGGCAAGATACACGACACCATCGCATCACCCGGCCACTCTCTCCCTCATAAAAAGCAATCAAGCGTGATCCTCTTCAGGTCATAGCAACAATAACTGGAAGGTTTCACTAAAATCCACTGAAAACTGTAAGAGGAGTTGCAGAGACAAGACTTACTGTTGAAAAATTGCCAAAGGACTATCTCTCTGGTAAAAGTCAGTCGAGCACAACCTCGATAAAATCATCTTCCGGTCATGGGAACAATAACTGGAAAGTTTCATCATAATCCCTTGAAAACTGCGGAGACAAGAGTGTCTCTACTGACGGACAGAAGGACTGGCGGACGAACCCATTACTATAGTCCCCTTTGATTCACGTCGGGGGACAATTACCCAGCATACAAAGAGTTAACAGGTATTGGTCAACAAAGGCTTACAGTATTTATTCTAAATATCTGGACATCATAATTCCTTACCTGCTTAACCTAGAATTTGAGCTAATCCAGTTTATATGTCTGAAAATTGCTGGATGAGTGGCAAACAGTACAGACCCTGATCAGATGCTGCATCCTGCAGCATCTGATCAGGGTCTACACTGTTTGCTCAGGTCTGTCTGTCCAAATACTTAAGGTTAATAAGGTAAGCTGAATAAACAACAATATAGTATTACAGTTACAAAGGCACAAATTGTTTATACACAAGCTGTGGAACACAATGTGGGTATGCGGTATTTTACTAACCCTAAACAATATTCAAGTCAGTTCAGGTCCACTACAGGGGCAACATAGGAGCCAAAGCTCCAGATAATATGTTTCCTTTGACTAAAATATTCTATATTCTTCTTTTCATAAAAGGTATACCCTAAATCTTGAAAATATTCCAGTTTAAAAAACCGGTCTTGAAATTTAAGTATTGATTTCCTACTACACTGAAAAGATCTTGTAAATAATCATAGTTCCATAGCTCCAGATAAGAGGGGGTATTCACATAATATTTTTACGCACAAGCCATTTAGAATGGAAAGCTCGTTCTGGTTTTAATCTGTATTTGTCCTCGTTTTCAGGGCTCAGTCATCTTTAGAAACAGGAATAGTCAGAAAACCCATCTACTACTGTCAAAAGCCATTGATACGATGACCGTGTATATTCACACAGCTGCCAAGTGTATAAGGTGTTAAGACAATCGGCAGATGGGTGAATAACCAACGGCTGTTGTCACGGTGGCTGTATATGAAACATGCATTTTGACCAGTAACTTGATTACTATATGGAATATTTTGATGAAATTTTACAGACGTATAGAATACTATAAGTTGTATATTCTGTTTTTTTTAGTTATCTGCCCTTGATATATGTGAAAAAAATAATCAGTTTTGGCCAAAGTTCTTTTATGGAATATCTTAATAAAATTTTATGGTGTAAAGAATACGAAGGACAAGGGCCACTACATTGGTTATTTAAGTTCTTATCTGCCCTTAATATATCTAATAAATAGTTTTTTTTCCTGTAGATTTTACCGAATACTTCAAGTATTTAAAAAGATGAAATACTATCAGCAATGCCATTGTATAATATGATGCTTTGTGTTATACGTTTTCTTGTTCACGTTATTTTTTTCTGTTCCATAATTATTTTCATTTCATAGTGTGCCCGTTTTTATAATGTTTACAGTAGTAAAACTCATTACTCACTCTGAGAAAGGAACGACAAGAAAGCATGCTATCAGAAAAAGGAGAGCAGTACCAAAGAATATCGGCCACTTTTCGAAAACCTTTGCCTTAGAACCTTTATGTAATATTTTCCAAGGTTTCGATGTGTTAAAAGATTGTAAAGATACGCCGAATGCATCTGAAGAGACAAAGTTTCGATAACTGTTATATCCAAAAGCTGGTATATTGGCTGGTTTTAATGTGATGGTCGTTGTGACATGTACTGGACAGTCAAACAAATTTGTTGAGCGGTATAAAATATCTCAACTTGGACATACTGTTTGGGTGATTTTCCATCCTTTAACAATACATGTGACATTCAATATCTTTTTGCTACTGCTATTCCCACTATACCCCAAATAATAACAAGGAGATGCTTTGAAAAAAAAAGATGCCCAAGAATAACACAAGTGAAATTCTCCTCGTAGACCTGCCTGATAATAACAAGCTTTGACGCAAACAGTGTAGATCCAGATCAGTTGGCTTCTGAAGAAGCCAACTGATCTGGATCTGCACTGTTTGTCATTAAATATGTGAATTTATAGCAACAATTCGGATCAAGTAATCTGATTGGCTGAAAATTAGAAGTGGGTGTGGCATCTTATTTTATTCAGCAGGACAAGGGTTAAGGGCTAACTTATGGCTCAAGTAGTATTTCCAGCAAAGCTGGCAAAATTTGGAATTAATGTGTAGCAAGGAGCAAAGTGGCAGTTTGCATGAAGTTCAGATTTATACTGGCAAACACGGAGGAGCAGAACGGGTGCTCGAGTGGTACAAGATCTGACAAACAAATTGAAAGGAAAATTTTACATGTGTATATGGATCTTTTTTTTTTCTTTTCGAGTCCTGCTTTGTTTGAAAACCCTCGTGGTGATTGGAATTACCGTCTTTACACTGTACATAGAAGTAGGAAAGGGATGCAACAGGCTGTAAAATCTATCAGACTCAGAAATAGGGGTTGTGGTTTATTCATGCAGAAGGGAAATCTTATTGCAGTGGAATGGAAAGATTGGACCATTTCCACCAATTTCTTTGCATGAATAGCTGGTTGAATTATAACAAAACTTATGACATCCCCTGGTAATATTTAGGTATATACTTTAAGATAGTTTAATGATATTTGGAATGTATGAAGGACAAACCAAGTGTCATGTTCAAGAATGGTAATTCACATTGCCTTAGTTTTCGAGTTACTTTCCCTCGGAATGTTTAGTTATGAAACTGAGTACACTCGATAACTGTGGTACACTTTGAGACAGTTTGATGATTCTTGGTTGGTATGTGGGACAGGTTAAAAGGGTGTCTCCTTTATTTGGAATATAGGGAACCATGTGAACAAACTAGGATCATGGTTTGTAGCATTTGCATTCCTATAAACATGCACAGAGAGAGGTCACTTATAAAACTTGGCAAACCTTTCCTTTTGAAAGGAAACTTTACTCTTATTGCTTCAAGAAAACATATGTTGTTGGTACTTGAAGGTCTACATGTGTTTTTGTGGAGAAATAAGAAAGATATCAGTATTTTTCTGTTGAAAAAAGCTCCTTATCTGGAGCTATGCTGGTTTGGAAATAAGCAACCTTGTTATTTGGGAGTGCTACAATAAATTTCATGCCAGCCCCAATGTCACTAACATTTCTAGACTAAATGTATGGAATTTTTGACAAAATGTGAGATGGCTTCACTATAGTTATTGCAGATACAGCCAAACAACGTTCGTTTGTTTGTGTTGAAGTTTAACAGCCCAGTCAACCCACTGGAGTTATGTCGAGTGTGGACAGGACAGTTTACTGGACAGGCTTAGTCCTCTAAGCAGTTAACCAGTATTAAGCACATTTTTTTTCATCAGAAAATAACAACTGCTCTTCTTGAATCAGCAGAAGGGAGAGAATGACCACAGAAAATATTTCATAATCAATCTCCACGAAAGAATGTTGCCTACTCGGCTGGGGTCGAACCTGCAACCTCGTGATCACCAGTCAGAAACAACATTTGTATATGGGATGTAATTCTGTATGGCATTGCTAATATGCTTATGGGCCTTGAAGCTGGCTGTCCAAAACTGCAAGACTATTGAAAACATTATGAAAACACGCCTATTCAAATATATAGAAAATTTCACCTCCAAAAACCGAAAATTTTCAGATAAAAAAGTCTGATATTTTCCGGTGAGGCGGTTCTAACAAGTACCCACAATCTACGTTTTTGAGCAGAAATAGGAAAAATTATGTATACCCCTGTAAACCTCACTTTTACTATATAAAAGTGGGGTTTAAGGGGGTCAAAATTATATAGGTATGTTTTCGTGATGTGAGCAAGTAAGTGCAGAAACACAGTCTGGCCATGCAGGCAATCAAATTATGTTTAGTTTCAGTTCTGAAGAAAAATTGATGTTTACCCAACTCAAACATTTCTTTCCATCATAGAACTTTATAAAATAAGATTCTCTTGAAAATGTGATCATTTCAAAAATAAGCCACCAAATTCTTACTAAAAATTAAAATAGCCACAGGTTACTTTCAAGGCTTTACGGTACTGAGGGTACTCACTCAGAAAGTACCACGATCTACAGATAGTACTTATTTTTTTCAGCCAAGAAGGTCAATATTTTTTCTTATTTCTCCACAGAAACATAATATTGTGGGTACACCTTAGAAGTGCCTCTCCAAGGCATTTCTAACGAGTACCTTCAATGTATATTTCTGTGGAGAAATAAAAATTCTGGGCCCAGTTGTTCAAAGCGTCGTCAGCTTAACGATGTCGTTAAGGGTCATTTCGTTAATTGTTTTAGCTGATCCAATACACAATATTCTGATATTTTTTGCTGAAAAAATGTGAGTAGCTTTTGCACTGCAAAAGCTACTCACATTTTTTCAGCAAAAAATTTCAGAATATTTGCTAATCACTGGATGTAAATTTTAATGAATCGTTAACTAACGACATTGTTAGCTTTGAACAACTGGGCCCTGGATACCTTCTCTTATCTGAGTTATGTCAGACTGCACATAAGCAGGCTCAAATAGCGGACTATGTAGATTTCAAAAAGAGTACTGTACATACCCTGACCAAAATGTCTTCATCATGCACAGTACATATCCATGTATGCTCTTATCTCCAAATACTATATTCTACCTCGTTACCACACTGTGTGCTTAGGTTTTTCAAAATTACTGTGCTTAGGTTTTTCAAAATTACTGGGAAAACTTGTGGTAAAGTATGTATCCACCTATACAAGGGTACACTTAAAAAAAGATCAGCAAAGGACTTATGTAATGATGCTAATGCCATGTTTTTGTATGTGTGAGTGTTTTTGTTTTTTTTTTATTTTCTTCATAAAAGCATATGTTGTGGTTACTCATTTGAAATGCATGGACAAGTCAATGCAATTCAAATGGGTACCCAAATTGATTGTGTTGGGGTTTAATGACATGTCAACCCATGTGGGTCATTTTGTGTTGTCTCCCAGAGGAAGGGAGAAAGGAGATAGTAGAGGAGATGAAAGAGTGGGACAGAGAAGAAAGAGGAACAGGAATGAAAGTGAAGAAACAGAAGAAATAAAAATATTGCCCTCTACCCTTACCTGCTACAAGGATAGCAGGCCTTGCCCAACGAAGCCAATATCAGTAGGACGCCCTGGTGATATAAGATACCAGCCACCTTCCCCACACCGAACCACCCTCCATGGGTACCCAAAGCATAAGGATGTTGACAAAAAGTACACTGGCTGAAATCTAAGTTTATGGAATTGCTTGACTTTGCGCTTATAGGAGTATGTTAAGTAACTAGGTCAAATATGGTAAGGCTCTTTTTTTCTGATTTTTCCATGAAAACATATGTTGTGGTACTCATTAGAGGCTTCTATCTGAGGCACTTCTAATGAGTACCCACAACCTATGTTTATTTAGATACCTCTCTTATCTGGAGCTATGATGCTGTAGGACAAATTACCGTATATCCCCTTGTCGTCTAGACACCCCTTAAAGGGTATTTGGCAAACAGTATAGACCCAGATCAGATGTCGCAAAATGTGGTGTCTAATCAGGGTCTCCACTGTTTGCATATAGTTCAACCTTTTTTCTCTATCTGAATCACATAGCCTGACATGCCTAAAATTGAAATTAGAATCTTCCTATATATAGTGTGGGGGAGTTCATTCAGTCTACAATGGGATATCAATATGTACCATATTTATCCTAAGTATTCAGAAAGACAGGCCTGAGCAAACATTGTAGACCCAGATAAGATGCCACAGAACTCAGTCTGATCAGGGTAAGCATTATTTGCCATTCATTCGGAAAAGACATATCAACAGGTAATGAAATGGCCGTGTTCAACTTTTAGAAGACAAATGGTAAACGTTTCTGAATATTTTCGGCAAATAAGGTATGTTGTGAGACAGATATTTCCAATTTGTAAATTACGCACAGAGCCCAGTTGTTTAAAATTTAACCCTTCTCTTGCTGAACACCGCATGCCCTCTTAGCAAACAGTGTAGATCCAGATCAGTTGGAAGCCAACTGATCTGGATCTGCCCTGTTTGTCATTAAATAGTGAATTTCTATCAAAAATTCCAGATCAAGTAATCTGATTGGCTGGAAATTAGAAGGGGGCACTGCATCTTTATTTATTCAGCAAGGCAAGGGTCATCAAAGGGGTTAGTTAATGTGACATTAAAATTTCTCTCTTGAAATATGGCAAATACTTTGATATATTTTGCTACTCACAGTTTTGCAGCAAAAATATGAAAACACCTTAGCTACAACAGTTAATGAGTTTATCATTAACTAGCTTGTTAAGCTAACAATGCTTAGAGCAACTGTGCCCAGGTTGTTAACATTTAGCACTCAAGGTAAATTTTCAGCTGACAACATATTGAAATATTTACTTTTTTTCCAGAAAACTGGTTTTGACATTTCATGCAGATTGTATCCATTGAATAGGGGCAATTGGCATGAAATGTCCAATCCTGTTTTCTGGAGAAAATAAGAAAAATATCATCAATTTGTTGTCTGCTGAATTTGCCCATAGAGTGGTAAAGGTTAATTTTCTAAATTTGTTTGATATGAATTAACTACATCTTGTACAGTGACCAAAATCATATTCAGTTAACATTTTTGGCAAGAATTTATTTATTTTTGAAGATCTTTGATAAGGGATTATCACTGTTAGATAAGTGATATTCTAATTTCTACTGATACAAAAATATATATTATGGTAAATGTCCTAAAATTTCTTACACCAAAGTTTCTGACATTGGTGTATGCAAACAGTGCAGACCCAGATCAGGCTGCTCCTGAAGGAATAAAGTGTTTGAAAATTTAGGACATTTACCAAAATTAATGGAAGTTAATTGAATTCACCTCCCTGAGGCAACTCTAATGATAAGCCTCAAGATATGTTTGGAAATGAAGAACTGGACAAGAAATTATCTAACACAGTGCATTATCTACATGTATCTCAAAAAAAAAAAAAAAAAAAAAAAAAAAAAATACAATATAAACCTTTGTTATTCATCTTTCAGATGGGTATCTTTTTTCCTTAAGAAATCACTCCGTAGGAGGCGATAAAACAGAATAATATTCATAATGGTTAATGTGGCTAAACCGAGGCTGCCTATTGTGTAGAAGGCCAGAGGTACTAGGTCTTTGTTGATGACGATCCAACGGGTCATCCAAGCTAAAGTAGCAATTCGGAATATTATAAAGGTCCCTGAAAAACAGAAAAGGAATTGAAGTGATGGGGGAAAAAAGATCCTAATGCAATATGGGAACAATACAATTTTCTCAATTAACTGCAGGTACTTAGGGAAAATATAAGCCAGTTGCTAACATGATGTACTGATCTTAAAGAGCTCTGAGTTACTGTGTTTACTGGGCCTAGTTGTTCAAAACTTAACAATATTGTTAGCTAAAGTGACTTTAAAATTCCTATCTTGAAATTGGCAAATACACTGATAGCGTTTTTGCTGAAAAAATGTCAGTAACTACTCACATTTTTGCAGCAAAAATATCAAACTACTTGAAAATGACTCAGCTAGAAAAGTTAACAAGCTTGTCTTTAATGAGCTCATTAAGTTAAGGATGCTTTGAACAAATGGGCCCTGAAATATTGGGGCGCTTTAAAAAAAAAAAAAAAAAAAAAAAAAAAAAAAATGGGGTTACTGGGATAAAATATTTAGCCTCAATATTTGGACAAATAGGCTAAGGTCTGATAGGAGCAGTTTGGTCAGGGTCTACACTGTTTGCCATTCTGTCAGTACTTTTTGACACATCAAAGGGCAGTCACAGATCTGGTGAAAAAGTTTAAGTGAACCATGGTGCTAAATATATCTATTATAGTATACTTCTACATGAAAAGATTAAAAAAAAAAAAAAAACTAAAAACAAAAAATTAAAAAAAAAAATTCTACCTGCTTTTTTCGTTTGATTTGGGCTTAACGTCGCTTTCAACCTTTTTCAGTCATATCGCGACGGTGTCTGGATGTGGCAGGGAGCTCAATGCTCACTTTTAGAGTGCTGCCTCACTGAAATATCACGCCCCAGACACTTTGACATGATATTCCACCCAGTCACATTATACTGACACTGAGCTGACCAGTTCTAGCTCTACTTTCTTAATGCTGAGCGCCAAGCGAAAGAGCAGCTAGTACCATTTTTAAAGTCTTTGGTATGACCCGGCCGGGGATCAAACCCGCAACCTCCCGGTCACAAAGTGGACGCTCTACCACTGAGCCACTGTGCCGGTAAATTCTACCTGCCCTATCTATTTTAATTCTAATATGTTACCCTAGACACATATTTTTTATTAAGCCTAAGGGAAACAAGAAATCCTTTAGTAAGACTGCAGAAATTCTCAGTCAAGACAGAGCATGTGCAGTTGGTTTTGTCACAACATGTTCATTTCAGGGGAATGGGTACATTTCAAAGGGAGATCACTCAGATCAGTAAAAATGATCTCCCTCCCCAAATGGGTCAACATTTTTTCCTTAAAGAGCAGCCTCTTTAAAAAATGATTCAAAATTAACTCATTTAAAGAAGGAAATACTATTCCCTTTTTTTAGTTGAGGTTTTATGGCCCACTGACCCCATTAGGGTCATGTCCAGTGCAGTCAGTTTACCTAACCACACTTTTCCTTGGCAGGTTAAGTCCTCTAAGTGATTAACCAGTATTTGTGCACATTCTTTTGTCAGAATTCGATAAACGCCTTTCTTGAATCAATTTTCTTCTGTAGCTTTTGTTGGAGTTGTCCCCCTTTTGGCAGCTCTCTCTTTCAAAAGGTAAAAAAAAAAAAAAAAAATACAAAAAAAAACAAACAAAAAAAAAAAAAAAAAAAAAACACAAAAAAAACACACAAATGACATAAAAAAAAAAAAAAAAATATAAATAAACAAATGAGTACTTACCTAAATTTACTAAGCTATTTAATCTATAATACTGATTTGATCTAGAGAATCCACATGTCTGTAGGAGCTGCCTCAGATGTAAAAATATAGAGTTGAGTTCCACAACCAGTGCTAACACGGCATAGCCCACATATAATTTAGTAAATACAGCAATACCAAAACAAGTTATAATCTGAAACAGACCAGAGACATAGTTACAGATACGAGGGGTATCCACATATTATTTTATTTCTCCAAGAAAACATATGTTGTAGGTTCTCATTAGAAGCGCCCTGACGAGGACTTTCTAATGAGTACCCACTACATATGCTTTTATGAAGAAATAAAAAATATCAGCATTTTTCAGTTGAAAAAACAAAACAACAACAACACCTAATCTGATGAATAACCCCAACATATGCTTTTGTGAAGAAATAAGAAAGATATCAGTCCTTTTCAGCTGAAATAAGCACCTTATCTGATCAATTTTAAGGGAAGTGGATATCTGATAGTTTTCTGCCATTGTTTAGATTTTCAATATTTCACAGAATGCTACAAGAAAGCTCAAATGATCTCTTCTATTTAGATACAGTCAAACCTATGTAAATGATCTCTTCTATTTAGATACAGTCAAACCTATGTTGACCCTTGTCCTGCTGAATAAATCAAGATGCCACTCCCACTTCTAATTTTCCACCAATCCAATAAGGTTCTACTGTTTAATTACCCCTAATGGGATCTGAAATAATGGCCTTTTAAGAAGGGTGTTTGTTTAATACCAGTGGAATTTCAGACAGGTTTGACTGTATTCAAACTTTTGTGCCAGCACTTAAATAAAGCAGATGTTCAGATTTTCAAAATAAAAATTGCGGAGGACTAAAATAAAGCACAACTGACATCTTCAGATTTTAAAAAAATTGTAGTGTTGATGTGATTTGTTCTGACTTCATTGTCAACAATCCTTCAGTCATGGTGTGAAGGTGGCTGAATGCGACAGAGGAAACTGATACTTTGTTATAGTAATTGGCATCTCACTACAGATCTCACCCCTGGCATTCTATTGTGATATTACTATAGATAAACTACAAGAAGACCATGATGGTCCTATATCGCTCACCTGAGCAAACAGCTTTGCATACTTCCTGTTGAAGTTTCAGCCAAGTTCACTGCTCTAAGATTTTTGTATAAATTTTATAGCCCTGCCCCCACCCCCAGCAGCCATGTTTTTTTTCAGGCATCATGATGGCTTGAACTGCATCTTGAAAGAGGGTCACCAAAGGAACATATTGAAATTGGTCCAGTGGTTTCTGACAAAAAGATTTTTAAAGTGTTTTATATAGCTATATAGGGAAAATAAGCCCCACCCGCTAACAGCCAAGTTTTTTGACGAATCATGATGGCTTGAACAATCTTGGTAGAGGGTTACAAAAGAAACATTCCTGCCATGTTATATTGAAATCTTATATAGGGAAAATAAGCCCCGCCCCCTGGCGGGCATGTTTTTTGATGAATCCAAATGGCTTGAACAATCTTGGAAATCACCAAAGGAACATTTCTGCAAAATTATATTGAAATCGGTCTAGTGGTTTCTGACAAGACGATCTTTTAAGTTTTTAGTTTAAAAATCTATTTTTAGCTCCTGTGACCTAGATATGCAATGGACAGGAACCATTTGAACAACTTTGAAAGAGGACCAACCAAGGATCATTTCTGTGAAGTCTGGTCAAAATCCAATCAGTGGTTTAGGAGGAGATGTTGTTTAAAGATTGTGGATGGACTGACAGACGGACGACGATGACCTAATAATATTTATTCATAAAATAAAAACACTAATTTGACTATCAGCAGCTATTGTGACTATGTCACTCTGCTATCATTAGCCATCATATGTCCATGGTGACTACTAACAACAACCTCTAAATAGAAACTGCCTTTGTAAATGATAATCAACTGTGAACTGAACTAACTGCAGGTATGGTCTAACCCACTGAAGACTGGAGACCCCTAAGCGGGTAACTGGCAAACAGTGCAAACCCAAATCAGATGCTGCAGAATGTGGCATCTGATCAGGGTCTCTACTGTTGGCAAATAGTTCAACCATTTTTCTTTAGAAATACAATGTACATTTGTATCTATATCATATAGCCTGACATAGCTACAATTGAACATGGACTCTTCCAATATATAGTGTGGGAGAGTTTATTCAGTCTAATGGGTTAAACCAAATGTTAGTATAATCAGTCATTGGTCAGTGACTACTGTATTTACCCTAAGTACTGCTACTGACAAGCCAGCATGAACAGATGCCAAAGAACGTGGCATCTGACCAGAGTCTATACTGTTTGCCACTCATCCAGCATTTTAGACACATCAACAGGAAGTCAAACAGATTTATTTTAACTTTAGCACAAGTATGGTTAAATGTCAACTCTTTTTAAGAAAAAAATAACTTAAAAAAAAAAAAAAATCTTCAGGAATACAATCTGAGTGTCAAACAGTTTGGATCCAGATCAGGCCGGAAATTTTGTTGGGCCTGATGTGGGTCCAAACTGTTTGTTGCTAAGGTTATCAGTGGACGACAAAAGCCACATCAAGTGGGGAAAGAGTTAAGATGTCCGAATTTTTAAGACAAATATGGTAATCTGAACCAACATTTGATAAAATTAACCAGTAAAGTGCTCAGCAAAATTGAAGCAAATAACATTTTGATTTTTTAAAATATATTTTTTATTTTTTCAGAGAAAACAAGATTAGCCATTTCATGAGAATCATCTGTCAAGAAAATAAGATTTGGCATTTCATGTGAATCATCTGTTATGCAGACAACTCACATGAAATGTGAAGTCTTATATCCTCTGAAAAAAATAAAAAAGATGATGCACATAAAATGCAGTTTTACTTTTCTAGCAGATGATTCACATGAAATGCCAAGTCTTATATCCTCTGAAAAATACAATAAGAAAAAAAGCATACTATCATCTGCTGCAGTTGTGAATAGCACTATTTCCAAAGACTGATATGAAGAAAACTTACAACAATATGGTGAAGTAGAAGTTCTAGGGTCTGTCTTGATCTTTGGTAAACAATCATATCCACTGTATCATACACAAAATAACCTGCAACACAACAACAACAAATTTTCTCAATCTTTAGAAGTACAGTAAGGGTTTTCTACATTTTTAGAAGTACAATAAAATTTTCTAAATTTTTTAGAAGGTTACCATAAAAAACCTAAGTATTGGGACAGGCATGCATGAGCAAACAGTGTAGACCCAGATCAGATGCTGCAGATTCTGCAGCATCTGATCTGGGTCTACACTATTTGCCACCCACCCAGCACTATTTTAGATAAATCAACACGTAGTACAAATAATTTCTCAAATTTTAGGACAAGTATGATGAGGAGGTAAGGTGTCCCAATACTCAGGTTTATCGAGGGTTGATCGCAAGACTGTAGCAAGTCAGATAGTTGTTTTGTCCCCAAACTTAATCTCCTCACCATGAAGGCATTATGAAGATTACAACATTTTTTTGTAAACAATGGACTTTAGGTGCCATTGCTCGTATGAGCAATGGCACCTAAATTTGCATTGTTTATAAAGGAGTCAAAGTTGCCCCTAAACAAGGGTTTCAAAAATATGTTTGAGTTACAACAGTCTTGCGCTCAACCCTCGAACTATGGTACACCCCAGTCTTCAAAAGTGTGTATGCAAAATCAGTCAGCTACAATGTTCAGAGGAATTGTTAAAGAGGAGTATCTGATGATAATTATGAGAAAATTTTCTCCAGTTCTCCATAAAAACATCTGTTGTGGGTACTCATTTGAAGTGCCTTGCCAAGGCAACTACAAACATGTATGTCTTTGTGGAGATATAAAAAATTATCCCAAAATTATCACCAAATACACCTAAACCTCTTTATAACACTACTGTAGGGGTCCATAGTATAAACCGTGTTAGTTAAGCAACCATGTTATATCGAAACAAAAATGTACAGATTATATTGAAAAAAGACCATTTATGGTCATTTTTCAATATAATCTATACATTTTTGGGATCCATCTTTGAACCGTGTTATATCCAAAATTGTGTTATAACGAACCATGTTATAAAGAGGTTGTAGTGTCTGAATGTTTCTGATATAGAGTAAGGGGAATTGATACCTATCAGGGAAGTAATTATTATGCTGTTTCCTCCATTCTGAAAACCCATTAAAGACTGAATAAACTCTCCCACACTTTAAACTGGGAGAGTCCATTTTCGATTTTAGGTAGATATTTTGAAAAAAAAGTGGTTGAAGTATTTGCAAACAGTGGAGATCCTGATCAGATACTGTGTTCTGCAGCATCATTTCATGGTCTGCACTGTTTGCCAGTTACCCATTTAGGGGTCAATTTTGGTTAAGGAAAGAATCTGCTTCCAAATTTTTATCTTTTAGCAAGTTGAATTTCCGGGATAATTTTAAATATACATTTTTGGAGAAACTTTTTCAGATGGGAACTGTAGTGGAATTTTGAAGACAGGTGCCGGTGTCTTGGAGAGGTTTCCAATTTGTGACATATACATATAGGTTTTACTGCAATCAGATGAAGGTTTTATGAGTTTCTGAAGTGCTGTAGAATTTAAAATGGAATAGCACCACCTCTCTACACTTCAGTGATTGTCAGAAACCAAGATCAAGTTTAGAGCAAACTAGTCCTGTAGTGCCCCAAGTATCATATACCGTATTCGACATAATTAGCTCACTGTGCGCTTAGGTATTTCAAAAATACTGAACAAATGTGGTAAAATATGTACCTACCTATACCAAGGGTTCATTTAAAAAAAAATCAGCAAAGGACTTATCAAATGATGCTTATGAGATTTTTATTTTTTTTTTTTTATTTATTATTTATTATAAAAAGCATATGTTGTAGGTACCCATTTGAATTGCATCGACAAGTTGATGCAATTCAAATGTGTACCAACAACATATGCCTTTACAAAGAAGTAGACAAAAAGTATACTGGCTGTAATCTGAAGACTACGAACTGCTTGACTGTGCGCTTATAGGGGTATGTGTGGTAATTAGATCGAATACGGTATGATACATGAGTCATATAGTTTGTGCTGTGACCAGGGTATTTCAATATATTGTTGATATTTAATGCTATAAAGTATGTCAAGATGTGAGGTCATCAGAAAATCCAGTTGATTATTCTATGGTTTAACTTAAAATATATTTTTTCAGCCATCAAAGCAAAAACAGTTGGATGTATCATATAATTATGATACACTGGGCAAAATTTTTGCTCAAAATAAAAAAAATGCCCTGCCAACCACACTTCTAGAGAAAATGATATGTATTTTCCAAAATAATCTTTTTAATAAATGTAAATATCGAAGGCACAAATAAATCCGAAAAGATATTTTATTCTGGAGTTATTCACCCTTGCTTGGGAACACTTAATGCCTAATGTATCATAATTTATATGATACACACGTATCTCTGTGACCTTTGACCTCCTAAACATTCAAGTGTAGTTTTGTAATATACTTCCCAAAATAAGTCACTGTGGGTAACATGAAAGTTTTTGAACAATGCCTTCTATGGTTGGGCACTAGAGGGCTAGAGCAAGTGCCCAGAGGGTCATGAATACCCCAGGCTGGCACCATTTCTTTATTATAAAATACCTTAGAGTTAATGACAATGATATAAGGCAAAATATAGTTTACAGTGTCAGTCTCTGAGGGGCACTGATCTACATGTATCATCCCAAGTACCAATTTTCTGGAGTAAACAGTCTTCAAGACATGAAGCAAATTTGCTGGACCATAAAATATAGGTCACTGACCACATATACTTGAGAAGTTAATTTGATAGGCACACTGATCCATTATACCAACCATGATGTTAATCCATTAAATAATCTAAGAGATATTAAGCAAAATCACTAGACTATATCATATAAGTCATGCTGATTTATATTTACTTTGAGGTCAAAGTTTGGGTCACACTGTGTCATTATATGTAAATATGACACTTAAGTATCAAACAGTGGAGGAATAAGACAAAATCACGGGGCTATGAAATATAGGTCACATAATCCCAAAATATGATAGTAATACATATCAAATTGTCTTCAAGATGTACAATAAAATCACTGGACCATGAAATATAGGTCACAGTGACCTACATTTACTTTTAGGTCAACTGCTGGATCAGACTGACTCATAATCCCAAATAATGATGCTCATACATCAAATAACATTTAAGATATCAGGCAAAATTACTGGACCATGAAATATAGATCATGGTGACCTACATTTGTTATGATGTCTCACAGAAACAATATTCCAAGTAACACATTTATCCATGAAACATTCTTCAAGATATAAGGCAAAATCACTGGAACATGAAAATAAGATCACAATGACCTTGACCTTATCACACTGAATCAGGGCTTCCATTAACTTCCAGACTCAGGAAGTCCCAGACTTCCTACCCCTCCAATTTAGAAGTCCCACAGGAAAATCTAGGAAGTCCCACTTTTTTTCTGTGCTATGGCGGTCTGCCCTTTCTTTAGTAGAACATACATGTAGGTTCTTCTTTCAGTGTCACACAGAATCATGATATACACTTCTCTGTGTTTTAAAAATGTACTTATCGCTTAAAAATGTCCTTATCCTTCCAGAGTTTTTCTATTCTTTTTTTTTTTCTTATTGCTTATTAAAATTCGATCGCATCTTTTTGGAAAGCCAGTACTTGTATGTCGGACCTTAGGGAAAGCATCAACATTGGTACAACCTCGAGGGTACAACTTCGCATTTGTTTCAAAGCCCATAGAAAGAAAAAAGAAAATAAATTACATGAGAGAAAAGACCCAAAACATGTTTTCTTAAAAATAAACTATGCTGAAATTATTTTGCAGAAATGTATATAATGAAATTTGTTTGGACTGAAGCTGATTAACACAAGCGAATGAGTTGCTTACTTCACAAAATTACGGGAAAAGGCTCCGACTCGTGCAACAACAAACAAATAAAAGGCAGCTCTCGATGAAATACCAACAGGAATATGTTCATTCGCGGAGAAAAGCAAACAAAACCATAGCAAACTGCTTATATTTAGACTTACTTTGCGTCTTTTCCGCGCTGGTAAACAGAGCAACGGAACAAGGCTACACATTTAGAAATGGGTTTTCTAAAAATTTTGATGAAAAATATGTTTTCTTTTCATTTGAAAAATTGCTTTTGCTGTCATGACAAACATAAGCTTCTAAATTCGAATAGACTTCAATTTGCGTTCTGTGCATAATTGTTATTTATTTATTTATAGAATTTCACTCGGTAACTCCCGGATGTGTGGAGGTGTTTTCAGACGACACAAGTTCTTAGGAAAATAATAATTTAAGATTTTAAGACGCGAGTATTAAAAAATAATAATGACTTCACATAATTTCACCGAATATTTTCGGGTGTCGCAGGAGAAAGTTTAATTATACAAACATCAATTAATCAACTCAGCACGCTTGACAAATACACGCAGTGATCACACAGCCGTCAGAAGGGTGCTGCGACACTTGACAAGGCTGTCAATAAAACTCCCGCAAGTGGAAAGTGGGACATCCTTTAAGCTCAGTCTACACAGGTAGTGAATTTCCGATAAGTAGGTGGGGCAAACATCATACAACTCGTTAAAAGTGGGTGGGCTTTTGACAATTTTTGGACATCTTGGGTATTGATTTCGGACTGACAAAAGAAATTTCTGAAGTCCGCGGTACGTCTTTGAAGTTCAATTTGGACGTCCTGTGGCAATCTCAGGGCATAATATACGTCGTTCGTCAGCTTAACGGAAGCCCTGCTAAATGTTGATGTGATAAACATGTCTGATGCCCATCCTTCTTTATTAAGAAATTGTTTGAATAAACAAACTGCAACAGACTACTTTATTGAGGCATTAATCCATGGTTTAGTCTTCAAAACATAAGGCAAAATCACTAAAGCATGAAAATAAGGTCACAATGACCTTGACCAAATTACACTGAATGTTGATGTGATAAACATGTCTGATGCCCATCCTTTTTTATTAAGAAGTTGTTTGTATAAACAAACCGCAATCTAGTACTTTATTGGGGTGTCCTTGATTTTGACCTCTAGCCCCACCCTGGGGCATGACCCAAGGAGCTCATAGAGGTAGAATGAAAGAAAACCCTCTTAGGTACCCCCATACCAAATATGAAAAGTTTTTGATCTGTGGCTGCAAAGTTATAAGTAATCAAAAAACTTTGACGTAAAACTTGGTTATAGAAAGGGTTAATGGATGGAATCACAGATGGACAGACAGAAGGACGGACAGAAGGATGGATGGAAGAATGAACAAACAGAACTCACAAAAACTATATATCCCTTCAGCATACTTTGTATGCCGGGGATATAAAGAAGAAAGGGTGGCATAGGGTGGGTTGACAGAAATTAAGAGGAAGTCCTCTAAACGCCCTGCACTGCTGGGACAAATTCACGGTAAAATCCCTGCTAAAAGTCCCTCCACCCAGATGCATTTGTTATTTCTTGGAACAGTCTGCTCTCTGTTGCAAAAATCAATCTGTATTTTTTTCAGGGTAAAAGGTCTGGTTAACTTGATACAGCTAAATTTAAAGGTAAAGTATCATTAACAGTATAAGCCAGGCTATTATTTTTTTGTGTTGAGGTTTTACGGCCCAGTCAACCCAATGGGGTCATGTCAAGCGCGGTCAGTTTACCTAACCACACGTTTACTGGGCAGGCTTAGTCCTCTAAGCGGTTAACCAGTATTGTGCACAATTTTTTGCCAGAAACTGACAACTGACCTTCTTGAATCAGCGGAAGGAAGAGAATGACCGTAGAAAATATTTCATGATCAATCTCCACGAAAGAATGTTGCTGACCTCGGCGGGGGTTGAACCCGCGACCTCTCCAGTCGGACGGCGCATCCAACTGAGCCACCAAGGCCGGCAGCCAGGCTATTAGAAAACTAAAATTTGAGGTTGATGTGGCTCTATTTTATGTATGCAAAACATTTGGGCAGGAAATGAATACCCCAACACTTCTATGGCACTGCCAGGACTCATCAGAGATTAAATCACCGCACTTAAGCCCTGCTATGTCCCTGCTATCCCCTGCCCCCTAGTGGGCTTATACTCAACTTGTGCATAAGTGGCAAACAATGCAGAATCTGATCAGACACTACATTCTGCTGCATTTGATCTAGATCTACACTGTATGCTCAGGCCTTTCTGTCCCACTACTTTGGGTAATTTTGTTAAGAAATTTATGCATGTGTAAACACTATACAGCCATGTTATTTTTTTTGTAAATCTATACAAGACATCTGTTCAAGGTCTACACTGTCATCCATCCAGCAGTTTTCCACACAATAACAGATATTACTGCATAAAAAGCAGTGTTGCACGTTATTAACAGCTGTGCATTAACCGGCGAAAAGCCATGTATTAACAAGGCAATTCACGCGCTGTTAATGCACGACTTCGCAACTTTCAATATGATCATACCGGGAACACAGATTTGCTGCTGGAAAGAGATGTGTACTGCCTGGCCCTAGAACGAGCATAGTCCATGGAAATTGCTTTTGCGAAACATCGGTGAAAAGGCGATACAAACTAGCGCAAGAAATAATGTGGAACGCAGCAAATGTTTTCATTTTTTATGCAATAATAGCAATCGAACATGGTTTTTCAATGCATTAACATTCCCCAGGTCCCTCGGGAAGTTGGGAGGTGTTGAGAACCACGGCTTCCAGCCTCAGTTTTCAACACCTCCCACGGGACCTGGCGAATGTTAATGCATGAAAAACCATGTTTGATCCCTATAGTAAAATGGACTTGGTCAAAGTTTAGGACAAGTATGGTAAGTAGCTACGGTGTCTGAATATTTAGGTGAATATGGTATTAATGACATGGAGAGGTGCCCATCATGCAGTGTTATGCCAAGAGGGGGTCTGTGGCCATTTTCTTTACAGTTTCTATTACTTAAAGTCATTACTGACCCTTTAAAACATGGGATCCAAGCGACCCTCAGAAATCAACCACTTTGTCAGTATTTCATGTTCTGAAGTCCCTAGAGAAATGTCATACGGGTCAGTGGTGTCCCCGAAGCAACTAGGCTCATGCACAATACTGCATCATGTATGCATACATATTTCTAATATTATTATTTGTAGCTCCACTAAAGGTGCTTTTTTTTTCAACCCAAAATTATTCATGTTATCTCATTTTTCTATGAAATAGAGTTGCAATTTTACACATTTCCCCACAAAAACAAAGGCTCTTATAATTGAGTACTCATAACATATGTTTTGGTGGAAAAATAGGAAAAATATTTACATGTGCATGATACTGCATGATGACATTTTCAAATATTTTTCAAAGAAACAAGTCTTAACATTTCAATGGCAGAGCAATGCACACGAAATGTCAAGACTTGTTTTCTCTGAAGAATGAAAAAAATCAAAAGTGTTGTTTGATGCAGTTGTGATTAGCCCTTTAAGGGTTAAATACAAAGAGTTGCTTTTGAACTTACCAACTGAAGCTGAAATCAATGTGTGAGCAAACGTGGTGTAGGTTTGTATAAGATCTTCTGCCATTTCAGGTCTATCAATGAAACTGTAAAGAAAAACAAAATAGCCAGGCTATATGAAAAGTTATCTCATAGCTCCTGATAAGAAATTGTATTCATATAACATTTTTCTAAACTCTCCAGTCTGAACAAAAACATATGTTGTGGTATTCATTATTCTTCGAGGTACTTATACTGAATACTCACAATGTAAGTTCTTGAGAACAGTCAAAAGCATAACTTCTACAAATGTTTTTTTTTTTTAACTCAAAAGAGTTAACAATTATGTGACAGTTTGTGGATTGAACTTGGTTTTTTTTTCAGTTATTTTTTTTAATTTGTGCCATTTTATCACCTTCGGATTGTAGACACAGCAATTTTCATGGGCAAGAGGTTAACTTTGTATGAAAGATCTGTTTTGTAACTTTATGATCGAGTAATAAAATTTTGTACACATTGTCTAGAAATGTGCACGCAGGACCTATGAAGCTAATTAAAAAGAAGTGGCTATTGACAGCCTACTGTCTCCAGCAAAAGTTCGCTGGTGATAGCCAGCAAAAATATATAGATTGTTTATTGACCAGCAACAAATAATAAAGTCATTTATTGATTTTTCTTTTATTTATATAACCTTTAATATCTTAATTCAAAATATTGTGATAGCCAGCAAAAATGTTAAGGCTGGCTCATCAGAGCTGAAAAGATAATCGATTATCAGTCCTGTCATCGTGATCGATAATCGATTAGTAATAACTGAAGATTTTGTCATAATTTTACCTGTCTGTCTGAGCATGACTCTTACCATATATTATACATGTACTTGACTGTATGTTTTTGGTCAGACAGCCTGAGCAAACAGTGTTGACCCAGATATGATGCCATCAAACATGGCATCTCATCAGGGTCTACACTTTTTGGCACTCATCCAGCTATTTGCAGTCAGAACATTGGGTGGTAAATTGTACTTGTTCAAATTTTAGATAAAGTATGGTAAGGAGGTGAGAGGTCTGAATATTAAGGGTAAATACGGTAAACTAACAAGACACAGACATCAAATGATCAATTATTAGCAAATCTGCAACAATATTTTTTTTTTGGAATTTATGGATCATTCAATCAATTATCCGATTTAAAAATGATTAACTTAAGGGCTTTTATAGATGCTCTTAAATCTACTTGGATAAGGAGGCTTTTAACCACAGACAGTAAATGACTTGCTTTAATAACATCACAAATTAAAGTTGATGAATTAACAGGAAACATGAAATATGTAGAAGCTAGAATTAAAAGAATAACTAATCAATTTTGGAAGGATGTCCTACAGTCAATAATAAATATAAATAAGAAAACTTTAGTGTAACTGAGGAATATGTATTGACAATATACTATAACAAAAATATACAGATTGGCGGAATACACATATATTATAGATCTTGGTTCGACAATGGTATAAAATATGTCAATGACTTAATAAATGAACATGGGGAATTCTATGAGCAAACTGAATTTATGCAAAAAACAGGTATTCAAACAAACTTTTTACAGTACAATGGTTTAATAAAATGAATAAAAATGTACCTAAAAAATATAAATATACAAATTACTTATAAACAACCATGTCCATTCACTCCGTACACATATTTATCCCATGCTACAACAAAAGAAAGGGACCCAAGCCATGTATAACATCTTAAATAGAAATAAAGAAATACCTACAGGACAGGTGACCTGGAATAAGCTATATTTGTAACGGGTAAAGAGAAAAAAATTTACAGATTTAAAAAAAAAAAAAAAAAAAAAAAAAAAAAAAAAAAAAAATTATCTGATTTATTGTGCCAGCTTTACAAAGTATATACTGTAGATGGTTTATTGACCAGTAACAAATAATAAAGTAATTTACAATGTATTGACTTTTCTTTTATTTATGTTACCTTTATTTATATCTTAATTTAGATATAGTTGAACCTCAATGGCTTGAACATCTTTGGGACCATGGAAATTTGTTCGAGACATGGGTAGTTAGAGCCACTGAGGGTTAATCATGGCACCATTTCAGGAAACAAATAGCAATAATTTAGTGAAATCTTTTCGATTGTCAACACAATGATTGTATGTTGGGTGTACTCATTAGAATTGCCTCAATGAGGCAATTCTAATGAGTACACACAACATACAATTCGATGATAAAATAAGAAAAAAAAAATCCCTAAATACTCGTTTTCTTGAGCCATTGGAAGAATTTTGTAGGGACTGAAAAAAGAGTTCGAATCATCCACGGTAAACAAGCCACCCGTGTTTGAGCCATTGAGGTTATACTGTATATTATGGTTATCAAAATTAATTTATCTTTTTCAAACAGTGTATTAGTATTATAGGCATTAATATACATGTACATTGTAGATTTCCAATCAGAACAATTTTAACTACTGTTGATCTACAAGTCACTTCGATACTTTCAATATAAATGTATATGGCCCATACAAATGGGGAAACAAATTTGACCTTGGAGGTAAAAAGGTCAAATGTCAACACAGAAACATCATTTTAGCAATTTTGGTAGATCTCCCGTGCCCTAGAATTTGTGCAAAGATTAGGGCCCAGGGATTATTTGGTTATGGAGAAGAAGATTTTTAAAGGTTTTTACCATATGTGGGCATGGCAGCCATTTTGATCAATGGACCATGCCCATTTTAGCAATCTTTCATTCTCCTGCCCAAGGAGGCTCCGCATGAAATTTGAGCAACACTGGCCCGGAGGCTTCAGAGGAAAAGCCATTTGAAATTATCAACATTTTTTCCATACAAATGTATGGGGCTCATACAAATGCATACAGAAGCAAACTTGACCTCGCCATAAAAAGGTTAAATGTACAATGTATGAAAATTACTTAAGAAACTGGTAGACCGCCCGTTCCAGATGATATATGCAAAGATTCAGCCACAAGCCATCCTCGGTTTTAGAGAATAAGATTTTTAAATGTTTTTCCCATACAAATGCATACGGAAGCAAACTTGACCTTGCCGTAAAAAGGTCAAATGCCAATGTACGACCATTATTTTAGCAACTCTGGTAGACCCCCTGTCCTCGATGATTTACACAAAGATTCAGCCCCAAAGCATCCTCGGTTCTAGAAAAGAAGATTTTTAAAGGTTTTTACCATATATGGGCATGGCGGCCATCTTGGTCATCGAACCGTGACCATTTTAGCAATCTTTCGTTCCCCTTACCTAAGGAGGCTCCATATGAAATTTGAGCAAAATTGGCCCAGAGGCTCCAGAGAAGAACTTGTTTGAAATTCTGAACATTTTCCCCATACAAATGCATAAGGAAGCAAAATTGACCTTACCGTAAAAAGGTCAAATGTCAATGTACGACCATTATTTTAGCAATTTTGGTAGCCCTCCCATTCCCGATGATATATGCAAAGATTCAGCCAAAAGGCATGCTCGGTTTTGGACAAGAAGATTTTTAAAGGTTTTTCCAATACAAATGTATAAAGAAGCAAACTTGACCTTGCCGTAAAAATGTCAAACGTCAACGCACGACAATTCTTTTAGCAATTTTGGTAGACCTCCCTTCCCTGATGATTCCTGCAAAGGTTCAGCCCCAAGGCATTCGCGGTTCTGGAGAAGAAGATTTTTAAAGGTTTTTATCATATATGGGCATGACGGCCATCTTGGACAACGGACCGCGACCATTTTAGCAATTTTCCATTCCCCAACCCTAAGGAGGCTCCATATGAAATTTGAGCAAAATTGGCTCAGCGGCTTCAGAGGAGAAGTCGTTTGAAAATGTTAACAGGTTCAGATCTGAGACAAATTATAAAATAGAGGTATTTATTCTGGAACAATAATATCACAATGCGTCACGCTTTGAGCCTATTTAAAAGAAAAAAAGAAGAAAAAGAAGGAAAAAAAAACAAAAAACAAAAAAACATGACTGGTAATGGTTGCAAAACTATCACTAGGATTTTGAAAATTGGAGTAAAATGCTGTCCTCCTGAAAAAGCTGGAGTTTTACCATACTTACCGTATCTATTGAGAGTTTCCAAAAAGTTGGAGTCAGAAATGAAAAGTTGGAGTAACTTACTCCAAATCTGGAGTTAATGAATTCTCTGACTATGGATGAGAACAGTTTTTTTAAGCATAAAAACCTTTTCTCATCCATAGGCTAACATGACAGGTCGACATGATGAAGCAATGTTTTACTGCTCTTTAAAGACAGCCCGTACGTAGTCCGAAAGAAGAAGACAACACCACCTGAACACTGTAAGTTTATTTATTCATTCTGATTTATTTACCGGATCTTTCAAGAGTGTTTGGTATCCTGAAAAGGACACAATATAATTGCCTAAAAATTTTAAGATATGCAAATAATGTCACATCATTAATTAGTGCTCAGCTTGACCTATCACTAATTAGTGCAATTCGGGGATAAGAGAATATAAATTTTGTTATAAATAACATCCGTAAAGACAAACAAACAGCAATTAAGTCATAAAGTATATATTAATGTGAATAACTGAACAAATAAGTGTGTTGCGATATTGTGTTTGTGTAACCTACAAAACAGGCCGAGTTGACCAAAGGCCAAGTTGACTCGGCGGGGGGGGGGGCCGAGTTGGTTACAGGCCGAGTTGACCCGTGACCATCTATAATTCTAATATTCAGCTGATTTATGGATATCACTACTTCGAATTAGGGATATCCATAAATCAAATATGGATATCTATAAGTACGGATTAACAGTAAAACGGCACCCCATAGGAGTTGACTAAGGTACCAGTTGACCAAAGGTAGGTATGCTGGGGTATTTGGATTACCGAAATCCAATGTTTACCAGAATCTAGCGGAATCCAATATTTAATTACCGAAATCCAAGTATATTATCAAGTTTACTATGATTTGTGTAAATTTAGACATATAAACTGTTAAATAATATATAAACAGATAATATGGCCAATTTTGGAAGATTGTTTTTGGAATAATAACGATTTTATTAACGTTTTTTACAATTTCGGAATCTACCGAAATTCAATATTAATTACTGAAATCCAACTATATTATCAAGTTTACCATGATTTGTGTAAATTTAGACATATACACTGTTAAATGATATATAAACAGATAATATGGCCAAGTTTGGAATAATTTATTTGAATAATAAAGATTTTATTAACGTTTTTATAATTTTCATAGGTGGAGTTACTTCCCTTCGTAGCTTAGCTCTGTGACGGGTACATAGAAATACGGGGGAACATAGCGAAACATTACTTTTAGTCTGGGCAGATAACGAAAGAGGGCAAATAGAGATAAAATATAGCAAGACATGTTTTATACTTGCACTGTTTTATTCCACATTTAAGTAATCCATTCAATGGGGGGGGGGCGGGGGGGGGGGGGGGGGGGGGGGGGCCGAGTTGGTTACAGGCCGAGTTGACCCGTGACCATCTATAATTCTAATATTCAGCTGATTTATGGATATCACTACTTCGAATTAGGGATATCCATAAATCAAATATGGATATCTATAAGTACGGATTAACAGTAAAACGGCACCCCATAGGAGTTGACTAAGGTACCAGTTGACCAAAGGTAGGTATGCTGGGGTATTTGGATTACCGAAAAGGCCAAGTTGACTCGGTTTATCAGAATCTAGCGGAATCCAATATTTAATTACCGAAATCCAAGTATATTATCAAGTTTACTATGATTTGTGTAAATTTAGACATATAAACTGTTAAATAATATATAAACAGATAATATGGCCAATTTTGGAAGATTGTTTTTGGAATAATGACGATTTTATTAACGTTTTTTACAATTTCGGAATCTACCGAAATTCAATATTAATTACTGAAATCCAACTATATTATCAAGTTTACTATGATTTGTGTAAATTTAGACATATACACTGTTAAATGATATATAAACAGATAATATGGCCAAGTTTGGAATAATTTATTTGAATAATAAAGATTTTATTAACGTTTTTATAATTTTCATAGGTGGAGTTACTTCCCTTCGTAGCTTAGCTCTGTGACGGGTACATAGAAATACGGGGGAACATAGCGAAACATTACTTTTAGTCTGGGCAGATAACGAAAGAGGGCAAATAGAGATAAAATATAGCAAGACATGTTTTATACTTGCACTGTTTTATTCCACATTTAAGTAATCCATTCAATGTAATAATCTCTCTCTCTCTCTCTCTCTCTCTCTCTCTCTCTCTCTCTCTGAACAGCATAAAGTATACAAAAACACAATGCATATTCAAAACTCTACTTATTAAACTAAAGAATTTGAAGAATCAACCATATATCTGCAACGCCATACGAAAACGTGTCCTCAGACATATGTCGACAGCGAAGACCCAGATGGCAGACTGTGCGGATGCCCAGCCTGATCAGGGTCTTCACTGTCTGCTAACAGACTCATTGGATACTGCAAAATGTATGAATCGAGATCAAATGCCTGGATGAGACTGCATGCAGGGCAAGTGGAAGATGTCCTAGAGGGCACACAATGTGGATGCAACGTTCCTAAGACTCCGTACATTTTGCGCATGTTCAAAGGCACTTTTTCGCTTGACGACCGTGTCATAAATTTAACAGTGTCATATGAAATAGAATTATAGTAAACACATATTTTAAAAGCAGTAACTTCAGAAATAAAATAGTGCAACTTTTAATGTATAAAAATGCGAATGTCTATATAGAGAATTATGAAATTGTAAACTTGATAGATTTTTAAAATATTTCAAATATATGTTAACCAAATTAGAAAATGGCACAAAAGTAAGTTGATATCTGCATACACATTATATAATTATATACAATAACTGAAATATATTAACCCATTTATAAAAGGACATAAGCAAATACTGTAGCTCCAGATCCAACGCCACGGAACTCGGTGTCTGATCTAGGACTACACTATTCGAGTTCACCAGGCTTAAATAACTATCTACTAGACATAGCCATATAATGCACAGAATCTGTAACAACCCTCCCTACACCGGGATGGGCTAAACGCCTCGTAAGGTACTTTACTGGCCAATGCGTTATATGCGCACAAAAAGGTGTAGACCCGGATCAAACCCTTTCTGGGAAAAATAAGAAATATAACAAATTGTTGTCTGTTGAATTAGCCATTGGTCAGCTTATACAACTCTATTTAGTTTGTGTGGAAGAGAGTTTTTAGTTTGTATGCAATTCAGTGAAAAAAAAAAATCAGACCCTGATCAGATGCTGTATTCTGTGTCATCTGCTAAATTAGGCCAGAAAGTGGTAAGGATAAGTTTGGACAAATCCATTTAAATAAAGTATTTGTGGGAGAGTTTTTTACAATCGTTAGGCTACCGATTTGCATGCAGTTACAAAAAAAACAAAAAACAAAAAAAAAAAAAACAATAAAAACAAAACAATGCTTTATATCTTGACATTTCATGCTTGACAGCGTCTCCAGTGGAGACAATTTGCAGGAAAATCAAAGCTTTATTTATTGGAAAAAAAATATGAATAATGTTTCGCTGTGTCCCCCCCCCCCGTATTTCTATGTACCCGTCACAGAGCTAAGCTACGAAGGGAAGTAACTCCACCTATGAAAATTATAAAAACGTTAATAAAATCGTTATTATTCCAAAACATTCTTCCAAACTTGGACATATTATCTGTTTATATATCATTTAACAGTGTATTGTCTAAATTCACACAAATCATGGTAAACTTGATAATATAGTTGGATTTCGGTAATTAATATTGGATTTCGGTAGATTCCGAAATTGTATAAAACGTTAATAAAATCGTTATTATTCCAAAAAAAAAAATCTTCCAAAGTTGGGCATATCATCTGTTTATATATTATTTAACAGTTTATATGTTTAAATTTACACAAATCATGGTAAACTTGATAATATAGTTGGATTTCTGTCATTAATATTGGATTTCGGTAGATTCCGAAATCGTAAAAAACGTTAATAAAATCGTTATTATTCCAAAAAAAAATTCAAAACTTGGCCATATTGTCTGTTTATATATTATTTAACAGTGTATATGTCTAAATTTACACAAATCTTGGTAAACTTGATAATATAGTTGGATTTCGGTAATTAATATTTGATTCCGGTAGATTCCGGTAAATATTGGATTTCCGTATTCCCACAATACCGGGTATGCTGACTAAGGTAAGAGGACCTGAAAGCTTGCAGTACACAAGTGACATGCACCCGGTCTAATACTGTGAAGATGATGATGAATAAAAAATAGAAGTTGTAATCTTACCAAAGGACGGCTCCTACCCCACTCATAATGGAATGAAAGAAAGAGACAGAAATATTTTTCCAACGCCATATCTGCTTCTCCGCTGATTTCGGAGTCAATTTCACCGCAATCAAACTTGCAAAAAAGAATAAAATGGAGGAAAGAGTTATCACAGGTACACCATATTTAGCGCCGGTAATATCTTTTGGCCATATTTCCAAAGTTGTTGTCTGAACCGTCTCTGACATTTTAATTCATGGTTGTCAACATGTGTCAAAGTCCGTGTTTATCTCGGAGAGAGAACTCTTACTGTTGGCGATTACATAACTGCGAATTCCCTCCCTTAGATTTTAACCATAAAGACCGCAAAAGTACCCTAAAGCACCGCCAGGAAGGATAAGGTACCGCAATGAATACACTCTGTATCGCATAACCTATGAGAGCTCTTCATGTTATGACTAGACATTCATTTAGACAATAATAAATATCATGCAACTTCTCCGCTATTCAATGCCACTGCATGTTACAACCACAGGAGCTTGAAGTTATATCTATCAGTCACTCTTATACCCTCAAAGAATCAGCATGTCATTCTTACAAATGCCCTTGTAGGAAATTAACTAGCGGTAAAAATGACATGCTGATTCTTTGATTTTTAGGGTACAAGAGATATGTCTTGAAAATACTACTCTTTTCTCAGCAGTCTGTGTTTGTTACCTAAAGTAACACCAGGTAACAGGGTAAGGCCTCTCTTAATGGCTCAGGGTTCATCCTCTATAGATCTATGCCGTCATTCCACAAAAAAAAAAAACACACAAAAAAAAAAAACAACTATAGAATCTGTTGATATTGTGTGGGTAACAGGGTAACACAGGGGCACTTATAACCCAACTTAAATTGTTAATTTACTTGACCATGTTTGGGTAACGGGGTAACCACGCGTAACATAGGGACACAAGTACTTCAACTTAAATTGCAAATTTACTGAACTATGTTTGGGTAACAGGGTATCACGGGTAACCACAGGTAACACAGGGACACAAATACCTCAACTGAAATTGCAAATATACAGGACTGTGTTTGGGTAACATGGGTAACAGCAGGTAACACAGGGATACAAATACATCCAATTTAAATGCAAATTTTTTGGACTGTGTTTGGGTAACAGGGTAACACGGGTAACCGCAGGTAACACAGGGACACAAATACCTCAACTTAAATTGCAGATATACTGGACTGTGTTTGGGTAACAGGATAACACCGGTAACTGCAGGTAACACAGGGACACAAATACATTCATTTGAATTGCAACATAAATTGCAAATATACTGGACTGTGTTTGGGTAACACGGGTAACTGCAGGTAACATAGGGACACAAATACTTTCACTTAAATTGCAAATTTACTGGACTGTGTTTGGGTAACAAGTACTTCAACTTAAAATGCAAATTTACTGAACTATGTTTGGGTAACAGGGTAACACGGGTAACCGCAGGTAACATAGGGACACAAATACCTATACTAAAATTGCAAATTCACTGGAGTGTATTTAGGTAACAGGGTAACACGAGTAACCGCAGGTAACACATGGATACAAATACAGTCACTTAATTTACAAATTGACTGGACTGTGTTTGGGTACAGGGTAACACAGGTAACCGCAGGTAACAAAGGGGCACAAATACCTCAACTTCAATTGCAAATTTACTGGACTGTGTTTGGGTAACACGGTAACATGGGTTACCGCAGGTAATAGAGAGACACAAATACAGCCACTTAAATTGCAAATTTATTGGACTGTGTTTGGGTAACAGCATAACACAGGTAATTGAAGATAACATAGGGCACACATGCATCAACTTAAATTGCAAATTTTTTTGATTGTTGTAGAGTCCATGACTGTGCTCAGTTAACCTAGACGTTCGCGGTCACTTGCAAAAAAGCTGTCTTTTGACACAACCAAGATGGCGGCCCATTAGAATTAAATTTGTGCCTGCTTGTTGGTAGCCAAAATAAAAAAATGAAAATGTTTACTGCATTGATATTTATTTGATTTTTAATTATCACTGATATAATTCATTTGATCTAACATCAAATCCCGTATACGAGAATAACGGCTACTCTCTAACTGAAGCTCACATGACTCGGCTTAACAATAATCGTTCCGAAGAATGAAAATAGTTTTGAAAAAAAAAAATAAAATAAGTTTTGAAAAAAAAAACAAAAGAACATTAAATAACTCTCAGTGTTTCACTTTATTGAATAAGGCTGCGTTCAGTAACCCGAAACAGAAGTAAGTGTTTTTTAAAAACTATTTTGCATCGTCTGTTTAAAGCATCTGAAAGATAATTGTTTATCAGTCACAGGTAACCTCCAGTTAGACATTACCTGTTATTCTCGTAGACGAGACTTGATATTGATATCACTCTACCTGTACTAGGTAACAAGACGTATATCGCTACTTAAACGTTTCCACCCTAGTTGCTCCGCCTCTATTTTCACTCTTTAGCCCGACAAAACCACCCCCGACCCTAGTCGTTTCGCTACCATCTCCCCAAACCATTTCCCCAATATTAATTTACCTTAAACAACCCTTTTTAGCAGTGTCTTGTTGTGTGTAGGCCTACAGTTATTTGGCTAGTTCCGGTTAAGGCTATGCTTCATAACGATTTCCAAATAACTGGCTGAACAAAACTTGATTGCTTTTTGCTGATACAGAGTACACTCCTTTCTTAAAATACAACACTAAAGAATTTGACATTCGTTAAATGTTATCTGCCCTTTTCACAATCATAATTTCTGATAATTGCAAAGCGGAAAATTTCTGGAAATGTATCGAGATCGAGGCTGGTGGTGTATTGACAATGTGGACATGAAAGATACTCGCCACAACCCGTGATAAATTCAGGGTTCTCGGGGACGCAGAATCCTTGGACGCATAAATTCGTAAAAATTCACAAAGACAAGTCCGCTGGGCACATCTTTTACCCCGTGGGACTACTACTAATTACGATTGGATTATTTGACTGATGTGGGCAGTGTTATTCTTACCATCGCCTGTTTCAACACCAGCGACAGTACCGTTATCTGCTTGCTGAGCAAGCGGTAGTTAAACAAGTGTTGGCAGTTAACACTTCAGTGATCGCAAACTGGTCGAGCAATAAAAGCATGCGACTGACACCGTAATGCACCCCTTTCCTCATTGTGTATTGCCTCTACCGACTGACTGGATCATCTAGATGCACACACGGGTATCATGTTTTATATCCTCTGAGGCTGGCAAATTTTTTTTTTTTTTTTTGCTGTTTTTTTTTTTTTTTTAATAGATCTTTTTTTCCGATTCAAAATTTTTGGATGTCGAATTTTTGTCTCTGACTTAGAGATGCACGCTTACCGTTTTCTGCTGAAGACGACAAGCACCCAAGCAAAATAGTACCTTATCCGTTTGCGAGATCTGCGCATCAAAACGGTTATTCCTGTTGGCCACTAAAATAGTTTCTAAGTTCCACCGAATGTATCACGTAAGCCCTGTGTAGAATCTCATCTTATGGGATGCTCAGATGCGCCCCAGACGACGATACACTGAACTGTCTGTTCGCGTTTCTAGTATAAGTTATTTTTTTCTATAGCTCTCACATAAAAAGTGCTTGCTCATAATGGTAGCAGGTGCTCGTAATGGTAAAGTCAGATGACAGCGTGGCGGGAAATCCGTTTTGGGAGAAAAACGAACTATTACCATGATGGATTGTAGTGCGTTTTCTTCTTGTAAAACAGACACATATTAAAAACAGAACTAAATTACCAAGACTTTTTCCGCAAATCAAAGCAGTAGATCGAAATGTCAGCAAGTAAAAAGCCAGTCCCGGATATTTTTTCGTAGCGTATATTGATCACTGCATTCGGGTGTGGGGGGTGGAGTGGGGTGGGGGGTGGCAAGGCGGGCGGGTAACTTCTGGGGTAATTTTGGTACGGGTGTGAGAGTCAGTATTTCGAAACCTACCCCATTCATATACCTTGCCTTTGAAAAAGCGGACCCATTCATATCTTAGATCATCTGAAATGCTGACCCATTCATATACTGCCTGTTGGGCACTGAAGTAGGGCACTGAATTTAACTGAAAAGCAATGTATATAGGAAAGTCATGCAGAAGAAATGGGACTGCTTATTACACGGAAAATTCCACAAATCTTCTATTGTGTACTTAGTCATAGTCTGACAATCTGTCACTATTATCTGTGATACACCGCAAGCCTTGTTCTGGATTAGCAAGATTATGCGTGGATAAGCGAGAGCAATAAAACTCGCAATTATGAAACTGGTCTATTCCAGTGAAGTAGATCATTCTGTTCCAGCATAAGTTATTTTTTAACAAGCAAATTCCATTGGGAATTTATGTCCCCCGCCTTATTTTTATTTGAGCTGTTAAAAATGAGTAAGTTAACCAGAGGACCATTGGTCCTGTATCACTTACCTAAGTATTGAAGTAGGAAAAAAATTGAAGCTAAAAATGTGGAAAAAATAAAAATAAAAAAAAAAATAATAAAAAAACAACAACATAATTTCAAGATTACAAGGTAACTTCAAGATTCTGTAAAAAGCATATGCATATCTTCAGACTATGGTTAAAACATCTGTATAGTTTCAGTGGGAATGGTATAAAACTGTACGAGGAGTTGCACTCACAAGGTACCTACTACATATACACTTTCATAGTATTGAAGCATGAAAAAACGTCTAAGTTAAAAATGTGAAAAATTTGAAAAAAATTATATCAAGACTCTGTAAAAACCACATGCATATTTTCAGACCATGATTAACATACCTGTGAAGTTTCAGAGGGATTGATATAAAAGTTGTAGGAGGAGTTGCGCTCACAAGGTCCCCACTACAAACTCAGAACCATGCAAAAAAGTCTAAGTTAAAAATGTGAAAAAAGGTAAAGAAAAAATAACATAAGGGTTCTGTAAAAAGCACATGCATATCTTCAGACCATGATAAAAAACACCTGTAAAGTTTCAAGAGGATTGGTCCAAAACTTTAGGAGGAGTTACGCTCACAAGGTACCTACCACATATACACTTTCATAGTACTGAAGCATGAAAAAAGTCTAAGTTAAAAATGTGAAGAATTTGAAAAAAATTACTTCAAGATTCTGTAAAAAGCACATGCATATCTTCAGACCATGATTAAGATAAATGTGAAGTTTCAGAAGGATCAGCATTAAACTGTAGGAGGAGTTGCGCTCACATAGTCCCCACTACAAACTCGGAACCATGCAAAAAAAATCTGTTAAAAAATGTGAAAAAAGTAAAAAAAAAATAATTTAAGGATTCTGTAAAAAGCATATGCACATCTTCAGACTATGATGAAGACACCTGTAAAATTTCAGAAGGATTGGTTAAAAACTGTAGGATGAGTTGCGCTCACAAGGTACCTACTTTAAACTCGGAACCACGCACCACGATGCAAAAAAAGGTCTAAGTTAAAAATATGAAAAATTTGAAAAAAAATAATTTAAAGATTCTGTAAAAAGCACATGCACATCTTCAGACCATGATGAAGACACCTGTAAAATTTCAGAAGGATTGGTTAAAAACTGTAGGAAGAGTTGCGCTCACAAGGTACCTACTATAAACTCGGAACCATGCATCACAATGCAAAAAAAGTCTACGTTAAAAATGTGAAAAAAGTAAAAAAAAATTATTTAAGGATTCTGTAAAAAGCACATGCACATCTTCAGACTATGATGAAGACACCTGTAAAATTTCAGAAGGATTGACTAAACACTGTCGGAGGAGTTGTGCTCACAAGGTACCTACTATAAACTCAGAACCACGAACCACCATGCAAAAAAAGTCTAAGTTAAAAATGTGAAAAGAACGAAAAAAAATAATTTAAGGATTCTGTAAAAAGCACATGCACATTTTCAGGCCATGATGAAGACACCTGTAAAATTTCAGAAGGATTGGTTAAAAACTGTAGGAGGCTCACGTTATCTATTATAAACCACGCACCACGGAAAGCCGAATACTATGTCCTCTCACTTTCCTTCGAAAAAGCTGGGGACAATAAAAGGAACGACATATTACTCAAAACAATTATAACGAAATTCTTTGATATTGATTAGGCAGCGCAAGCTAATCTGTTTTTTATTGTGTTTTATTTCACACTGGTCATCTATATGAGCCCCTACGAATACAAATGAGAAACCACCTTATGGCATATTAAATCGCAAACTGCTGCAATTTAGTTTTCACAGGGCTTTAACTCTCAAGTCAATGCAAAATGCTTTATTTAACAGGGAGATAAAATAAAATAAGTAAGAATAAGGGTACTAATAAATAAATAAATAGAAACATTTTCTTGGTAAAGGGAATTTGACAAAGTTCAGATGAATGTAAACTTAATACTTGGTCCCAGTTGAACCTTTACCACTCTCTGGGCTAATTCGGCAGATGACAAATTGATGATATTTTTCTTATTTTTTCCCCTTCAACAGGTTTTGACATTTCATACAAATGGTCTCCAGTGAAAAAAGTTTTACATGGAATGTCAAATCCTGTGGAGACAATTTGTATGAAATCCAAAACCTGTTTTCAGGGTAAAATAAAAAAAGGAAAATACTTCAAAATGTCATCTGCTAAAAAATTTATACAGTGTTCTAAGTCTTAATTAAAACATTTAAATGTCAAAAAAGTTGATTGTCGTGTAAACATATAAGGCTTCACAAAATATAATAATTCTTTTGAAATGTCAAAAAAGTTGATTGTAGTGTAAACATATAAGGCTTCACAAAATATAATAATTCTATTGAAAATACAATATTATCTCAGTTTAAATTGTTTTAGCAAAAGTAAAAAAAAAAAAAAATAATAATAAATAATAATAATAAGAAAATGTTAAATTAAAATAAATACAATTTATGTAGATACATATTATTTAGTTGTAAAAATGTGGTTTAATATTATCCAACAGGTATTTTTTACCTCATCCAACTGAAATTGGTCCAAGGAATACACCTCATTTGGTCCAACTGATAATCACTTAGACCAGCTGTCATCTGCTGAAAATGCCCAGAGAGTGGTAAAGGTTAACTCAAGTCACTGTAAAATGTATTTTAAAAAGGGGTTAAAAACAAAATAAGTGAGAATAGCCTACTAACTGAAATTGTAAATTCAGACCATTTATACACATCTAAAATTATGTTTAAAAAAATACCACTGCTAAAATATTTTTTGTAAAGGCACTTTGTTATTGAAAGTCCAACAAAGTAATGTAAACTTAATACTTTGTCTGATTCAGGTCCAATTGAACCTTAATTCAGCAGATGATAATTGGGCTAATTCAGCAGATGACAAATTGATGAATTTTTCTTATTTATTTATTTATTTATTTTTTTTTCCATAAAACAGGTTTTGACATTTCATGCAAAGCGTTTCCGGCCACTGAAGACAATTTGCATGGAATGTCAAATCCTGTGGAGATAATTTGTATGAAACGCCGAAAAAAAAATAAGAAAAGTTATTCAAAAATGTTATCTACTGAAAATTTGCTACAGAGTGCATTTAATTGTCGAAACAAATTGATTGCAGTGTGAAAATATTAGGCTTCACAAAATATAATAATTCTTTCAAAAAATTATCTCAATTGAAATTGTTATATCAAAGGTAAAATAAATAAAAGAAAATGAAGACAATTTAGAATCTATATAGATACATGTTATTTAGTTGTAAAAATGTGGTTTAATATGGTCCAATAGGTATTTATGACCTGGTCCAACTGGAATTGGTCCAGGGCTCTGGAAATTTTGAAATCTGAATCGGTCCAGCCGATGACGATGACGTCATCAATGAGCCCATTTCCAAAAAAAAAATATGTGTATATCACCTGTCACGAAAACTAATGACAATTGGCAGTCCTATAACTCCTTTTAAATAATACACCTCAACTACGTTATATGACGGAAGTCCGGGTACAACGAGCATGATCAAAGCTGGCGTCATCAATAAATACAGTCAGGTATGTAAAAAGAAAGAAAAAAAAAAAAAAACGGTTTTGTTGTTATTTCCACCTCCGCAGGGTTTTCCTAAACTGTTTATAAACAACAGATTCCCGTCTTGTATAAGCGCGAAGACGGCGGGAAACAGGAGAGACGGAACGAAACGACTTTCATGGACCTAATTAGGTCTAATAAAAAAGGCCTGCGCCACGGGCGGTTTTGCAGTTTTCAGTGTTTCAAGATTTAATCAGACTGCTTAAATTTTAAGCACTGACCAATCTTGCCTAGGGCAAGTGGTGCATTACTTATTTTTACTGTGAAATCTACCTTGAATAATACTCGCGTGTTACGGCAATCAACAAAAAAAAAAAATAAATAAATAAAAAAAAAGAAGCAATCAATTATACCCAGATCAGACGCCGTTGTATGCGACATCTGATCAGGACATACACGGTTTGGGAATTCATTTATCGAATCTGGGACCGACAAACCGTGTTGATCAAAACAAAAAAGAAGAGGAAGAAAACGGGTGCGTTCAAGCGGTGCATTCTTTTATCACTCTCAGTAAAGCGACCTTTGATCTTTTGGACACGCCGACTGCACCTGGATGTTTTGCAGTCTCAGTGTATTCACACGTGTCACACAAACGGATTAATTATCAGACTACCGTTACTGATGATTCGTGTTAATCGCATGTTTACCGCACAAAGGTCAGTGAAGTGTTGATTTTTTGACAATGTTTGGATAATGACGTAATTAATTTGTGCTGCGGGTAGGTTGCCGTTATTCAGCTGTCTCTCCAATATACATGTCAAATGACCGTTTAGAGCCTTTTAACTACCATAATAACGCATTTAAAAGGTGCGCGGACGTTGTCAGTTTGGAAAGACTTGACCGTTTGTGATTTTTTAGACATCATTGATTTGTGAAAATTGGTTGGTTTGGGAAATGTTGGACCGATTTATTAGCGTTTTGGAGTGTTTGAAATCGGTCCAGAATTCTTAATTTCGGTCCAGACCGGCTATTTTTCCGGTTTTCCCGAGCCCTGAATTGGTCCAAGGAATACACCCCATTTGGTCAAACTGATAATCACTTGGACCTGCAGTCCTGGGACCAGCTTTACTGTTTATACTGGTAAACTGGTTAAATTTATATTCCTGTAGAATCGCACTATGCAAACTATTAACAAGTATCATACTAATCGGACGGCTAATATTTACATCAAAGTTTAAGTTTAGCTGATAGCTCCTTGCATCGTTTAGTAAAAACAAAAACCAGTTCCTACATCGCAGAGATGCATTAGTGGATGCTCATAGTGCTATACGTGTATTCAACCAACTACTGTTCGTACATGACATTCTAACAACATGGCGGCCAATGCACGACCATTGTCTAGGTACACATGGTTCCCACCCTAATCATCACAAAAACATGCCTATTCAAATATACTGAAAATTTTACCACCAAAAAATGAAAATTTTCAGATAAAAAAAAATTAGATATTTTTCATATTTCTGCTCAAAACATAGATTGTGGGTACTCATTAGAACTGCCTCAAGGAGGTGGTTCTAACGAGTACCCACAATCTGTTAGGCGGTTCTAACGAGTACCCACAATCTATGTTTTTGAGCAGAAATACAAAGATAATGTATACCCCTGTAAACCTCAGTTTTACTATATAAAAGTGGGGTTTGTAGGGGTCAAAATTATATAGGCATGTTTTCGTGATGTCCCCATGCAAAGCTGTGATGGGTGTGTGGGTGTATATTTACCAACCCCTAGGAAGACTTGCATAGTCCTATTTTGTACAGTATTTATGCAAGAGTAAGATTTAAATTCCCAAATACTAGCACTATATTCAATAACCGGACAAATGACAGATTCATACAGTTTTGTGTAAATATTATACGGCAAACCGCTGGCTAACTTATACTTGGCTATTAAGAGCCCCAACGCTCGACTTGCACTTTGAGCTAAAAACTTTGCAGTCAACTCAAAAAAACTAAAACTATCTCTTTAATTGTAAAAACATGGTTTAATATGGTCCAACAGGTATCTATGATAGGGTAGGGCCTGGGTCCCCGAGGCCAAAGAAGTTCAAGACGCAACCATCTGCTGGCAAGGTGATGGCCACAGTATTTTGGAACGCAAAAGGCGTTATTATGTTGGGCTTTCTACCCAAGAGAAGTACAATAACTGAAGTGTACTATGCAAACTTGTTAGACCAGCTGAGAACCCCCATCTGTGAAAAACGCCACACTTGCAAAAATGCAATGGCTGCTGTAGAGTGAAATGGGTATGAATTAATACCACATCCTGCCTATTCACCTGACCTAGCTCCTAGCGACTTCATCCTATTCCCAAATTTGAAAGAGGATATCCGTGGACTTCAATTCTGGTCTGAAGTTGAGGAGTGGGTCAATGGAAAGGACCCTGACTTTTTCAGTTCTGGGCTGATGGCACTTGAACACCATTGGTCTAAGTGCATCACACTAGAGGGCAATTACATCGAAAAAGAAGAGGTGGATCTCAACCGGAAAGTAGTTAGACTGGTTTCTTATTGACTCACCCTCATACATACATTAAACATGTAATAGAAAGACTTTGTGGTCAACTGCATAATGTCCAATATTATAATATATAGATTTGAAGGTCATAAACAAAAATCAATGTAGCAAGCTATAATATGGATCTTCTTAATATACCGATAAAATTCTTGATTTGCATAGGTTAGTTTGATTGCAGATAAATGAATTACCTACGTAACACCTGATAATGTAACAGAATAAATAAGGAAAAAAAGGGCCATTTTTATACTCTTACTCTGAAAATATGAAATTACAGAACTTTATTATTCTAAACCTGAGTATTAATTCAAGTGATACAGGTATAGGTAAAGACGTTAACAGAGACAAAAATCCCTTAAAATTAAGACATGAAGGTGTTACATATGTTACCATTGATAAATTATTAAACAAGGTCATGTAAGGGTCTGACATATAATTCATCTGTAGATATTTTATTTGGACATAGAGAAATTATAAGCATTGGCCACACATTAAAAATTTCAGGACAGTAATCAGTATTTTATGCAAAAGTGGCCATAATGCAGATAGCAACTTTAGTGTTAACAGCATTGAATATATTTAACTGCCGAATGTATATAACTGACAAAGATTTCTGCATTAAATGTAGAGTTTAAGAAATGCTTACAAACACTTCAAAAGGATACAAAACAGAGGCATTAAAAACTGATGCAGAATACCATACAGAAAACCACCAAAGCCCACAATATATAGGTATTTTAAATGTTACCTACATTACTATGGGCAAAAAAATAGGCAGAGACAGGTTTTAATGCACCTGTGTATCTCATATTACTAAAATATAATGCTACAAATAAGAATTTACTTTATATGTACAACTTCTAGGTTGCATTTATTGTGATAATATGTGAAAATGATTTTTTGAATGTTACATTTCAAAGTGGGGTGACACAGCTTAACACCCAATAACTGACAAAGTATATAAGCTAGAGAGATCATGTTTGTAGCTTTGGAAAGGGAATTTAAATACCTTGTCACAAAGTTAAGGCCAAAGGGGCAATGTACAATCTACGAAAATGAACTATACGAGTTAAAATACTCATTTCTAAAGGGTACCATAGAAAATGTAACGTGTAACACCATGTAAGGTCAAACAGAATTTTTAAACATCACATTTTGTGGCTAATGGACTGTTCTGTAACTTCATATATTTAGTTTGATCATATTATTACTTTTGCTCCAATTCTCATAGGTTTAACAATTTCCTAAATTATTATATTTTTTGTAGGGGTAACAAATGTAACAGGCTGTTACTGGGTAACTCCCCCATGGCCAGATGGCTAACATGCTGCAAAATACTTGAAAGATAATAGGCTATAAGAAAAACATGGTCTACAAAATTCCCCCTGAGGGAGGGAGGGAAGTAAACCCTAGCTGGCCAGCAGCCTATTTCATGGAATGAAGCTAAAATTACAAGCAAAGTTGTGTGCAATACCCTATCTATGTGTAATATGCTTATAATGATGGTAAATATATCAGAGATTAAAGACACTTATGTGATTGATGTTTTGTATCTATACCAGAACTGGCGTGAGACAGAAGCAAATTACCTTTTTAATACTTGCTACTGCTGATAACAGAGAGTGCCTTTTGATTACTAAAGTTGTTTTTTCAAATCAAATTCTAGATAATGAGCTCCAGATTAGAGAGAGTAATAGGTATTTCAGCACTGAATCTAAACTTGGGCAGCAGGGTTGATGGTGTGGGGAGGAGTGGTGTGGGGATATGGAAATGGATTAAAATATACTTAGTACTAGCACTTAAGTTTCTACTGCAGTATTGAACTCACATTTAGGGAGTAAACACATTATGAAAACACGCCTATACAAATACATGTATATAGAAAATTTCACCTCCAAAAACTGAAAATTTTCACATAAAAAACTCTGATATTTTTCATATTTCTGCTCAAAACAATAGATTGTGGGTACTCATTAGAATTGCCCCGCCTTTCTGCTTAAAACATAGATTGTGGGTACTCGTTAGAACCGCCTCGGTTTCTGCTCAAAACATAGATTGTGGGTACTCGTTAGAACTGCCCACTCAAAACACAGATTGTGGGTACTCGTTAGAACTGCCTCACTCAAAACATAGATTTTAGATACTTGTAAGAACCGCCTCGGCGAGGTGGCTCGGTGAGGTGGTTCTAATGAATACCCACAATCTAGGTGAGGCAGTTCTAATGAGTACCCACAATCTGTTTTGAGCAGAAACTGAGGCGGTTCTAACGAGTACCCACAATCTATGTTTTGAGCAGAAATAAGAAAAATAATGTATACCCCTGTAAACCCCAATTTTACTATATAAAAGTGGGGTTTAAGGGGGTCAAAATTATATAGGTGTGTTTTCGTGATGATGTTCGAGGTACTGTGCTTCTAGAAATTGTTACTGTCAAAACACAACTTAGCTTGCTCTACATGTGACTCTTTATACCGTATTCGACCTAATTACCACACTGTGCGCTTAGGGTTTTCAAACTTACTTGGAACACTCATTTGTGGTAAAATATGTATCTACCTACTAAGGATACACAATAAAAAAGAGCAGAAGAAATACTTATTTGATGATGATTATGCGATTTTTTTTTCTTCTGATTTTCTTTATAAAGGCATATGTTGTGGGTACTCATTTGAATTGCATTGACAAGTCGATGCAATTCAAATAAGTACCCACAACATATGCCTTTATAAAGACGTAGACAAAAAGTACACTGGCTGTAATCTGAAGACTACAGAATTGCTTGACTGTGCGCTTATAGGCATATGTGCGGTAATTAGATCGAATACGGTATGTGTATTTTAAAAAGCCTACATCTGCTCATTAGACACATTCTCTTAGTAAATGTTTCCACACATCAGTGAATTTTAAGACAAATCGAAAAATGTTACCTGATGAATAAATGAATGTTTTTTTTTTTTTACAATCACACACTGGAGCCCTACATGTGTGCAGTCCTATATGTGTGCAGTCTGACAATGGCCTATGCAGTTGACTTTACTAACTCATGAAATAATACAGAACAGACCAGCAATGCCCAATTGAGACTGTTGTATACAGAGGCTCTGGTTGACTGGAATACCTGTATTTCTCATGTGCTTGTAAGTCAGATTTTGCTATGATACCCGCTTATTTATTGAATATACTGCAATTATTTCTACATTTACTTATATTAGGGACAATATTTATATTGTCACCACCAGGTCCAATGAGCTACTTGTGCGGCTTGGCATTGAGGATCTGGACCTCATTCTGAAGGAGAGAAGACTCCGATGGTATGGACATGTGGAACGCTCAAATGGTGCAGTCAAGACAGCCTTTGACATACAGGTTGATGGAAAGTGTGGGCCAGGGAGGCCCAAAATGACATGGAAGCAGCTGACAGAGAGGGATTGTAGAGAGTGAAAGCTCCGGCTATCAACCCTCATGATAGACATACCTGGAGATCTGGTGTGAGATCTGCCATCCGTGCAGCAAGCCAGCTATGTGGAAGGGGCCCACTGATGTGGATGTTGCCCCTGTACCTGCACATTAATCAAAAATCTGATTATGATGATTATGATTTAAAGAAACCCTTGGACTTCTCCGAGTACTTGAAAATTTAAAACTAATTTAATAAATGGATTTGTAATTACTGTGCTTTTCACATCTTTCAGAAAGTTGTTTTTTGCTTGGCCCTATACACAGAAAATGTACATTTGCAAAGTTTTGTCATGATTTAACGCAATACCAATAGTTGTAACTACCAATGCACAAAAAGTTTTATTCTAGTCATTGGTTTAAAAAAAAAATCAAATATTTTCACTTTTTTTCTATAGTAAAAATGACTGCAAATAATGCAGAAGTCTGAGGATCGGTAACTTGGAGGCAGACTTTCAACAAGTTCCGCTTGTTCAAATTTTTTATGAAATTTTCACACGTTGTTGTGAAACATCAGTAATTCAAAACAGCAAAGAAAAGTGAAAAAGTGCAAAAAAGTATTTTCTTGGACAAATATTCCAAAATCACTTTACTACAGAACTGCAGACTAATTTTTGGCCGTAAAGTACATGTACCGTACTCACTTGAAAACAGAACACAGAAACAGAAAAGACAAATGGTTTCTGATAAATCATGGTCAGTCAGAACAAAATATATTCATTTAAAATAAAACACCAAAAACACTTGTTTCTTTTTGATGTGAGACTGTAGTCTTGTCACTGATATGAAAACAACCTGGTATAATGTCAGTAAACATGCACATGTAGATGCACAATAGGAGGATTTAATATTGGGGAATTTAGTATTGGCTAATTTATCTGTGCCATAGGTATTATCATATCAGTGAAAGACTCAGATCAACCTGAAGCACCTCTGCAGGCTGATCTTAGTCTTCACTGGGCATGCATGTACACTATGAACTGCTTTGTCCCAGCTCCAAAATTTTGATATCTAACGTTCCGCCAAACCACGCTAATGAAGCTTTCCAATAATTAGAAATAATGAAAAATTATCTATTAGATAATGTCTAACACAGATTCATGACAACTGATTGAGATTTGCCATTGCGTTTACAGTTGTAAATACGGCGTAAAATACGACCGCCATCCTGAGGCCGGAGCAGCGAAGAGAACCCATTAATGGCGGACTGGACTAATTTGTCACACTTTTTTTTTTTTTTTTTTTAAAGTCCAGCCTAACAGACACACCAACTAAAAACCATACTACAAATAGGGTAGACTGGTAAAAATAAGAAATCACGATTTTCCTGTATATTTTAACTTGTTTTTTTTTTTTTCTAAAAGTAAATAGCCATGTTACCCTTGTTACCTGTATTACCCTAGGGTAACAGAAATGGACTGCTGGGAAACGAATAGTACTTTCTGGACATAGGGAAATGAGTAGTACTTTCTGGACATAGGGAAACGAGTAGCATCACGAAAACATGCCTATATAATTTCGACCCCCTTAAACCCCACTTTTATATAGTAAAACTGGGGTTTACATGGGTAAACATTCCTCATCGAGGCAGTTCTAACGAGTATCACAATCCATGTTTTGAGAAGAAATATGAAAAATATTGGATTTTTTATCTGAAAATTTTCCTTTTTTGGTTATAAAATTTTCAATATATTTGAATAGGCCTGTTTTCGTAATGACTTTCTGGACATACATGCTTCCTCTTAGTGTCAGTGGTAGGCTATGTTCTGTGACTGTGGCTCTTCCTGGACATCTTTCATACTACATTCAATGCATTACATAAACATGCCTATTCAAATATATAGAAAATTTCACCTCTAAAAACTGAAAATTTTCAGATACAAAACTCCGATATTTTTCTTATTTCTGCTCAAAACATAGATTGTGGGTACTCGTTAGAACTGCCTCGGCAAGGTGGTTCTAATGAGTACCCACAATCTATGTTTTGAGCAGAAATAAGAAAAATAAGGTATACCCCTGTAATCCCCAGTTTTACTATATAAAAGTGGGGTTTAAGGGGGTCAATATTATATGGGCATGTTTTCGTGATGGGCTCAAACATTTTTGGGACCACTGAGCCACTGAGGGTTAATCGTAGCGCCAGGTCCGCTAAAAGAATCATTGGAGAGAAAATGTCCGTATGAGTCTTTGCACGTGTGCAGGATGCACCTAAATCTGTCATTTTGCGCATGTTCGAAAAAATTGGCAACAAAATAAATTTTCAATTATTTCCCCACTGACTATGATATTCCCACGAATCATGATATTGTGAGTCTTATTAGAAGTGACTCTGCGGGGCTCGTCTGATAACTACCCACACTATGTTTTTATTTTTTTTTTCATGGAGAAATGAGAAAATTATCCATATATTATGTGTACCCCTATATTTATATTAAAAACAGTTTTATGTAGAAGCCTATACTCATAAGAGAATTTTTACAATAGTATTCTTTTCAATCAGGCTTTCAATTTGTTTATTACATTTTGCAACCTTTTCTGCTGCATCAGTCAGGGTTAATGCTTAATAAGCAACTTTTTCCTTATTTCCAATTTTGTATAGTGAAAATGACATAGCTTATATAGCTCTAGATAAGACATAACGAGATAAATGGGCCGTGCCAAGCGAAAATGTGTCTTCGTGTGCAAAATGCCCAGATTCAGATTCATCCCACACATGCGCAAAGTATCATTGGGGCATTTGCTCTCCATTGATATAATCTATAGTGTCCAATGATTCTGTTAGCGGACAGCGAAGGCCCAGATCAGACTTCACTGTCCATATATGCCCAAAGACACATTTCCGCATGGCATGGGTTCAAATGTTTCTTTTATTTCTCTACAAAATGATAAGCTATGGATTCTCATCAAAAGTGACTCTGCAAAGCACTTCTAATGTGTACATACAACATACAGTGGACTCACATTATCACGAACTCCAAGGGCCCAGAATTTTCAGTTTGAGATATCCATAGTTTGAGATAACAGGAATTAAAGTATAAAGAACATAAAGCATAGCTAACCCAGTCTTATGAAAATTACCTTTGACTTAAGCAGTAGTTTGAGTTACCAGTGTTTGAGATAACAAGAGTCCTCTGTTTATTTTATGGAGATAGAAGTATATATTTGCATCAGTGTCTCAGGAAGGAAGTGTCCACTTCAGGAACTCAGAGATAAAAGGGTTACGATCAAACAGAAAGAAAAATCAAAAGAAATATTGTCAAGCTTTACTCTCTCTCTCTCTTCTCTCTCTCTAAACAAACAGTATGTCATCTGGTTCACCCAAAGAGTTAACACTTGCATGCCAGCTAAATAGCAGGCAACAATTTGAAATAATTGTCTTACTTTTATCATAAACTAAATATTGATATTTCATATAGATTGTTTCCTACTAAGTCAATTTGCATGAAATGTCAACCCTATTTTCTAGTTAAATAAGAATGGTTTGTTGCCAAGAGAATGCTAAAGATCAATGAATTAGTGCAGAGGCTATGGTCTCAGTGTGTAAATGTGCAAGTGCTCTGAATCTTGCTTTTTTCTATACGAATAGTACAGTAGAATTCTGTCATTAAGACCACTCGGAAATAAGACCATTCCATTTTTAACCCTTGTCCTGCTGAATGAATCAAGATGCCATGCCCGCCATTCAGATTACTTGATCCAGATTATTGCTATAAATTGGCATACTTGATGGCAAACAGTGCAGATCCAGATCAGTTGGCTTCTGAAGAAGCCAACTGATCTGGATCTACACTGTTTGCAAAACAGGGTATATCCGAGTTCAGCAGGACAAGGGTTAAGACCAGTTTTGCCAGCCCAAACAGGGTTTCTTTGTTATACATAGCTCCAGATAAAAGGGATAATATTTTTACTTATTTCACAACAAAACTAATGTGAGTACTCATTAGCAGAGTCTTGCTGAGGCACTTCTTCAGAATCTTCAGAATCAGAATTTTTTCTGGTGATAGTCTGGGAAGTTAGTCCCTAGCTCTCACCAGAGAGGTAAACCTAGCCACACTATCCTCTGCACCTTCAACAGAGGTAATAATCAAATCTGGAAGGGCATTCCAATCTGATTGCTTGAGGGAAGAACGAGCCCTTGTAAATGTCAGTTCTTGCAGCAGGGGTCTGAAGAGTAAATGTGATGACTGGGGAAGGTGAAGAGTAAGATCATCTGTTGGAATGCTGGCAGCACCCTTTAGACCTTTATACAAAAGAATCAGTCTACTGTCTCTTCTCCCCTCTTGAGAGACTCCCATTTTAGTTTTTTTTTTCAGTATTCCAGTCGTACCCACAGTTTCAAAGCAACAATTGCAAGTAACAAACCTAGCAGCCCTATTTTGAACTTTTTCAATTTCTTGTTGAAGAACCATGCCTTGGGGATCCCAAATGCAGCTGCCATATTTCAGATTGGAGTGAACATGTCCCCTATATGCTGCCTCTTGAACATCCTGAGGACATTGATAAAGATGTCATCTCAGGAAACCAAGAGTTTTATTTGCCTTCGTACACAGGTTGCTGATAGGTGTATTCTAGCTCGTAAAGTGTGATTGTTACTCTTAGGTATTTTTTCAAGGACTGTACCCTCTACGAGTACCCACAATGTATTTTGTGAAGAAATAAGAAAAATATCGGTACTTATTGATTGGAAAAACACCTTATCTGGAGCTTAGTTCTACATTCAATATTAAGACCATCCCACAAATAAGACCACTTTTAGGCAGTATCAAAGGTGGTCTTCAGTGGGTTGACTGGGTTTTAAAGCCTCACCTCAATCAAACAAAAAATAAAACAAAATCTGCTGTATGTGTGGTCAACAGTTTAGACCCTGATCAGATGCCACACATCATGACATCTGATCTGGGTCTCCAATGTTGGCTAAGGAATTTAATAGCGGAATTTTACTGCATTGATTTTCCCATGGCAGATCTCATTTCTTCTCTCTTTTACCGGTACTCCTGCTTTGTAGTGAACCATATTTATCATAAATAGACAACTTAGAGCAGATCTCATTTCTTCTCTCTTTTACTTGTGCTTTGTATAGTGAACCATATTTATCATAAATATAAGGACAACTTAGAGCAGATCTCATTTCTTCTCTCATTTACTTGTGCTTTGTATAGTGAACCATATTTATCATAACTATAAGGACAACTTAGAGCAGATCTCATTTCTTCTCTCTTTTACTCCTGCTTTGTAGTGAACCATATTTATCATGACTATTTGGACAACTTAGAGCAGATCTCATTTCTTCTCTTTTACTCTTGCTTTGTAGTGAACCATATTTATCATAAATATAAGGATAACTTAGATCTCATTTCTTCTCTCTTTTACTCCTGCTTTGTAGTGAACCATATTTATCATAAATAGTAGGACAACTTAGAGCAGATCTCATTTCTTCTCTCTTTTACTCCTGCTTTGTAGTGAACCATATTTATCATAAATATTAGGACAACTAAGAGCAGACCTCATTTCTTCTCTCTTTTACTCTTGCTTTGTAGTGAACCATATTTATCATAAATATTAGGACAACTTAGAGCAGACCTCATTTCTTCTCTCTTTTACTCTTGCTTTGTAGTGAACCATATTTATTATAAATATTAGGACAACTTAGAGCTGATCTCATTTCTTCTCTCTTTTACTCTTGCTTTGTAGTGAACCATATTTATCATAAATATTAGGACAACTTAGAGCAGATCTCATTTCTTCTCTCTTTTACTCTTGCTTTGTAGTGAACCATATTTATCATAAATATTAGGACAACTTAGAGCAGATCTCATTTCTTCTCTCTTTTACTCCTGCTTTGTAGTGAACCATATTTATCATAAATATTAGGACAACTTAGAGCTGATCTCATTTCTTCTCTCTTTTACTCTTGCTTTGTAGTGAACCATATTTATCATAAATATTAGGACAACTTACAGCAGATCTCATTTCTTCTCTCTTTTAATCTTGCTTTGTAGTGAACCATATTTATCATAAATATTAGGACAACTTAGAGCAGATCTCATTTCTTCTCTCTTTTACTCCTGCTTTGTAGTGAACCATATTTATCATAAATATTAGGACAACTAAGAGCAGATCTCATTTCTTCTCTCTTTTACTCTTGCTTTGTAGTGAACCATATTTATCATAAATATTAGGACAACAGAACACTTACAACAATCAAAGCACTGGCAGCACGTGGGTAGATTGTCTCGGAGTGTAAGCTCAGAAAATGGTCCTCAACCCTTAACTACCTATAATTTCAGCAAACAGTGCAGCTACTGATCAGAGGCCATGTCTGATCCGAGTCTGCAATGCTTGCCAATGTCCCAAATGATTACATTGGTCAATGATAATCATGTGGACAACTGCCTAAGGAAAATTTGGCGTTTGTATACTATGGCCTGGTTGTAAACAAATGATTTGGTAAAATGGATAATGATGACATTACCGATAATGATAATAACAATGATCATAATACTTTTTAAAATTAATGCATATGTAATATAATTCTTACTATAATTAGTGCTGTTGTTATAGCCAGTAGTAGTAGTAGTAGCAGTGCTCCAGCTAGCCCTATACAGAGGAGCGGGCCCATTTCTGCCGGCCCTCTGCCCTTTTAAAGCTTATTTCAACTCCTGACATCAAACCCTACATTTTGGTAAAATTTTCATTAAAATCAGACCAACATTAAAAAAGTTATCAATATTTAACTTAAACCACTCTCTGGGCTAATTCAGCAGATGACAAATTGATATTTTTCTTATTTTTCCCAGAAAACAGCATTTCACATTTCATGCAAATTGGAGACAATTTGCATGGAATGACAAATCCTGTTTTCTGGGAAAAATAAGAAAAATATTTCATCATGTCGTCTGCTGAAAATTTTTCCCAGAGTTGAAACTGAGCCCCTCTGCCCTGAAATCCTAGCTGGAGCACTGAGTAGTAGTAGTAGTAGGATTATTCTCTTATCTTTATCAATATTTACAACATTAATTGTAGAAGTAGTAGTAAAAGTATTATCATTGTCATTTGATCATCATAATTATCATAATAACTAATTTAATTATTTCTATTTCTTTTTTTCATTTTTATTGTAAAACACAGTTACTATTATTATGTTTTACCATATTATTGGGGTATGTGGGCTTTGTCCATTCTAACAATAATCAACTAGTAAAATTTACCATATTTTTTTTCAGTGTTGATGTATATAAAAATCTGCTGTGCCGGGCCCGGCAACATTCCTTCGTAGAGATTGATCATATGGTCATTGTCTCCTTTCTGCTGATTTAAGAAGGGCAGTTGCCAGTTTCTGGTGAAAGAATGAGCACAAATATGGTTAACTGCTTAGAGGACTAAGCCTGCCCAGGAAAAGTGTGTTAGGAAAAAAATCTGCTGTATGAGTGGCCAACAGTTTAACCTCTGGGACTCCACTGTTTGCTAAGGCAGGCCTGTCCAAGTAGTTAGGTCAATACTGTATTACTTTATTGTTGCGTTTGGTTTTGAAGTAAGTCAAGTTGAATGGGATAAAATAAAATATTTTAAATTATATATATTGTGCTTTATACAGTCTTTTGCCCAATGCTAGTTATTATTCTTGAATTGGTTCAAATACATACGATAATTATACAAAATAAATGGAACACACTGGAAAACCTAAAATTTATAATTATTGAAATTTAGGTACTGAGATAATGGAAACTCTGTAAAGCTCTTCCTTATAACGGATCAGTGCGAAGACAACCAAGTGACTTCCCAGGAGAGTTGTAAAAGGCTAGCGCACTTTGTTGTATAAGACAGCTTTATGGCAAATGGCTGTGCAATGTTGTGTTTTTAAAAAACACTTGCTGATGCTACATGGTGTATTTGGAGTGGCCTCACATAAAGTGCTTTTGAACCAACCAAAAAACCATAGCAGGGAGACACACCAAAATGCCAACAATTTTGAAACATGGGGATCAAAAAACAAAACACACACACAAAAAAAAAACAAAACAAGAGGCCCACGGGCCATGGCTCGCTCACCTGAGTGATATAACCACTGCAGATATGCAGATGTTATGCAACATTTTTCCAATCCTATCATCACAACAGTAGGATCAATGCAAAATATGGAGGAAATTGGCTAAGTGGTTTCTGAAGAATCATGATTTTATACATGTAAACAGCACAGTGGCGGCAGGGAAATATAATAAATATAAACAAGATGACGGCCATCTTAGATTTCCAATCAGAACAATTTTAACTACTGTTGATCTACAAGTCACTTCGATATTTTCAATATAAATGTATATAGCCCATACAAATGCATGGGGAAGCAAATTTGACCTTGGAGGTAAAAAGGTCAAATGTCAACATAGAACCATTATTTTAGCAATTTTGGTAGATCTCCTGTCCCCCATAATTTGTGCAAAGATTAGGGCCCAAGGTTTATTTGGTTCTGAAGAAGAAGATTTTTAAAGGTTTTTACCATATATGGGCATGGCAGCCTTTTGATCAATGGACAATGTCCATTTTAGTAATCTTTCATTCTCCTGCCCAAGGAGGCTCCGCATGAAATTTGAGCAACAATGGTTCAGAGACTTCAGAGGAAAAGTCATTTGAAATTATTAACATTTTTTTCCATACAAATGCATACAGAAGCAAACTTGACCTTGCCGTAAAAAGGTCAAATGTCAATGTATGACAATTATTTTAGCAACTTTTGTATTCCGCCCGTTCTCGATGATATATGCAAAGATTCAGTCACAAGGCATCCTCAGTTTTGGCGAATAAGATTTTTAACTGTTTTTTCCCATACAAATGCATAGGGAAACAAACTTGACCGTGCCATAAAAAGGTCAATTGTCAATGTACAACCGTTATTTTAGCAACTTTGGCAGACCCCCTGTCCCCGATGATTTAAGCAATGATTCAGTCCCAAGGCATCCTGGAAAAGAAGATTTTTAAAGGTTTTTACCATATATGGGCATGGCGGCCATCTTGGTCAAAAAACCGCAACCATTTTAGCAAACTTTCATTCCCTCAACCGAAGAAGGCTTCATATGAAATTTAAGCAAAATTGGCCCAGAGGCTCCAGAGGAGAAGTCGTTTGAAATTCTGAACATTTTTTCCATACAAACGCATAAGGAAGTAAAATTGACCTTATCGTAAAAAGATCAAATGTCAATGTACAACCATTATTTTTGCAACTTTGGTAGACCTCCCGTTTCCGACGATATATGCAAAGATTCAGCTATAAGGCATCCTCGGTTTTGGAGAAGAAGATTTTTAAAAGTTTTTCCCATACAAATGCATAGGGAAGCAAACTTGACCTTGCTGTAAAAGGTCAAATGTCAATATACAGCCTTTATTTTAGCAATTTTGATAGACCCCCCGTCTCCAATGATTTAAGCAAAGATTCAGCCCCAAGGCATCCTTGGTTCTGGAGAAGAAGATTTTTAAAGGTTTTTACTATATATGGGCATGGCGGCCATCTTGGTCAATGAGCCGCAACCATTTTAGCAATCTTTCATTCCCCCAACCTAAGGAGGCTCCATATGAAATTTGAGCAACACTGGCCCAGAGGCTATAGAGAAGTCGTTTGAAATTCTGAACATTTTTCCCATCCTCACCATAAAAAGGTCAAATGTCAATGTACGACCATTATTTTAATAACTTTGGTAGACCTCCCGTTTCCGATGATATATGCAAAGATTCAGCCAGAAGGCATCCTCGGTTTTGAAGAAGAAGATTTTTCCCATATAAATGCATAGGGAAGCAAACTTGACCTTGCTGTAAAAAGGTCAAATGTCAATATACAACCTTTATTTTATCAATTTTGGTAGACCCCCTGTCCCCGATGATTTAAGCAAAGATTCAGCCCCAAGGCATCCTTGGTTATGGAGAAGATTTTTAAAGGTTTTTACTATATATGGGCATGGTGGCCATCTTGGTCAACAAGCCGCAACCATTTTAGCAATCTCATTCCCCCAACCTAAGGAGGCTCCATATGAAATTTGAGCAAAATTGGCCCAGAGGCTCCAGAGGAGGTCGTTTGAAATTCTGAACATTTTTCCCATACAAATGCATAAGGAAGCAAAATTGACCTTACCGTAAAAAGGTCAAATGTCAATGTACGACCATTATTTTAGCAACTTTGGTAGATCTCCCGTTTCCGATGATATATGCAAAGATTCAGCCACAAGGCATCCTTGGTTTTGGAGAAGAAGATTTTTAAAGGTTTTTCCCATACAAATGCATAGAGAAGCAAACTTAACTTTGCCGTAAAAAGGTCAAATGTCAATATACAACCTTTATTTTAGCAATTTTGGTAGACCTCCTGTCCCTGATGACTTATGCAAAGATTCTGCCCCAAAGCGTCCTCGATTCTAGAGAAGATTTTTAACATATATGGGCATGGCGGCCATCTTGGTCAATGGACTGTGACCATTTTAGCAATTTTTCCTTCGCCCAACCTAAGGAGGCTCCACACCAAATTTGAGCAAAATTGGCTCAAGGGCTTCAGAGGAGAAGTCGTTTGAAAATGTTAATGGACAGACGGACAGATGCACGGACAGATGGATGCACTGACAGATGCACCAATGGACGAAAAATGATCACAATAGCTCATCCTGAGCATAGCTCAGGTGAGCTAAAAAAACAAACAAACAAAAAAAAAATAGCCTTTTAGTAATGCAATTTCTTGAAATGGATTGTTGTGCAAGATGGCCGTTGCTACAAAGCAGTACACAAAAGCACTAGCCTAATGCATTTCTTGGCCTCATGTAAAGCACTTTTGAACCGACCATTGCATAGCAGCGAGACACACCAAAATGCCAACAATTTTGAAACATGGGGATCAAAACACACAAAAAAAACCCCAAAACAAACAAAAAAAAAAACAACAAAAAACAAACAAACAAACAAAAAATGGCCAATTAGTAATGCAATTTCTTGAAATGGATTGTTGCGCAAGATGGCCAAGTCGCTATAGAGCACTACAAAAAAGTCTGCCATTTTGTTTTTCACTGAGTATACTACTTTTGTGACTTCCTGACTTCTTAATTTCACATTTAGCATCTTTCTGTAAAGCGCCTCTACTCAATAAGGAAATGCTTTGCTCGCAAGGAGAGGAAATTCTCTCCTTTCAGGGTATACTGTTTTTCTGACATCCTATTGTTTTTATATTTCAGAGAAAATAACGCTTGCCATTTCAAATGATTCGCATCCAATGTCATCTTATTTCCTCTGAAAAAAAAAAAAAAAAAAAAATGAAATTCAGACTTTCATCTGCTGCAGTTGGGATTGGCCTTAAGGGTTAACCTTCAGCACTCTGAAGGCTAAATTTAAGCAGATGACAAGTTTGTGATATCGTATTCATAAAATATGAAAAGTTAAAAATATAGAAATCACATTCAGAAGCACAGCTATCTTACGAGGTACCCAAAAGAAGAGATTACAATAACCAATGTATGAGTGTAAAGAATAGACTGGCTCCAGGTACAGAATATTTAGTCTTATAACCATATTTGATAATCCACTATAAATATATAACCTAATTAATATCATCACTATAAAGGCTGGTCACTCTAGTGACCAGCCTTTATAGTCATAATACTCTTTTGATTTCATTTTAGTGGATGTATCAAACTGGATTATAAGAACAAATATTTTGTAACAGGAGACTGGGGCCAGTCTATGTAAAGAATTGCAACACAGGAATCGCATTTTGTTTAACCCTTGTGCTTCTGAAATAGACACTTCCATCTCCGAATTTGGACATATCCTTTATTGCAAATAGGGGGTTCAAATATTGAGTTCATAAAGTTATAGACCAAGATTCAGCCTTGAAGCTTTCTTGGTTCTGGAGAAGAAGATTTTTAAGTGTTTTTAACATTATTGGGCATGGCGGCCATCTTGATTTATCAGACAATGGCCATTTGTATAAATTTTCAATCCCCCTTTAACAGAAGAAGGTGCATGAAGTTTGAAGAAAATCTACCCAGTGCTTACAGAGGAGAAGATGTTCAAAGGTGTGGACAGAGGACAGAAGGAAGATGGATGGAATGCAAGTGATCACAATAGCTTATGCTAAGCCTTGCTCAGGTGAGCTAATAAAAAGGACAACAAAATCACAGGTGAACTTAATTTCAAAACAATTTATATTCAAAATAAACATTTAATAAAAATAAATTTTACATGCTCCTCCCCTTAATTTGCATACCAGTATGGGCTATATCATATTAGTAAAAAGAACAACAAAAACATGGTTGAAATTAATTTCAAAACAATATATATTAAAAAACTAGAGTAAAAGCCCAGAGGATCAAGAATACCCCGGCCAGGGCCAGTTCTTAAGTATAAAATATTTTAAAGTTAATGGCAATGATATAAGGCAAGATATAGTTTACAATGTCAGTCTCTGAGTGACACTGATCTATCATCACAAGTACAACTTTCCTGGAGTAAATAGTCTTCAAGACATGAAGCAAATTTGCTGGGCCATAAAATATAGGTCACTGACCTACATATACTTGAGAAATCAATCTGATGGTCACAATGATGCATTATACCAACTATGATGTTAATCCATTACATAATCTAAAAGATATTAAGCAAAATCACTAGACCATGAAATATAGGTCATACTGATTTATATTTACTTTATGGTGAAAGTTTGGGTCACACTGTGTCATTATATGTAAATATGACATTTAAATATCAAATGGTGGGAGATAAAAGACAAACTCACAGGGCAATGAAATATAGTTCACAATATCCCAAAATATGATAGTAATACTGCAAATTGTCTTTAAGATGTAACATAAAATCACTGGACTATGAAATATAGGTTACAGTGACCTACATTTACTGTTAGGTCAACTGTTGGAGCATTCTAATTCATAATCCCAAATAATGATGTTCATACATCAATTAACATTCAAAATATGAGGCAATATTACTGGACTATGAAATATAGGTCAAGATGACCTACATATGTTATACTGTCAATCATGGTGTCACACAGAACCAATATTCCAAGTATCACATTAATCCATGAAATAGTCTTCAAGATATTAGGCAAAATTGCTGGAGCATGAAAATACGATCACAATGACCTTGACCTTATTACACTGAATGTTGATGTGATAAACATGTCTGATGCCCATCCTTCTTTAAGAATTTGTTTGTATAAATAAACTGCAACATACTACTTTACTGAGGCATTAATCCATGAAATAGGCTTCAAAATATACATCAAAATCACTGAAGCATGAAAATAAGGTCACAATGACCTTGACTTTATTACACTGACTGTTGATGTAATAAACATGTCTGATGCCCATCCTTCTTTAATAAGAGGTTGTTTGTATAAACAAACTACAAAATACTACTTTATCGATTTGCCCTAGATTTTGACCTCTAGACCTGCCCCGGGGCATGACCCAGGGGTTCATACATGTAGAATGGAAGAGAACCCTCCCAGGTAACCCCATACCAAATATGAAAAGTTTTTGATCAGTGGCTGCAGAGCTATAAGTAATCAAACAACTTCGAAGTAAAACTTGGTTATAGAAAAGGTTAACGGACAGAATCACATCCGGACAGATGGACGGACAGACGAACGGAATGGACAAAAACTATATACCCCTTTGGCATACTTCGTATGCAGGTGGTATAATAACATTTAAAAAATGCATTTTTTAACAATCATTTACTGCCAAAACTGTAAAACATTTTTATCCCCAACGTACAGCCACAGCTACAGTTGATAATATTTTGAACCTTTTCTGGTTACTTTTTAGAGAAAATAAGAAAACATTCTATGTGAACTGTCTGCTGAGCAGACAATTCACATGAAATGTCTTAGTTTGTCAGAAAAAATAATCATTCACATGAATTGTCTTATTTTGTCTAAAAAAATAATCAAAATGTCATCTGCTGTAGTTGTGATTGACGCTTTAAGGGTTAAACATGCCAAAAAGTACTGAGTTGTGATATGGAAAAATCTGTAAAGCCATAAGCAAACAGTGAAAGCATAAACCAGCCTACATATCAGTGCCATTTAATAACTGTCTACTTAGTTTACCCTTACAGTGGTAAGGATTACTGTAGCAGATAACAATCTATTCTTTTTATGCCATTTTTAAGAGAAAATAAGGCTCAACTTTTCCTGTGTCATGTCAAGCCTTATTTTCTCTAAAAATAATAACATTTTTCAAAATACCCAAAGCTCAAGATGAAGGAATAATTGAGGGATAATTATTTTGATTTCTCAATAAAAACATACACTCTGTGTACTCATTAGAATTGCCTCATTAATTCTAATGATAACCCACAACGTATGGTTCTTCTGAGAAATATGGAAAATTATTCCTCAATTATCCTTTTTATGTATCCTTATCTATAGCTATGAATTGTCATCTACTGCAGCTGTGATTGGCATTTTAAAGGTTAACATACACTGGACTTTGAAGTTACAGAATCCTGAAAGAAGAAAGCAACAACACTGTACTGTAATCACTTATTTAATTAAGTTTTTTTTATAAACACTTTAATCATAAATATTTGAAATATTTAAGACCACAAACACATATGACAAAAAGTCGTGAGACTGCACACCACTAATCAAGATATGATGGAGAAGCCATACAAATGGTTGATATTCCACCATTTTTACAAGGGAGACAACTTTTGTAACTTCAAACCTTACTGAAAAAAGGTGTCTTCTCCTTTCCGAGTAAACTCTTTTCCAGAAAGGAGACAAAAATGATTTGACAAGAATTGCCTGCCCTGAAAGTGTAACACTATTTCATTACAGAAACGGCTCCATGTTTCCTTTCTTTTATTTGCCAGACTAGGGAGGTAAATGTCCTAAAATTTTGTACATGAACGTGTCTGACAAAATGGTATATGCATACAGTTCAGACCCAGATCAAGACTGCTCCTGAGTCTGATCAGGGTCTACACTGTATGTCATTCCAATAAGTATTTTCAGAAACAACTGCATAAAAGGCCAAATAAGTATGAAATAAAGTGTTTGATATTTTAGGACATTACTAAATACTTTATTTACTTATTCAATATCAGAGATCCAAAAACATAAAGAGTAGTAATATGTTATGCAAGCTTGCTCACAGCTCCAGATAAGGCACTTTTTTAAAGCAAAAGGACTGATATTTTCTGATTTCTGTGCTAAAACACATTTTGTGGGTACTCATCAGAAGTGCCTCACTGAGACACTTCTAATGAGTACCCACAACATATGTTTTTGTGGAGAAATAAGAAAATACTATCTGGATACCCCTCTTATCTGGATATTTGGCTAGATCCTTTAGAAAATTTAGAACAGGGTCCAGTTGTTCAAAGCATTGTTAGCTTAACAAGCTCAGTAATGACAACTTTAACTGTTGTAGCTAAGGTATTTTCAAATACATTGATCTTTTTGCTGCCAAAATTTGATGTGCTTTTGCAATGCAAAGACTACTCACATACTTTCAGCAAAGATATCAATGTACTGGTCATATTTCAAGATAGAAATTTTGATGTTTCATAAAGTTATAGACCAAGATTCAGTTTCGTTTCGTTTCATGTTTCGTTTAGTTTTGAACAACTGGGCCCAGATCAATTCCTGTCGGAACTCCAAAATAGCAGACTTGACTTTATTCAGCCTTGTCAGTGAACAGTGATGTAAAATGCTTATACCCTCAAATAAAATGTAATGTACATTGTGCAATTATTTATACATGCAATTTCAAATTAAGATTCTATTTTTCTTATTCTACATGTATAATAATAAATTTGGCATGTTTGAGACACCTAGTTTTTCTGTGGATTTTCCTATATGTATTAAGGAAATGGGGAGAAATCCCCAAAGTGTGGACTAAAGATCATTGATGATCTTGATGTAGTCCATGCATGGTTTCATGTCTGATCATTGAGATCATTGTTGCATGTTTGTAACTACCAACCTGAGTTGTGTTTTCCTCTTAAATGATTAATCCTTAAAATGCTGTAGTAGACAACAGAGAAAGTAAGGCATGACATTTCATATGAATCATCTGCCAGAAGATTATCTCGAAATGTCAAGCCTTATTTTCTCTGAAAAATCATGTTTTTGAAAGATCAAACTGTTGACTATTGCAGTTGTGACTGGGGCTGTAAGGATTAATCATTGTGCATCAGTGGTTTCCTATAAAATGGACAACATGGGCCATCATAAAGTCATCCATTACCTTGGTCACAAGGTGTCAACATTCAAGGAGATCTAGGAACACATGGTGGTCCCACTGTGACATGGTGAAGAAATGTACTGTTGGGTTTAGCAGGGAGAATCTGGAAGACAACCCCCATCCATGAGAACCAGTCACCATCACCACACTGGAGACCATTGCCATCATCACTGCAGACAGGTGAGTAACATAATCACTTGAGTATTACTTTGCCAGAGATAGACATTCCATGCAATCATCTACAAGGTACATGTCAGTTCAGTGGGTCCCAAAAGCTCCTTGGACCTGATCAGGAACAGACTCAATACAACAAGAGAAAATATTGTCATTTCAGTGGATCCCAACAGTTTCTTCTGGAGATTTGTGAGCATATATGAGATTAGGTCCAACACTTCCCATCAGCAATGATACACCAATCAAAGCCATGGAAACATCAAGATTTTCTGCCTCCTAAAAAAGCTAAGACAATGATGTCTACAGGAAAGGTGATGGCTTGCTCAACTACCCTAAAAAGAGTCGCACTATCACCAGAGCTGGAGCCAGAGCCAACTACATGGAACCCATCTCCAGAGACAAGAAGAATGCTCTTCCACTAGGACAATGCTCCGGCACATACATCTTCATGGCTGCTATCTAGAAATGTGGATTCAAACTTGTTGAACACCCACTTAATTCAATTAACAGCACCACGGACTACTTTTTCTTCCTGATTATGCAAAAAGTAGCTTGGCGGCTGTCATTTTGGCTCAGATGATGATGTTATGAATGCTGTGGACTACTTCCTAAGGGTCAAAGATGGAACCTTCTACACAGGAGGGAGCCATCTGCTCCATGACTGCTGACTAAATAAATTAGGTGTTTTTATCTAGGAGGGGACTATGCTGAAAAACAACTGTTTTATTTTTTTTTAACTGACTGTTATTTTCGGCCGCAAACTTATCAATCAACCATCGTAAACCCGCTGCATTTTAAGTAGTTTTGTCCTAAAATTTGGAAACTATCAGAACTGGAAAAATGCTCATGCAGTATGCTTTCAGAATAAACAATAAATCTTTTGGTACACCATTACAGCCATTTGATTCAGGAAAGATGCTTATGTTTGGTACAGAAGTCAGAAATACTTAATTTAGACTGAGCGATTGGTATTCTATTTATTGTGCAATTTTGCATTTATCCTGGACTTAAATGTCCGTTTACTATGAAGTAATGGTTTTAAGATGCAATTTTGATACAACAGCTGTATATTAGCCATACTGATGCTCTTAATAAATAAATAAATAAACAAAAGAGGCAATTTGTATAAATAGAACTGCAAAACACCCCACTGTGAATCTTGTTGGTCTTTGCCTAAGTATGCATACACAGAGTAGATATTTCTGAGGTTTGTTTGGGGTTTTCAGGTTACAGAATTGTTGCTTTATTAGCCCTCAAAGCATCAATCACAACTTTTGGAATAGATATCCTAGTTTATTTAAGGATATTGCAAAATCCAATTCTGAGTTGTGGGATAATTTGAGGGATCTGTTTTATGAGAAACTGGTATCTCCCTATACAAGCCTCATGTCTGTAGGACACAGACAAGTTAAAGTAAACTGACATAGAAGTATTTATATATTAAATTTTGCTGTCTTTTCATCCAGCAACTGCCTAGAAGAGTGAATAAGTATTAACATTAATATTACAGGATTATCAATTATTGTGTTATCAGGTATCAAGCGGTTAATACAGTGATTATTAGGCAATAAGCAGATTCTGGATGAAACCATATAATTATCAATTTCAGGAGGCTAAAGAGCAACATGTGGCATTCTGTTTGGTTTTTACCCATTTTATAGAAATGTCTTTAATTCAATATCTCTAACCAAATTAAAGATTTCCATATTAAAGATTAAACAGAGCCATCTCTAATACAGTTAAAGATATATGTAATGAAAACAGACATCTTTAATTGAAGCAAACATTTCTAATTCAATTAATTATATCATTATTAAGATAAACCAATTACAGACATCTTTATTGTAGACCTTTATTTACAATAGAGAGATCTATTTATGCTTAAATAAAGATACCTTTAATGAATTGAAGGTATCTTTATTAAACTTACAGAACATTTAAATATATCTTATTGAATTAAAGGTATCTCTAACTAAAAATGGAGATATCTTTAATTCAATTAGTCATAGCTTTTAATTTAACTACAGAAATTTCTATTAAATGGGTGAAAAGTTAATCAGATGCCATACTGGCAATTTCAAAAAATGAGTAGCAAATTTATGTAGCATTTCGAAAGGTATTAAGAATGAAACATTTTTTTTTTCAAGAATATATGTTTACAACCTTATTGTATTCATAGTAAAATCTAAAAAAAAAAACTTAACTAGATTCACATCAGTATCATTGTGGTAGGCAATCTATTATACCAAACCTATTTTACATGGAAATTAATATGACAATATCATAAAGATATATAAAAACTTGCTTAAAAGAAACTAATCTATTGGGAATAATATATTTGCATGAAAATGTTCTTTTGTTCTATGTGTATTTTTCAGCACAAAAGGCGAGGACAAAAAAAAAAACAGGTATACATGATATATTGTTGTCCAAATTCTGTATAATAAAAAAATGAGGATGCAAATTAATCATAATGTTTACTTCAAGAACCCTAAATTTGTCAAAGATGTTACTCACTCAAAATCAATTAGCAGAAAAACAAGTAACCAGGGTAAAATTGATTTGTTTTTCTAATTAGTGGAAAAATTTCTTCTGCAAGGTTCAAATACTGTATTGGCCATTAATAGTTGACTCTCTTTCTATAATTGTCCTAAAATTTCAACAAATCTATTTTAATACCTCTTCATGTGTCTAAATACTGCTGGATGAGTGGGAGAAAGTGCACACCCTGATCAAATAGAACATTCTGCAGCAAGCCTGTCTGTCCTATTACACAGTGTTATTACTGTATTTTTAGGATTTGTTTGTTTGTGTTGAGGTTTTACAGCCCAGTCAACCCAATGGGGTCATGTCAAGCACGGTCAGTTTACCTAACCACACGTTTACTGGGCAGGCTTAGTCCTCTGAGTGGTTAACCAGTATTGTGCACATTCTTTCACCAGAAACTGACAACTGCCCTTCCTGAATCAGCAGAAGGGAGAGAATGACCATAGAAAATATTTCATGATCAATCTTCACTAAATATTTTCTATGGTCATTCTTTTCTTTCTTTTTTTTTTTTTTTCTATTTAAACTTACTAAAAATCTGTCCCAAAAATTAGTTGCTATAATGGTGTATTAAATAGCTGATTTACTCTTCTGAGCGCATGCTCCAAGAGCAGCTGGAGCCATTTTAGAAAATCAAACAATCATTTTCCACAGGAAAACATAGTTCCCTACACCGTCAACACATTTAGTTCAGAGAAGATGCATACCATCTGTACAGAGGGCACCATCTTTGGCCCTAAAAAAGTTGTCAACAGCATTTAAAACTTCATCAGGAGTACTGTTTAACAAGCTTGAATCCACCTAGTAGCCAAGCTTAGACACTTGTGGATGTGTGTGCCAGAGCATTGTTCTATTTGAAGAGCACCCTTCTTGTCAATGGAGGTCCTGGTGATAGTTTGACCCGTTTAGGTAGTCCAACAGCAGCACTCATTTTGCATCCCATAAAGTATAGGTCAGAACCTTGCCTGCAGACATCACTGTCTTAGCTTTCTTAGGAGGCAGAAAACCTTGATGTTTCCATGGCTTTGATTGGTGCATCATTGCTGATGGGAAGTGTTGGACCTGATCTCATGTATTTCACAAATCTCCAGAAGACTGTTGGGATCTGCCGAAATGGCAACATTTTCCCTTGTTGTGTTCTGTTTCTGATCAGGTCCAAGGAGTTTGGGACCCAATAAACTGACATGTACCTTGTAGATGACTGCATGGAATGTCTGGCTCTGGCAATGTAATACTCAAGTGACTATGTTACTCACCTGTCTGCAGTGATGATGGCAATGGTCTCCAGTGTGGTGATGATGACTGGTCCTCATGGATGTGGGTTGTCTTCCAGATTCTCCCTGCTAAACTCAGCAGTACATTTCTTCACCATGTCACAGTGGGATCACCATGTGTTCCTAGATCTCCTTGAATGTTGACACCTTGTGACCAAGGTAGTGGATGACTTTATGATGGCCCATGCTGTCCATTTTATTGGAAAGCACTGATGCACAATGATTAACCTTTAACACCCCAGTCACAACTGCAAATGTCAACAGTTTGATCTTTCAAAAACATCATTTTTTTTTTCAGAGAAAATAAGGTTTGACATTTTGTATGAATCTTCTGGCACATGATTCACATGAAATGCCATGCCAAGCTTTCTCTGTTGTCTGCTACAGCATTTTAAGGATTAATCATTTAAGAGGAAAAAACAACACTGGTTGGTGTTTATAAACATGCAATAATGATCTCAATGATCAGACATGAAATCATGCATGGACAGCATCAAGATCATCAATGATCTTTAGTCCACACTTTGGGGATTTCTCATTTCCTTAATATATACAGGAAAATCCTCAGAAAAACCAGGTGTCTCAAACATGCCAAATTTATTATTATGCATGTAGAATCAGAAAAAAAGAATCTTAATTGTGAAATGGCATGGATAAATAAATGCACAATGTACATTACATTTTATAAGAGGGCATAAGCAGGGTTGCATTTCGCATCACTGTTCATGACCAGGCTGAATAAAATCAAGTCTGCTGTTTTGGAGTTGATCTCAGCCCAGTTGTTCAAAACTTTACGAAATTTTAGTTAACGTGACTTTAAAATTTCTATCTTGAAAATACATTGATATTTTTTTGCTGAAAAAATGTGAGTAGCCTTTACATTGCAAAAGCTATCTTGGCAATGGTCTCTTGTATGGTAATGGGGAATGTCCTTCCCAGACAGCTTCCAGAGTCTCCCTGCCACAGTTCAACTCAGCAGCCCACCTTTTCACCATACTTTATATGAAGGGGTATCCTCCCCTAATGTGACCATCAGGTCCTCCTTGACCTACTTGAGTGTTGAGCCTTTGTGATTGTGGTAGAGAATTACTGTACAATGGCTGAAATTGTCTGTCATTACGAAAACATGCCTATTCCAATATACAGAAATTTCACCTCCAAAAATTGAAAATTTTCAGATAAAAAACTCTGATATTTTTCATATTTCTGCTCAAAACATAGATTGTGGGTACTCGTTAGAACCGCCTCGGCAAGGCTGTTCTAACGAGTACCCACAATCTATGTTTTCGAGCAAAAATAAGAAAAATAATGTATACCCCTGTAAACTCCAGTTTTACTATAAAAAAGTGGGGTTTACGGGGGTCAAAATTATATAGGCATATTTTCGTGATGTTTGTCGGAAACCACAGATGATCAATGTTAAATTACGGTAGGTACAGATAAAAGAACTTAAATTAGTAGCTTCAAATATTCTGTTTTTGGGTAATCTGTGAAAGTATATGTGCCCTATCATTCAGTTCTTCTCTGTGTGTGTGTGTGTGTGTCTATTTGTATGTGTGTGTAGTTTTCCCATGCATATATGCACAGGTACAAAGCTTAGGGTGAAACATTTTTTACCTGAAAAGTAGATATTTTTCCTATTTCTCCACAAAAACATACATTATGGTTATCATTACGAGCCCTTCTCTAATGAGGTACCCATGTTTTCTCGGAGAAATAGAAAAACTATTATCTAGATCCCAGATCCAGATACCCAATCTTATCTCAAGCTATGTATATAATCGTCTGGTCCATATTATATGGAAGTTTTTTCTCTCTTGTTAAAGGATGAGTCAAACCTTGTAGGTCATTTTGTGTCATCTCCCAGGGAAAGGGAGAACATGAGCAATTGTTCTGACAAAATGACATATGTAAACAGTGCAGACCCTGTTCAGACTGCACCTAGATAATACTGTTTGCCAGTCTGCTAAGTATTTTGTGTAGTAAATGCATAAACACTTAGGAAAAAAATATGGGATTAAGTATCTCAAGTTTTAAGACATTTACCATATTTTAAAAACTTTTAACCTTTGCCACTCTCTGAACAAATTGAGTAGACGACAATTTACATTTTCTTATTTTTCCCAGAAAATAGACTTTGACATTTCATATAAACTGTCTCAGGAGACAGTTTGCGTGAAGTGTCAAAGCCTAGTGTTTGCGAAAAATAAGAAAAGTATTTCAAAACATGGTCTGCAGAAAATTTTTATCCAGCATGTTAAGTGTTAAATACCGTAAGATATATATGTACAGTGATATCATTAACCTTTAACACTCTCTGGGCAAATTCAGCAGACAACAAATTGATATTTTTTCTTATTTTTGCTCAGAAAATATAGAGTTGGATATTCAAAGCAAATCTGCATGAAATCATAAACCTTATTTTTTTGAAAAAAAAAGAGAAAAAACAAAAAAAAAAAACAAAAAAAAAACAAAAAAAAAAAAACAAAAACAAGACAAATATTTCAAAACATCATCTGCTGAAAATTTTCCCAGGATGTTAAATTTTACACTACCTACTGCTATTGATGTGTCTAAAAACTGGTGGTTGAGTGGCAAATAGTGAAGGCCCTGATAAGACACAGCACTATGGAGTCTGATCTGGGTCTTTTCTGTTTGTTCTGGTCTGACTGTTCAAAAACTTAAGGTTCTGATGGTACACTCCTTATCTGCATTAGGAAAATGTGCCTATTCTAATATACTTGAAGTTTTACCCCCCCAAAAAATGAAAATTTTCAAATAAAAATTCTATTATTTTTCACATTTCAGCTCAAAACAGATTGGTGAGGCAGTTCTAACAAGCACCCACAATCTATGTTTTTCAGCAGAAATGAGAAAAATAATGTATTCCCCTGTAAACCCCAGTTTTACTGTATAAAATAGGGGTTTAAGGAGGTCAACATTATATAGACATGTATTCGTGATTTTATCACTTAAAGTTTTACATCAAGAGAGAAGTCACAGTATACGATTTAACCTTCATCACTCTCTGGGCTAATTCAGCAGACTACAAATTGATGAGATTTCTATTATTTTTTCCAGAAAACAGAATTTGACATTTCAACCAATTTGTCTCTGTTGGAGACCATTTGCATAAACTGTCAAATCCTATCTCTTTAGAAAAAAGTAAAAGATTTTAAAAGGCTGTCTGCTGGAATTTTTTACCCAGAGTTCAAAGCATTAACATCCAAAAACAATGACTTTCATCTTGTATCAAATCTGAGCTGGATTTATGTGAAGAGGTTGATATCCTTGAACTCCATCCAAAACAATGTAGAAAGTAGTAGAACTGGACCTGAAATAATATAGTACAGTCAAAAACTATAAAACGAACCCAGCAGGCACACAAAGTTGAAAATTATTTAATGTCAGATGAAGTATCAACATTCAATCAATGCTGTTTCAATGTTGTGTACCTGCTTGGTATATTACTTCTGCAATAGGGACCAGCTGTTCAAAGCATCTTTAGTTTTATATATAGCTTCAGATAGGAGGGCATATCCACATAATTTTTTTCTTATTTCTTCATGACAACATATGTTGTGGGTGCTCATTAGAAGTACCTCAGTGAGGGGCTTCTACTGAGTACCCATAATACATCATTACAAAAACATACCTATATCATTTTGACTCCCTTAAACCCCACTTTTATATTGTAAAACTGGGGTTTACAGGGGTATACATTATTTTTCTTATTTCTCCTCAAAAACATAGATTGTGGGTACTCGTTAGATTTTGATTGAGTTGGGGTTTAACGACACGTCAACCCTTGTGGGTTATTTTGTGTCATCTCTCAATCAGACTCAATGAGGCAGCTCTAATGAGTACCCACAATCTATGTTTTGAGCAGAAATATGAAAAATATCAAAGTTTTTATCCAAAAACTTTCAGTTTTCGGTGGTTAAATTTTCAATATATTTGAATAGATGTGTTTTCGTAATCATGTTTTTGTGGAGAAACAAGAAAAATATCAGTACTTTGAGGTTAAAAAAGTTATTGCATCATCTGTAATTATATACAGGAACCCAAGCTGTAAAACAGAACATAAAATTTGCCAAACAGCTATGTCACAACTGCTGGTGGTGTTCAAAGAACGAAGCTAAATGCACAGATTAAACTTTGTTGAACCAAGCATGAAAAAGAGGTTAAGTCAATAATTTACATCAATGGGCAGGATGCATGATGGTGGATATGTGTATTGTAAGTTTTATTACCCTATAGGCCTGGGTGTTCACAAAATGGAGCTAAATGCATAAACATTTTTCAGCCAAGTGTGAAAAGTAGGTCAAGATCAGAAATAGTCAATGGCAGTGGGCAGGGTACATCATGGTGGATGTAATTATGAAGTCGTGTTAGTGTAGCAGTCTTGGTTTTAAGGAATCAGAGCTAAATGCACTGATTAAACACTGTTCAGCAAAGCCTGAAATGTAGGTCAAGGTCAGTATACAATGGCTGATAGCAGTGGGCAGTGTAAGGGTAAATCATGGCAGACGTGTGTATGAAGTTTCATTAGTCTAGATGCCTCATGTTCCAGAAATGGCCCTAAATCCACAGACAAAATGTAGGTCAACATCAGTATGGTTTATGGCATCGGGCAGGGTGCATCATAGTGGATGTGTGTATGAAGTTTCATTAGCCTAGATACACTGGTGTTTGAGAAATGGAGCTAAAAGCACAGACTTAACACTGGAGTCAAAAGCACAGATTAAACACTTTTCAACCAAGTGTAAAAAGTAGGTCAAGGTCAGTAATAGTGATGATAGTTTGCTTGTTTGTATTGAAGTTTTATGGCCTAGTCAATCCTTTAGGATCATGTCGAGCATGGTCAGTGTACCTGACTCCACTTTTTCCTGGGCAGGCTTAGGCCTCTAAGTGGCTAACCAGAACTTGTGCACTTTCCTTTGGCAGGAACTGACAACTACCATTCGTGAATCGGCAGGGGAGGCATTGACAGTACAAAATTTGGTCAATCCCCATAAATGCAGCCAGTGGATGTGTATGAAGTTTCTTTAACCTAGGAGCCTCCATTCCATATTGTTGTCTGCTGAACTTTTACCCAGCATGCTAAGCATTAAGATGTATGGATATACCTCCAAGGGAGATCATTCTGACCAAAAAGTATTTGTTTCAGTTTTCAACAGCTCTTGATAAGAAACTTAGCCAAACCTATTGATATTTTTCTTATTTCTTTACAAAAACACATGCTGTGGGTACTCATTAGAAGCACCTCAGAGAGGTGGGTTTACCCAATACCAACTCTTATCTAGACCTATGCTTTTCAATGGGTTCTTCTCTCGAATGAAAGCATTTGCTCCCTCAAAAACCAAATGCTTTCTTTTGTTTGTTTGTGTTGAAGTTTTACGGCCCAGTCAACCCAATGGGGTCATGCTGAGTGTGGTCAGATTACCTAACCACACATTTACTGGTTAGGCTTAGTCCTCCTAGCAGGAAAACTCTTTTCTGCAGGTGTGGTGTCCCCTTGACATGGAGAAACAAAAGCATACTGCAGTCAAACTTCAACAGCTCGAACTCTGATGGCTCATTCACCTTGGCTAATTCAAACTCCTTTTTAAGTCACCATGAAATTCTTCTGATTGCTTGAGAAAACAAACATTTTGGGAAATGTTTTCGCTTCATCATGGTATTGTATGTTGTGTGAGGCAATTCTAATGAGTACACTCAACATACCATCATTAGTAGAAGATGGAAAAGATTTCCTTAAACTGTCGTCATTTGCTTCCAGACCTGGCACTATGATTAACCCTCAGTGGCATGAATAAATCATATCTTGAACAAATTTTCATGGTCCTAAGGCTGTTCGAGCCACTGAGTTTCAACTGTACATAGAGTACTCTTCTGTTCATCAAGTTTTTTTGTTTGAGTTTATAACATCACTGTCAACAATCTTTCAGTCATATTGTGATGGTGTCTGAATTTAAAGGTGGGAACTGATGCCCTTTTACAGTGCTCCCCCACTGCTGTATCATAATGCAGACATTGTAATGATAAATGATACTACCAGCAATCATATTAAACAGACAGTGGTGTGACTAATCCTAGCACTTCCTCTTAACACTGAGTACCAAACTAAATGTATAACTAATTTTAGAAAAATCCTCCTTATGACCCAGTTTAGGACCATACTCACAACCTCTTAATCATTAAGACAGACATTCTACCAAGTAAAGCCAGTTGTATTGAACCATTTACAGTGATATAATGATCTATTCCATGCATTATACCAGAAAAAATTTACCATAGAGTTCAACAGTGTACCACTATCATCAAAGATTATCATAGTTCAACAAAAATATCTTCATTCTTGTTACCAGTCAGTACAGTACAAGTTCCATCAACAATATTGTTAAACATATAAAAATTAAGTTCATCTTACCAATAATAGTTAAATTTTTAGATGTCAACAGTTATGGCAACATGGTCACAACTAAGGTCTACATCATAATCATCAGCAGCATCGGCATCATGATCATTATCTTAAAGGTACTGACATCTGTACTTAACTGCAGAATTATTAAGAAATATCAATTACTACTCAACAAATATCATAATATCAAAACACTATTGTTTAACCATCTATCATTGGAGTTAATTTTTACAGAATTATCACACTCCACAGTCAATATTTCATCATAATCAGCATCGTCATCATCATCATCATCATCATCATCACTGGTATTGATGTAATAATCATAACTATCATCACTTTCTGTAACATCATTACCATCAACATCACCATCAGCAATAACAATGCCATAATTATCATAATCAATAGCATATAAGTACAAAGTAGTTGCATTGTCAATAATGTTAAACCATAAACATTACAAAACATGTCTATTATATTCAAAACACTATTGTTTAACCATCTATCATTGGAGTTAATTTTTACAGAATTATCACACTCCACAGTCAATATTTCATCATAATCAGCATCATCATCATCATCATCATCATCACTGGTATTGATGTAATAATCATAACTATCATCACTTTCTGTAACATCATTACCATCAACATCACCATCAGCAATAACAATGCCATAATTATCATAATCAATAGCATATAAGTACAAAGTAGTTGCATTGTCACTATTGTTAAACCATGAACATTACAAAACATGTCTATTATATTCAATACCTGGTCAGCAATGCCATCAACACTATCATCAAGGATAATAAAGTGATAATCATTTTAATCATCATCATCATAATTATCATCATCATCATCACTTACAGTACTATCAATTTCATAGTCAAGTAACATATCTATCATCATCAGTCTCAGTGACACTACAATTGCAATTATATCGAATAAACTGATGCTTTAAACATCAATACTATTATAACCACAACTACATCAACATCATCATCATCATCATCATCATCATCATCATTTCTTATAGTAGGAAAGAATATGCCTTGTCCCATGACCTGAGTCCTCTGGATCCCAGCTGTATTTTGTCAAATAAGAAACCAAACCAGAAGTCACAGGATACCAGACAAGGGTGTATTTATAATTATTAAATCATTAATATAAGCAATCTCACCATAAGGTTGGCAGAGTCTTATCATAAACTGTGGAGTTGAGTCAGCCAATAACACCTGAAAGAAACATTGTAAAGGTAGTAAATCCTTATGTCAAATAAAGTACCAGCTGATGGCAAAGAAGCATAATTAAAGCAGTTAAATCATTACCAACACCCCATCATCATTATCATCTGCACTAACATTATAAAAGTAATCAGGTGTAGTAATTTCATAATTCACCACAACATCATCTTCATCATCATCATCATCATCATCATCTTTTGCAATAGTAAGAACAATGTCTACCTTAACTATACATGACCAACAGGTATACAATTCATCAACAGTATTGTCAAACCATAAACATAAATAACCTCCTTGACTGTTGTCTACATTTGGTTAGCACTGCAATCTTCATCATTATCCTAAAAAAGAACTGAAGACACTAAACAAACTCAGCAGCAGCTGCAGTAGCATCACCATCATCAACAAATCACGATCATAATAAATTCATCATCGCCAACATCAGTGTTGATGTGCAGTCAGGCAGATCAAATACACAGGCAAAACTGCTGAATATATAAGTAATAGTAATAAGCTTTGCATTCAGAATCTCTTTCCTGATCATAGTGGCCACCGGCTATAACCCCTACATTTGACACCAAATAATCTTTGCACACATTAAATCTCCAGACCCTCATCATGAGAGATAAATTTGAGAAAGCAAATGCCAGCAGAAAGGTCAAACCAATAACATTACCAAAATCTTTATTGTCATCTACATCTGGTTAGCAGTGCAATCATCATCATAATCCTAGCAAAGGACTGAAGACACTTAACAAACTCAGCAGCTGTAACCAAAGTCATAGGTCACTAAACAAGGTTATTGTTATATGTATATGGTAAAATCATATATAAATAAGCAATCTCACCATTAGATTGGCAGAGCCACATCAAGACTGTAGAGTTGAGAAAGCCAATGACTGCTGAAAGAAATGTGTAAAAGATAGTAAATTCTTATGGCATATAAGTACTAACAGATGGCAAAGAAGCATAATTAAAGCATTTAAATCATCATCATCATCATCTCCCCCATCCTCAACATAATCTACATCATCATCTGCACCAACATTATAAAAGTAATCAGGTGTAGTAAACCTTAATTCAACACATCAACATCATCATCATCATCATCATCATTATTTAACATAAAATATTTAGAACATCTACCTTTAGTCAACATAATCAACAAGTATATGATTCATCAACAGTTTTGTCAAACCATTAACATTACCTATCTCATTATTGTCATCTACATAAGATTATCACTGCAATCATCATCATAATGCTAGCAAAGGACTGAAGACTCCTAACAAACTCACCAACAGCCCAACAGAATTACCATCAATAACAAACTGCTATCATAATGGCAGTTATCATTATCAACATCAGTATTGAGGTGCAGTCCAGCAGATCAGAAACATAGGCAAAACTGCTGAATATAAAACTAAATAATAAAAAGCTTTGTATTTAGAATCCCTTCCCTGATCAGAGTGGCCGACCACTATAAACCCTATGATACATACCAAACAATCCTTGCAGGCATTACATCTCCGGACCCTCGTCATGAGTGTTAGAGTTCAGAAAACAATTGCTACCAGAAAGGTAAGCTGTAAAAAAAGAAGCAAAATTCAGGCATATAAAATACAGAGAGAAAAGAAGCATAACAAAGATACCACAATTATATTAAATAAACTGATGCCTTAAACATCAATACCATTATAACCACATCATCATTATCATCATACTACTATCAAAGTCAAGTACATGTAACACCTTAGGAAAATATAACCTTGTCAGCTGACACAAGGCTTCTGGTTCCCAGCTGTATTATGTTAAATAAGAAACTGAAACCAAAGTCACAGGTCACTAAATAAGGTTACTGTTTTATGTATATACTAAAATCATATGTAAATAAGCAATCTCACCATTAGATTAGCAGAGCAACATCAGGACTGTAGAGTTGAGAAAGCCAATGATTGCTGAAAGAAATGTGTAAAATATAGTCAATTCTTATGGCATATGAAGTACTAATAGAAGGCAAAGAAGCATAATTAAAGCATTTAAATCGTCATCAACATCATCTTTCCCATCCTCATCATAATCTACATCATCATCTGCACCAACATTATAAAAGTAATCAGGTTTGTTTGTGTTGAGGTTTTACGGCCCAGTCAACCCAGTGGGGTCATGTCGAGCGCGGTCAGTTTACCTAACCACACGTTTAATGGGCAGGCTTAGCCCTCTAAGCGCTTAACCAGTATTGTGCACATTCTTTCGCCAGAAACTGACAACTGCCCTTCTTGAATCAGCGGAAGGGAGAGAATGACGGTAGAAAATATTTCATGATCAATCTCCACGAAAGAATGTTGCAGACCTCGGCGGGAGTTGAACCCACGACCTCCTGGTCTCCAGTCGGACGGCGCATCCAACTGAGCCACCGAGGCCAGCTAAAGTAATCAGGTGTAGTAAACCTTAATTCAACACATCATCATCATTAAACATACAATATTTAGAACGTCTACCTTTAGTCAACATAATCAACAAGTACATGATTCATCAACAGTTTTGTCAAACCTTAAACATTATTACCACTCTCATTATTGTCATTTACTCTAGGTTACCACTGCAATCATCATCATAATCCTAACAAGGGACTGAAGACACGAAACAAACTCAGCAGCTGTAACCAAAGTCACAGGTCACTAAACAAGGTTTCTGTTATATGTATATAATAAAATCATGTATAAATAAGCAATCTCACCATTAGATTGGCAGAGCCACATCATGACTGTAGAGTTGAGAAAGTCAATGATTGCTGAAAGAAATGTGTAAAAGATGTAAAAGATAGTAAATTCTTATGGCATATAAGTACTAACAGATGACAAAGAAGCATAATTAAAGCATTTAAATCATCATCATCATCAACTCTCCCATCCTCATCATAATCTACATCATAATCTGCACCAACATTATAAAAGTAATCAGGTGTAGTAAACCTTAATTCAATACATCATCATCATCATTATCATCATTTAACATAAAATATTTAGAACATCTACCTTAAGTCAACATAATCAACAAGTGTATGATTCATCAACAGTTTTGTCAAACCAACCATTAACATTACCAATCTCATTATTGTCGTCTACATTAGGTTAGCACTGCAATCATCATCATAATCCTAGCAAAGGACTGAAGACTCCTAACAAACTCAGCAACAGCCGCATTAGAATTACCAAAATCAACAAGTCGCAATCATAATGGCAGTCATCATTATCAACATCAGTGTTGATGTGCAGTCAGGCAGATCAGAGACATAAGCAAAACTGATAAATATAAAAGTAGTAATAAAAAGCTTTGTATTCAGAATCTCTTCCCTGATCATAGTGGCCACCCACTATAACCCCTATGATACATACCAAACAATCCTAGCGGCATTAAATCTCCAAAACCTCGTCATGAGTGGTAGAGTTGAGAAAGCAAATGCCAGCAGAAAGGTAAGCTGTAAAAAAAGAATAAAAATTCAGGCACATACAGAGAAAAAAGAAGCATAACAAAGATACCATCCTCATCATTAACATATCTATCATCATCACTCTCAGTAACATTACAATTGCAATTATGTCAAATAAACTGATGCCTTAAACATTATAACCATATCATCATCATCATCATCATCATCATCACCTCTTACAGTACTATTTCTATCAAAGTCAAGTACATGTTACACCTTAGGAAAATATAACCTTGTCCACTGATATGAGGCTTCCAGTTCCCAGCTGTATTATGTTAAATAAGAAACTGAAACCAGAAGTCACAGGTCACTAAACAAGGTTATTGTTATATGTATATACTAAAATCATAAGTAAATAAGCAATCTCACCATAGTTAACCATAATTCAACACATCATCATCATTAAACATACAATATTTAGAATATCTACCTTTAGTCAACACAATCAACAAGTATATGATTCATCAACAGTTTTGTCAAACCTTTAACATTTTATTACCAATCTCATTATTGTCATATACGTTACGTTAGCACTGCAATCATCATCATAATCCTAGCAAAGGACTGAAGACAATTAAACTCAGCAGCATCTGCATTAGAATTACCATCATCAACAAATTACAATCATAATGACAGTCATCATCATCAACATCAGTGATCAACATTGATGCCTTAAACATCAACTGTGAAACACACCAAATAATCTTTACAGGCGTTAAATCTCCAGACCCTCGTCATGAGTGGTAGAGTTGAGTAAGCAAATGCTAAGAGAAAGGTATGCTGTAAGAAAAGAAGCAAAATTAAGGCATATAAAATACAGAGAGAAAAGAAACATAACAAAGATACCATCCTCATCATTAGTCTCAGTAACATTACAATTATACCAAATAAACTGATGACTTAAATATCAATACCATTATCACCACTACTACATTATTATCATCATCATCAGCGGGCATTAAGTCTCCGGACCCTCGTCATGAATGGTAGAGTTGAGAAAGCCAATGCTAGCTGATGTAAGGTAACCTATTGGAAAAGAAGCACAATTAAGGCATATAAATAACAAATGCTGGAAAAGAAGCATAATTAAGACATATAAACTATATAAACACATATAAGAATAAGTAAACATAATTCAGATGAAACAAATTACAAAAAGAATTCAGACATTAATTACAAACAGAGACACAGCATGATTAAAGGTTCCATATTCCTCAAAAATAGACATTTTATTATCCAAGAAAGATTTAGTAAGTTACACAATCATAAAATGTGGCATCTGACAGCCTGTAAAATTTCAGTTAATCTTTCATTCTTGAACTGGATAAAAAAAATGAATTGATTTTTTTTTATATGATATTTCTGAATTAATGTTGCCAACATTAGTTCAGAGATATGATAAAAAATAATTTTTGATTCAGTTCAAAAACAAGAGACTAAATGAAATTTTACAGGCTGTCAGATGCCACATTTTATGATCATATCATTACAATATAACAATTTATTAAACCTTTCTTGGATAAACTAGAAATGTGTCCACAGTACATGGATGCCCTTATTGTGGGGTACCTGACTATAAAACTGCAAAATTCTACCTGGTACAAATGCCTTAATCTGAGTCTAACAGGATCACGTATGTACATATGTACTTATGTACGGAAAACCTAAAAACTATATGCCCCCGGCATATTCTGCGGCATACAAATGTCTATTTTTGAGGAAAATGGAGCTTTAAAGCAAAAGAATTACATACAACAACAAAAAAAATTAACACTCAGCACCTTGGGAAAAAATTCAGCAGATTTTGAAATACTTTTCTTGTTTCCCCAGAAAATAGGTGTTGTCATTTGATGCAAATCATCTCCCTAGGAGACAATCTGCATAAAATGTCAATGCCCATTTTCTGGAAAAAATAATAATAATAAAAAAAAACTTGTCATCTGCTGAATTTGCACATAGAGTGGTATACAAAATACAAACATATAAAATACAACTCAAGAAAAAATATATAAATGAGTTACAAACAGAAAAAAAACCTGATTAACACATACCATGCAATGGGCAAATTCAGCAGATGTCAAACTCATATTTTTTCTTGTTTTCCCTAGAAAATAGGCACTTTATCTCCCCAGGAGATAATCTGCATGAAATATCAATCAATGTCTATTTTCTGGAAAAATTATGAAAAAATATCAATTTGTCATCTGCTGAGTTTGCCCATAGAGTGGTAAACAAAATACAAACATACAAAATCCAACTCAAGAGAAAAAGCAAAATACATACATGAGTTACAAACAGAAAAAAACATAACATTAACACTTAACATGTAATTGGCAAATTCAGCAGATGTCAAACTCATATTTTTTCTTGTTTCCCTAGTTAATAGGATCTTACACTCCATGCAAATTGTCTCCTTGCATGAAGTGTCAGATCCTATTTTCTATGAAAGTAAGAAACAAATATTTCAAAATGAAATCTGCTAAAATTTTTACCCAGCATGCTAAGTATTGAGGCACATGAATTACATAAATCGCAAGAGTAAATTGCCAACTTGAATTATGAATTAAAATCGCAAACGTAAATCCGCAAACGTGAATCACAAACGTGTTGAAAGTGCCGTGAACAGTACATCGCTGTACTGAGATGAAACCGCAAGCGTAAGGTGCACAGGAACACTCATCCATATATGCAGTCACTTTCAAAGCCGTCAATCAGAAAACTTTCAATACATTATCACAATCATACATACTGAACTGAGCTGTGCCAAGCAAAACTGTGCCTTTGGCACAAATGTGCAGTCTGATCAGGGTCTTCACTGTACACTGCCAGAGTCACTGGTACTATAGAGTGTATCAATGGAGATCAAAGGCCCAAATGAGACTCTGTGCATGCTAAAGATGTATCTGAATCTGTGCATTCTGCGCATGCTTCAATACGAAAACACGCCTAATCAACTGTATAGAAAATTTCACCTCTAAAAACTGAAAATTTTCAAATAAGAAACTGACATTGTTCATATTTCTGCTCAAAACAAATCTGGGTACTCCTTAGAACCACCTCAGCAAGGCAGTTTTAACAAGTACTCACAATTTATGTTTTTAGCAGAAATAAGAAAAATAATGTATATCCCCAAAACCCCAGTTTTACTTTATAAAAATGGGGTTTAAGGGGTCAAAATTAAATAGGCATGTTTTTGTGATGTGGCGACACCATTTTTTGCTTGATGTGGAACAACTTCTTAGTCTGATCTACTACTACTATCTATTCCTGTCTAACACAGTATCAATCGAATATAAGCTAACCTTAACCTATCTAAACTCATGCCTAATCCAGTCAACAGTACTTCAGTCATTTCGTCATGTCAAAATATTGCCTCTGAATCAGTAGGACTTTTACCCAACCTGGTCAAAAGACATACTCCTGCATTAAAAACGGGTGGGGGCATGATACTTATTCAAGTTTTAACATCCCAGTCAACTGTATTTCAGTCATGTTGTCATGTCAAGATATCACCTCTGAATCTGTGGGACTTTTACCCGACCTGGGCTAATAATGAACTCAAGTCCTGCATTAAGTTACTAGCAGCTCTGCCACAGAGGCACAAGGCAGCCCATCTACTTCGCGGGCCCCAATGGGCGGGGGCATAATACCTAGTCTGATAAAGTCTGACACCTCCAAACAGAAAACAACCTCATGACTTATGTCATTGTAGAAACATGATTGTGTACTCATTAGAACTGCCTCACTAAGCAATTCTAATGAGTACTCACCACAAGTTTTTCATATATTCAACTTTTAATGGATTCCATAGCTTGAAACTATGCTTAGTCATAATCCATGACTTTGACATCTCGCCCAGACCTGATGCTTGGTCTCCAGCCTTTTAAGTTACAGATGACCAATAGAAGAAAAATAGTTTTACCCCTTAATCCAAATGGACTCTTCTACCTCAACACTTTGGACAAGTTCTTTTCAAAAAGAAGGCGTGTCTGGTTGGTTTTATTATTAACATGTTTTTTTTAGAAATTCCTGTATTAAATGCAAACAGTGTAGACCCTGTTCAGATGTCCCATTCTGCAGCATCTGATCTGGGTCTGCACTGTTTGCTTACATCCCTCTTATAGGACACAAGGCATAAATGGGTTAAAGTGCTAATAAAAAACTGAAGCAGACATTTTTTATTTTTGTTTGTATTCTTAGGGAAAATAAGGCTTGACATTTCATAAGGAAGGCCAGTAGAAATGAGTATTTTAAATGAGTACTGTATTTACTCTAAATATGGTATTACACCTTATTACCACACCATGCGCTTAGATTTTTCAAAATTACTGGGAAACTTGTGGTACAATATGTATCCACCTATACTAAGGGTACACTTAAACAAAGATCAGTGAATGATGCTTAAGTGATGTTATTGTATTTTCTTTTTTTTTCTGATTTTCTTTATAAAAGCGTATGTTGTGGGTACTCATTTGAATTGCATCGATAAGTCAATGCAATTCAAATGGGTACCAACAAGATACACCTTTATAAAGAAGTAGACAAAAACTACACTGGCTGTAATTTGAAGACTATGGAATTGCTTGACTGTGCGCTTACAGGAGTACGTGTGGTAATTAGGTCAAATATGGTAGAAAGACAGGCTTGAGCAAACAGTGAGGACTTCAATCAAACTGCTAGTTTGATCAGGGTCTACACTTTTTGCCATTCCATCACAAATTTCAGAGTGAGATCGCCTGGCAGTCAAATTGTAAGATAAGTATGGTAAAGAGTTAACATTTACCATGCTACGGGCAAATCCAGCAGATGACAAACTGATGACATTTTTTCTTATTTTTCCTTGAAAATAAGATCCAACACTTTATGCAAATTAATTGCCTCCTTAGAAGAAAGTTTGCATGAAGAGTCAATCCCTATTTTCTAGGAAAAGTAAGAAAACTATTTCAAAATGTCTGCTGAAACTTTTACCCTGCATGCAAAGTGTTAAGCTGTCTGTATTTAGGGCAAATTTGGTAGATGTTGTAAGTCACTGGTTGGTGACATGTAGAGAGAGTAGTCTGCACACTTACAAAGAAGCAAACAATAAGCAGAACAACTTTACTGGACTTCTATGAATGACAAATGATGAGCTGGAGTGGTAGAAGGTGCTCAGACTTCACTCAGACACTGATCTCAGACCATTCCCTTTCCACCTTTACAAAGGAGATACTGTGAAATCATTATGTTTTTAAGAAGATGAACTTTCCATTCTGTCAAAATGAATAAATAGTTTTCTTGTTTGCTCAAGCAAATAATTTTTCATGTTCTTAAAATTAGATCATCTCAATGTATTTTTTGCTTTCCTGATTAATCTTTACTTTATTGGCTAAATCAGCAGACAACAAATTACAGATATTATTATTATTTTTCACAGGAAATAAGGTTTGAAATTTCATTCTGTCTCCTCTGGAGACAATTTTGATGAAATGTCAAGCCTTATTTTTCCTTTAGAAATAATTTAAATGAACTGCAAGTGATATTTTCTAGGAAAGATTAAGGAAAGTATCAATAATTGTCCTCTGTTGTAGGTTAAAGGCTTCATGTTCCTCAAAAATAGACATTCTTAACCAAGAAAGGTTTAATAAATTGATAGTATTAATAGGATCATAAAATGTGGCATCTGACAGCTTGTAAAATTTCAGTTAGTCTCTCGTTTTTGAACTGGATCAAAAATGGTACGATTTTTTACCCATCTCTGAATTAATGTTGGCAACATTAATTGAGAGATATGATAAAAAGTCATTTCATTTCAAGATCAAGAGACTAACTGAAATGTCCAATGCCACATTTTATGATTGTATTAATACAATATGTATATCAATATAATAAACCTTTTTGGAAAATAAAATGCCCATTTTTGAGGAATATCAAGCCTTTAAAGCAAGAAATATGAGGTCATAAAATATGTCTTAGTTTCCATCTACTGCAAACCCCAGAAATATTGGAACTGCCTATTTAGAGAGCATGGACTTGTGTAAAGGTTTGATGAGACTTCTGAAAAAAAAAAAAAAAAAAAAAAAAAAAAAAGAAAACACAAAAAAAAAAAACAACAACAAATTTCTCCATAAAACATATATTGAGAGTATACTCATTAGAAAAAGGTGAAAACATGTTAAGAAGGAAAACATGTTACAGGTATTTATTAGAGGCATGTCTAATAAATGAGTATTCAAACAACAATATGTTTTTATTGAGAAATGATGAAAATGTCAAATAATTATTATGAATTACTCCTCTTTAACAAGTCTATTGTGGAGAGGTAACAAAACCATTTTCAACTAGTGCAAATCCCAAGCATAAGTCTAAGGTCAGGACATCTTCAGGTAGAAGTTATCATTTTTGTTTATTTTAATGTTTTATTGCTTATTTAGCCTGTTGAGGAAAACTTTCAGCAGACAACATTTTAAAATATTTTTATCTTATTTTTCTCAGAGACAATCTGCATGGATCTCAAAATCTAGTGTATGGGAAAAATAAGAAAAAAACTATCAATTTGTCATCTGCTGAATCTGCCCAGACAGTGGTAAAGGTTAACCCTTAAAATGCCAAAAAAAACCTGCATCTCAAAATGTTGTCTGTTTATGTTGACTGCTAAATATTGTTGAAAACTTTTCAAACCTATTTTTGCATACATGAAACTGTGTGGGCCCTGATCAGACTGCTTCTAGGGGAGCAGTCTGATCTGGGTCCACACTGTTTGCAAAAATGGCTTCTTAAATTACAAGCAGATGACAAAGCAGAACATGATTGGCAGTTTCAGGGTTAAAACATGAGTGTTAACTGCAGCAGACAACATTCTGAAGATTTTTATTTTTATTGTTCAAAGCAAATCAGATCCAATATTTCATGTGAACTGTCTGTTACATAGAGGATTCACATCAAATATCAAGACTTAATTTCTCTAAAAAAAAAAAATAATAAATAAAAACAACAACAACAACAACAACAAAAAAACAAATAAATGATGCTTTGCCTATTTTAATCCTTAAAGAGCCAATCAAAACTGCAGCACAACATTTTTATTTTTATTTTCTTTTTATATATATATTTTTCAAAGAAATAAGTCTTGATATTTTCTGTGAATCATCTGCCACGTCAATACTTATTTTCTCTGAAAAAAAAAAAAATGTATGTCATCTGTTTCAAATTTTGCTTGGCATTTTGGGGTTAAATTGAATTATGTTATCAGGAAGCTGATTGATTTACACTTTGCATGCTGGGTAAAAATTTCAGCAGACAACAATTTGAAATATTTTTCTTATTTCAACTAGAAAACATGATATGATACTTCATGCAAATTGTCTCCTTAGGAGACACTTTGCATGAAATGTCAGATCCTATTTTCTAGGAAAAATAAGAAAAACATCATCAGTTTGTCATCTGCTGAAATTATCCATGACATGGTAAGTGTAAATGACAATATCATTTTGAGAATTTCTGATACAGAGACAGATAAAATTATATTTTCTTTTTGAAATAGCATGCATGAAAATAACGATTTCCTCCAAACAAACTGAAAACAAAAATATGTCTGTCAATAGCAAAAAATTGATAAATCCAAACTACTAAAAACAAAGCTTGTATCTAAATTATTGTGTTTGTTTCAAAAAGGTTTTAGAAATTATGACTTTGTCCAGATATGGTACTGCCAAATTGTACAATTTATCGTAAAGCAAAATTGGTTTATTGTTGCTTTATTTTTCAACATTTTATATTTAGAGGTGGTGAAATCAATTGACATCCATATTTCTGTCTGAAGTTAAATTACTAGAAACTTGCATTTGATGATTTTTATGGTAGTACTTTATATCTGGAGGTTTAGAAAAAGCTGAATTTCATATTTTTGTTTGGTGGAAGCAGAATAATTTCATATTTGTGTTTGGTGGAAGCAGACTAATTTCATATTTGTGTTTGGAGGAAGCAGACTGATTTCATATTTTTTGTTTGATCGAAGCAGAATAATTTCATATTTTCATTTGGTGGAAGCAGAATTGTTAACGAGGAGTATTTGCTGATAATTTTAGGATAAGTTTTTTTATTTCTCCATAAAACATTTGTTGTAGGTACTCATTTGAAGTGCCTTGCTTAAAATAAGTACATATAACATATGTTCTTATGGAGAACTGGAGAAAACTCCTCTAGAATTATCACCAAATACTCCTTGTATTCCTTCTTAACAAGTCCTCTTTAGGAGTATACTCAAGTGACATTCTGAGTGATTTCAGACTGATATACCGTATTAACACTAAATACTGGGACACCCAAACTCCTTACCTTACTTGTCTTAAAATTTGAACATCCATTTTAACCCATTTATGCCAAGTTGACTCTTCTACCTTCAATCTTTGGACCAGTCCATTTTCATATGTCTGGTTAATTTTCATGGATACCATGTTTCATACAAATTCCTGCATTTCATGTACACAGTGAAGACCTTGATCAGATGCTGCATTTTGTTGCATCTGATCAGGGTCTACACCTGTCTGCCAAATGTCCCTTTTGTGGGACCCTAGGCGAATGGGGAAACAACCCGTGAGGGTTACTTGCCTCTTCTGGGACGCTAGGCATTAATAGGTTAATATCTTATGATGTGTCTAAAGAACTACTGGATGAGTGGCAAACAGTGTAAACCCTGATCAGATGCCATATTCTGTGGCAACTGATCTGGATCAACACTGTTTGCTCAGGCATGTTTGTCCTGATACTTAACCCTAAGTATTTAAGGACAAACAGGCCTAAGCAACCAGTGTACACTGTTTGCTCAGGCATGTTTGTCTTGGTACTTAAACCTAAGTACTAGGACAAACAGGCCTGACCAAATGGTGTAGGCCCAGATCAGACACAGCAGAATGCAGTGTCTGATCAAGGTCTACACTGTTAGCCACTTGCTCAGTAATTTTTAAACTACACAGATAGTGGAAGAAACCATTTCCAATTAAAGGACAAGTAAGGTAAGGAGTTACGGTGTCCACATACTTCGGGTAAATATGCTTTTAAGAGCTGTGCTTCAGAAATGTGATGCTGTCAAAAGTTAACATTACCTTCCTGGAATCATAATTCAATAGTATGGAAGAGGGATAAGTTTTCAGAGGAGAAAACTCTGTAAGACTCATCTGGAGAAAATAAGGTTTGACATTTCATGTAAACTCTCTCCAGGAACAGTTTGCATGAAGCATCAAACCTTATTTTCTGGAAATAATAATAACAGAAAATATATTACCGATTTGTCATTAGCCGAATTTACCCACAGAGTAGCAAAGATTAAACCATAAAAATAGTGAAGCTGAAACTGCATAAAACATTCATGATTTCACAGTAATCTGACATCAGACATCAACAAGTATATGGCATTGATCAATGTCCCTCCTCACCAATAAAAATAATAATAATAATAATATGATATATGTCCTAGTTGGAACACTTCATTCCATATTATTTTTGCCTGAAGTTTGCTTTTTATGTAGCTGTTTCTTAAAATGCTTAGTGGAAAGGCAAACAGTGTAAACCCTGAGTGGCAGTCTGATCTGGGTATGCACTGTTTGCAGACTCTGATCAGACTGCTTCCTTCAGGAATAGTTTGATCTGATCTGGGTATGCACTGTTTGTATATGTCATTTTGTTGAACATTTTGGTGTTTGAAATTTTAGGATTTTTATTTTATGACAATTCATATAAGATAATAACATTACTTCCACCATTTCAGCCACTAGGCCTTTTTCAACAAACTTCAATGATGAAAAACACCTAGCAACCAAAATATTGCAAGCAATAAACAGAGATTATTGTACGGCAATTTCATACCCCACCCCATAGCAACTGGAAAACTATATCAGCCTGAGGGCCGAAGGCCTGAGGGCTAATATAGGTCAAGGGTTTATATAGGTATGATATGAAAATTGCCATACCACAGACTATCTGTTTATCGTACATTTTTTTTTCTGACAAGTTTGCCTATTTCATATCATATGTGGAGTCAACAGCAAGACTGCTGAGTGCTCCAAATGGGGTGATCACCCACATGACCTGGTGATATGGGTTTTTTGCCCGGGCAATAAAGCCATAATTATCATCCATGTGACCCATTATCACACCTTTTCTGCTCCACAACAGTGAGATATGCTTGAAAGCCATGTTAGTATCATATATGCAAGTAGAACATATTTTCTAGTAAATGTTTGATAAGTCATGTTATGTCAAATTTGTAAACTAAATATTGTGTGATAATCAATAAGATCAGGCTCAAACTTTAGAAGATATAAACTTCTAACAACTTTAACCAAAACCTTTGCAACATAATTTTTCTCTAAGTCCATGTTTGTTTGTTTGTGTTGAGGTTTTCAGGCCCAGTCAATCCAATGGGGTCATGTCAAGCCTGGTCAGTTTACCTAACCACACATTTACTGGGCAGGCTTAGTCCTCCAATCGGTTAACCAGTATTGTGCACATTCTTTTGCCAGAAACTGACAATTGCCCTTCTTGAATCAGCAGAAGGGAGAGAATGACCATAGAAAACATTTCACGATCAATCTCCACAAAACCATGTTGTCGACCTAGGTAGGGGTCGAACCCCAATTGTGCCATCAAAGCTGGCTTCTAAGTCCATGACCTTGACCTCAAGATCACTCATGTAGGTTGGGATGGTACAGCATAAAATTTCAGACCAGTATCTAACATCAGTGCAAGGATGAACTACTTCCATCCAGAAGTTCAGGAGATATAATCTTTTAACCCATTGTAGTCTAGAGACACTAAAAAGGGTAACTGCCAATCAGTGCAGACCCAGATCAGATGCCATAAAATGTAGCATCTGATCAGGATCTCCACTGTTTGCCAGTTTTCTCTAGGAAAATCTAAATCTCATAGCTGGATGTACCCAAAATTGAAAATGAACTCTTCCAATACATAATGTGGGAGAATCTATTCAGTCTACGCTGGGTTAAAATTTTGATCAAAACGTAAGCCCATACTGACATGGTGCAATGCCATGGTGACTGCTACAGCTCTACCCAGCTTTCTTAAGGTGAGCTTATAATAATAACAGGACTCCAAGGTCCATGATTTACTCACCTGAGTGAAACAACCATAGTAGAGTGGCATTAGCATTTTTGACATCTTTACTGTATTTACCCTAACTATTTGGACAGAAAAGCCTGGACAAACTGTTTTAAACCTAGAACAGACACCACAGAATGCAGCATTTGATCAGGATCTAGACTGTTGCCACTCATCCTTGTTCAAATTTTAGGACTTGTATAGCATTATTTAGGATGAATACAGTAAATAACTTTCTTGTCTGCTTCAAACATTGCCTACTGGGTAAAATTTTAAGCAGACAACACTTTTAAAATATATTTTTTTTTATTTTACCCAGAAAACAGGCCTTGTTGTTTCATGCAAATTGTTTTCTAGGGAGACAATATGCATGAAATGTCAAAACCTATTTTCTGGGAAAAATAAAATAAATATCATTTTAATTTGCCCAGAGAGTGATAAAGTATTTGGATATCTTATTGACTGCCATACTTGTCCTGATATTTGAACATGTCCATTTTACTTGTCAAAAACTGCTGGATGAGTGGCAAGCAGTGGAAACCCTGATCACTCCTCTTCCTGTGACAGCTGATCTGGGTCTTCACTGTTTGCTCAGCCCTGTCTGCCAAAAGACACAAGGTAAATACAGGAGTCATAACATCCATCCTGGAAGACCATTCTAAATAATTATGTAACATTTTTCATATTACTGTTGTCCCAATGATGCTCCATATGCAGTTTAACCCTTGCCATGCTGAATAAAGATGCTACACCCACATCCAACTTTCAGCCAATCAGATTACTTGATACAGGTTGTTGATAAAAATATACATACTTAATGACAAATAGTTCAGATCCAGATCATTTGGCTTCTTCAAATGATCTGGATCTACACTGTTTGCAAACGCAGGGTATATCCCGGTTCAGCAAGACAAGGGTTAAGGAAAAAATATGATGAAAGTGTACACTTTCAGGTGATTCAACTCTTGTAAAACTTGATATTGCCCCCTTCTTAAAATGGTTCTACTCTAAAAGGAAAGAATCTGCTCTCAAGCAAATTCTTTCCTTTTAGAGTAGAGCCATTTTCAGAAGGGACTCATAAAAAGATGTCTTCCTTATATAAAATGACAGAAAAGTTAACCCTAGGCTTGCAAAACCCAGATATACCCTGTCTTTACAAACAGTGTAGATCCAGATCAGTTGGCTTCTAAGAAGCCAACTGATCTGGATCTGCAATGTTATACATAAGGTATGTGAATTTATAGCATCAATCCAGATCAAGCAATCTGATTGGCTGAAAATTAGAAGTGGGTGTGGCATCTTAATTTATTCACCATGCTAAGGGTTAACATGTACACAGATCCCTTAAGTTTTTTTTTTTCTTTTGAGTTGAGGTTTTACGGCCCTGTCAACCTTTTAGTGTCATGTCAAGTGGGCTTAGTTACCATACTCACACTATTTTTGGGCAGGCTTAGTCCTCTCAGAAGTTTACTGGAGCTTGTGCACATACTTTCGTCAGTTACTGACACTACCCATCTTGAATCTGGGGAAAGGGGAAAATGGCCACAGAAATGGTTTAATGATCAATATCCATGAAAGTTATGTTGCCAAGCTGGGGTTAAAACTCGCAAACCCTGATTCTGTAGTCAGACACTGCTATGACTGCACTATGGAACCTGCTCCTCTTAAGTTTAATAAGCCACTCAAATTTGGAGAAGAGTGTTATATAATATTTATATTTCATACAGCTCAGTGAAGTCATTCTAATGAATCATTACAATATGATGATTTAATTTAACTGCTGGGTAAGAATATCAGCGGACAGCATTTTGAAATATTTTCTTATTTTTTCTAGAAAAAAGACTGACATGTCAAAGCCTTTTTTTTTTCAAAGAAAAATATCATCAGTTTGTTGACAAATCTGCCCAAGGAAGCTATCCATGTTTTAACTACTGTGTAAATAATTCTGCACACAACATTTTAAAATATTTCTCTTAGAAAATAGATTTTGACATTATCTCCTGAGGAGACAACTTGCATGAAACGTCAGTCTATTTTCTGAGAAAAAATAATTTGTTGTCAGTTGAATCTGCCCAGAGAGTGGTAAACGTTAATGAAGATCTAAAACTAGAAATGTGTCAGTATGATACATATGCCCCTGCCCAGGGGCCCTCCTCACCTGAAAACAAGCATTTTGCTAAAAATGAAATTGAAAAAAGGGCTATAACTCCCATAGTAATTGGCGGATTTTACCCTAAACCAAACTTTGTCTATATTTTATGATTATAGACCTATGTATAAAATATGAATCAAATACACTAATATTTTCAGAAGAAATGGAAACCATTTTTCGCACATACCGACAGGACAATGAAGTTGAAAAAGAGCCACAACTCCCATAATAATTGGTGGATTTTACAATAAATTGAACTTAATGAATATCTTATTATTATATACTGCTGTATAAAATAAAATATGAATCAAATACACTTATCTTTTCAAAAGCTATCTAACGGAAACTATTTTTCATACATACGGATTGACAGGATGTACTTAAGGACGGGCTGTATGGATGTATGTATGGACAGCGGTGATATTCTATGTCCCTGCATTAAAATTGGTGGGGGCATAAAAATATTTACTTAGATATTCCTCCTACCTTGTGTTATAGATCCTACCTGTATTTTCTTGAATTACGTTTGGAATGTTCAGAACCTGCAAATATAAAAAGGGCAAGGTTACCGTAACAACCCTAAGCATCAGCTTGATAGGTTGGTTCAGAATTTAACTGCCCAGTCAACACTATTAAGGTCATGTTGTTTGTTTGTGTTGAGGTTTTATGGCCCATTCAACCCAAGGGGGTCATGTCAAGCGCGGTCAGTTTACCTAACCAGATGTTTACTGGGCAGCTTAGTCCTCCAAGCTGTTAACCAGTACATTCTTTCACCAGAAACTGACAACTGCCCTTCTTGAATCAGTGGAAGGGAGAGAATGACCGTAAAAAATATTTCATGATCAATCTCCGCGAAACAATGTTGCTGACCCCCGGGCGAGGGTCGACCCCGCAACCTCCTGGTCGCCAGTTGGACTCGCATCCAACTGCGCCACTGAGGCAGGCTAAGGTCATGTTGAACTTGTCAGTATACCTAACTACACTTTTTCTTGGTAGGATTAGTTCTCTAAGCAGTTAACCAGTACTAAGCACTGGGACATACAAGCCAAAGCAATCAGTGTAGACCCAGATCAGATTGCAGCCCTTTGATTAGGTTCTACACTGTTTGCTACCCATCCATCAATTTTAGACACATCAACAGGGAGTAAACTGACTTGTTTAATCAACAGGGAGAAAACTGGACTTGTTCAATCAACTGGGAGTAAACTGACTTTTTCAATCAACAGGGAGTAAACTGGACTTGTTCAATCAACAGGGAGTAAACTGACTTGTTCAATCAACAGGGAGTAAACTGACTTGTTCAATCAACAGAGAGTGAACTGACTTGTTCAATCAACAGGGAGTAAACTGACTTGTTCAATCAACAGGGAGTAAACTGGACTTGTTCAATCAACAGGGAGTAAACGGACTTGTTCAATCAATAGGGAGTAAACTGATTTGTTCAATCAACAAGGAGTAATCACCAGGAAGTAAATGGATTTGTTCAATCAACAGGGAGTAAACTGACTTGTTCAATCAACAGGGAGCTGGACTTGTTCAATCAACAGGGAGTAAACTGGACTTGTTCAATCAACAGGGAGTAAACTGACTTGTTCAATCAAAAGGGAGTAAACTGGGCTTGTTCAATCAACAGGGATTAAACTGGACTTGTTCAATCAACCGGGAGTAAACTGACTTGTTCAATCAACAGGGAGTAAACTGGACTTGTTCAATCAACAAGGAGAAAACTGGATGTTCAAATGTCAGTACTAGTATGGTAATGAGTTGAGATGTCTGAATATTTAGGGTAAATTTTGGTATTAATGCCCTTCTATTTGTTCTCTCCACCAGGGATTTAAACATCCCAAAAATTTCCATATCTGGCAGACAAAATCAATGACCCTAAAATTTGTTTGAATAGGAGTATCAGTGTGGGGAATCCAGGTGAGCAAATGACTAAGTGCACAGAGTTTGTTGCTCCACATGGGGTGGGATTTTTTAGAATATCTCGACTTATACCTGATGGAATTTGTTCAAATAAAGCGCAGAGTATGTGGAAAATCAAGTCCTTTCTGGTGGTGTAAGCGCTGTTCTGCAATCTGGTCTGATTCTCAAGAACGTTTGGTCATGTGAATTCCTCACAATGTGTATGGCCAGTCAACACTATTAGTGTCATGTCAAGCCAGTCACTTAACCTACTCGCACTTTTCTTGGGCATTATACCAATACTTGTGTACATACTTTTGCCAGTAACTGAAAACCTGTCTTTCTTGCATCAGCAGAAAGGGGGAAAGTTACATGTATGTTGCCAAACTGGAATTCAAACTTGCGACCCAGGATCTGCAGTTAGATGTGCTACCCACAGCACAATGAATTGAACCTGGCTTATCCTAATATATACAGCCATCTTTTTTGTCTCTACCTTATTCACTTAAAAAAAATAAAAATTAAAGCTGAACAAACCAAAACAAGAAACAATAATGTGCTAGGCCATAAAACTATTTAGAATGCAGGAGTAGAGATTTTGACCTTTAACCATTACCACTTTCTCGGCTACTTCAGCAGACTTCTTTCTTATTTTACAAGGAAACCTGGCTTTGAGTATTCAGTCAGTGATACAGTCATTTCTTTCTCCTTAGGAGACAGTTTATATGAAATGTCAAAGCCTATTTTCTAGGAAAAATAACAAACACGATGGCCCTGTAATGCTCACCTGAGCAACATAGCACTTTGAAAACATGATCTAGAACTGATCAAGGCAAACATTCTGATCAAAGTTCAAAATGATTATATTAACAAGTAAGACAATGTAGCATGTCTAATGGACTGTGAAGTAAAGGTCAAGGTCAAATATGGATGACCGCACTCAAGAGGCCATGCTAAGATGTATGCATGTACTAAGTATCACTGGCTGTAGAAGCAATAGTTACTGAGAAACTGACCTAAACACAAACACTTCACAAGTACCAAATATCACTCTGTAGAACCAATAATTACTGAGAAACTGACCTAAACAGAAAAACTTAAGAAAGTCACTGGATAGAAAAATATACATCACCTTGAAATCATCAAGACAAACATTTTGAGCAAGATTCATGATGATCACTTCAAAAATGTGACCTCTAGAGCATCAACAAGGTTTTCCTTTGATTTGGCCAGGTGACCTAGTTTCTGATGTCAAGTGACCCGATTTTAAACTAGACCTAGAAATCATCAAGACGAACATTTTGAGCAATATTTATGATGACTATTTAAAAAATGTGACCTCTGGAGTGTTAACAGTTTTCTGCTGATTTGGCCTGGTGACCCAGTTTCGAACTTGATCTAGAAATCATCAAGACAAACATTTTGAGTAAGATTCATGATGATTGCTTCAAAAATGTGACCGCTAGAGTGTTAACAAGGTTTTCTTCTGATTTGGCCAGGTGACCTAGTTTTTGACCCCAAGTGACCCAGTTTCAAACCTGACCTTGAAATCACCAAGACAAACATGTTGAGCAAGATTCATGATGATTGCTTGAAAAATGTGACTGCTAGAGTGTTAACAATGTTTTCCACTGATCTGGCCAGGTGACCTAGTTTTTGATCCCAGGTGACCCAGTTTTGAACTTGATGTAAAAATCATCAAGACAAACATTTTGAGCAAGATTCATAATGATTGCTTTAAAAAATGTGACTGCTAGAGTGTTAACAAAGTTTTCTGCTGATTTGGCCCGGTGACCTAGCTTTTGAAAACCCCAAGTGACCCAGTTTCAAACTTGACCTAAGATTTTATTATCAAGACAAACATTTTGAGCAAGATTCAAGATGATTGCTTCAAAAATGTAACTGCTAGAGTGATAACATGATCTCCTGCTGATCTGGCCAGGTGACCTAGTTCTTGACCCCAGGTGACCTAGTTTTGAACTTGACCGAGAAATCATCAAGACAAACATTTTGAGCAAGATTCCAGATGACTGCTTCAAAAATGTGACCGCTAGAGTGTTGACAAGGTTTTCTGCTGATTTGGCCTGGTGAGCTAATTTTTGATCCCAAGTGACCCAGTTTCAAACCTGACCTATAAATTATCAAGACAAACATTTTGAGCAAGATTCATGATGATTGCTTAAAAAATGTGACCGCTAGAGTGATAACAAGATTTTCCGCTGATTTGTCCAAGTGACCTAGTTTCTGAACCCAGATGACCCAGTTTCGAACTTGGTCTAGGAATCAACAAGACAAACATTTTGAGCAAGATTAATGATGATTGCTTCAAAAATGTTACCATTTGAGTGTTAACAAAGTTTTCTGCTGATTTGGCCCGGTGACCTAGTTTTTGACTCCAAGTGACCCAGTTTCAAACTTGACCTAGAAATCATCAAGACAAACATTTTGAGCAAGATTCATGATGACTGCTTCAATAATGTGACCGCTAGAGAGTTAACAAGGTTTTTTGCTGATTTGGCCCGGTGACCTAGTTTTTGATCCCAAGTGACCCAGTTTCAAACTTGAACTAGAAATCATCAAGAAAAACATATTGAGCAAGATTCATGATGATTGCTTCAAAAATGTGACCACTAGAGTGTTAACAAGGTTTTCTGCTGATCTGGCCAGGTGACCTGGAATTTGACCCCAAGTGATCCAGTTTCAAACTGGACCTAGAAATCATCAAGACAAACATATTGAGTAAGATTCATGATGATTGCTTAAAAAAATGTGACCCCTAGAGTGTTAACAAGGTTTTCTGCGGATCTGGCCCGGTGACCTAGTTTTGACCCCAAGTGAGCCAGTTTCGAATTTGACCCAGCTTTTAATAGAGGCAAACATTTTGTGCAAGTTTCATCAAGATTGGGTCAAAACTATGACCTCTAGAGTGTTAACAAGTTTTTGTTTTGATTTGATCTGGTGACCTAGTTTTTGACCCCAAGTAACCCAGTATCAAACTTGACCTAGATTTCATAGAGGCAAACATTTTGAGCAAGTTTCATCAAGATTGGGTCAAAACTGTGACCTCTAGAGTGTTGACAAACTAATTGTTGACGACGAACGACGGATGACGGACAGAGGGTGATGACAATAGCTCATCCTGAGCTTTTGCTCAGGTGAGCTAAAAATATCATCAGTTTGTAATCTACTGAATTAGCCCAGAGATGATGCTCATGATTTGGTGTTTTACATCCCTTTCAATCCTATTTAATTAACCCCTGTCCTGCTTAACCCGGATGTACTCTGCCTTTGCAAACAGTGTAGATCCAGATCAGTTGGCTTCTGATCTGAATCTGCACTGTTTGTCATTCAATATGTGTATTTATAGCACCAACCTGGCTCAAGTAATCTGACTGGCTGAAAATTGGAAGTGGGCATGGGATCTTAATTTATGCAGCATGACAAGAGTTAAAATATATTGAGATGATGGAAGGATGATAATGAAAGGCTCTGTGCAATGAAGTGCCCTACAGTTATGAGCTGCAGTCTGCCTCCAGCGGAATTTGAGCCGGGGGACTCATGATCCAGTCAGGAGGGGTAACCACAAGACAACCAGGACACTTCTTGCCCAGAGAGCAATACAGGTCAAATACACATGGTATAACATCTCAAAGATGCAATGGACTTGAGTGCACAGCTTTTAATCCTTGTCCTGCTGAATAAATTAAGATGCCACTCCCATTTCTAATTTTCAGCCAATCAGATTACTTGATCCAGATTGTCGATATAAATTCATATACCTAATGGCAAACAGTGCAGATCCACATTCAGAAGCCAACTGATCTGAATCTACACTGTTTGCAAAGGTAGGACATATCTCGGTTCCAAAGGACTAAGGTTAAGGATGGAACAGACTTAGATAACATTTTGCAGAAAAAGATAGGTCAGGCTTCAGAGGATTCAATGGATTCCTTTACCATTACCATTCATAATTATAAACACTAATGCATCATCATAGTCTACACATGTTGCAGCATCTGACAATAACAGATTAGCTGATACATTGTGCCATTCTATTTCATAACTATTGATAGTACTAGTGGTGAATTTTGGTTATGTGTGTGTATGTCAGGGTCTGAGTTGGGGGTTAAAAACAGTCCTTGCTATTTCATATTGTGATGGTGACTGGATGGAGGAGTTGGCATAGTTAATCCTTAAAAGTGCCAATCACAACTATTGTCATCTGCTTTGTCATCTGCTTGTGATTTTAAAAGTCATTTTTTGCAAACAGTGTGGACCCAGATCAGACTGCTCCTCTAGGAGCAGTCTGATCTGGGTTCACTTAGAGGAGCAGTCTGATCTGGGTTCACACTGTTTGCCGGTATGCAAAAATAGGTTTGAAAAGTTTGCAAGAATATTCAGCAGACGACATAAACAGATGACATTTTCAGATGCAGTTTTTCTTGGCGCTTTAAGGGTTAAATTGAATGGAATATTACATGGAAATTATGGAACATAATAGTTGACAGCTGAGACCTTGGTAAGATGTCACAGGATGAACCAGGTTTTTGCTGTTGATATACAACAAAATGACCATTGGTTTTATATTTCTATGTAATGAAACATTCATTTTCATCAAGCAGATACCTCCATCTGCCTACAACTACAATAATCTCTACTGGGCACTGCCATGCCACCCACAACCCCACTACCCACCCTCCCCCCCCCCCCCCCCCCCCCCCAAACAAAAAAAACAAAAAAAACAACAACACACACACACCACTATCATCCAGTATTAGCAGAAAATATGACTTTTCTTCCAGTGGAGTCAACCTACCTTACAAGGTCAAACATGATAGTAAATTTCATCTTTACTTGTTCCCAGAACCTAGGATTCTTAAAAATAAGTGTTGCAGTTCTACTAAATTTATTTCAGGATCAATTGAACCATGTTTGATGCTAAAGTTGCTTGGTGACATTTGGACAATGCAGCATGAAGGCTGATGAGAAATGTACACAATTATGAATAGTAATAGTTAGGGAATCCATTACATCCTTTTTGTTGATCATTCTGAGGCATACTTATCATTTTCTGTAAGACATTGTCTAAGTCCATTGCATCAGCAATCAGCAATGGACAGACAATACCTTACAGAAAATGCTTTGCATCACCTGTCTGTTGCATCCATCTAAGTCTGATGCATCCGTCAGGTATTGCATCCATCTAAGTCTGATGCATCCATCAGGTACTGCATCCATCCATGTCTGATGTCAGCTATTGCTTTCATTAAAGTCTGATGCATCCATCAGCTATTGCATCCATCTAAGCCTAATGCATCCATCAGCTATTGCATTCATCTAAGTCTGATGCATCCATCAGCTATTGCATCCATCTAAGTCTGATGCATCCATCCTTGCTGAGGTGCTTCTAATGAGTACCCACAATGTACATTTTTTGAGGGGAAATAAGAAAAAATATTTATGTGATACATCCTCATGAATGTCTTGGGCTATGAAAATTGTCAAAATAAAAGCAATTTTTCCATAGTCATACCTTCCTTGGTCAGTTTTTTTTTTCTATCATCTGTACACAGTCAGGACACCACAGACAGAACCTACAAATATACAGACAATAAACAGTGATTACCTGATATAAAAAAATCTGTCATGAAGGAGCATGATAATTCAGTAAAAATGACTTCTGAAAGACAGAATATTTTACCAAAGTATCCATACTCCTGAGTGACAGATTTTTTGTATCAGATAAACACTGTTCATCATTCTTTTAATTAAATAGCCTTTCTTTCTTTTAATCAAAAGGCCAGTACAAGTAATTTGACAATAAAACTGTGTTGCAGGCTACATTAACTACCCTAACTGGGGTCTTTTTAAGGCGTATTATTTGGTGATAATACTGGGATATTTTTCCTTATTTATCCATAAACCAAGGCACTTCTAATGGGTACCCAGTACTTAGGGTTTATGGAGAAATTTTCCTAAAATTATCATCAAATACTCCTCCTTCATAAGTGTTCTGATCTAAGTATTCAAACAGACAGACCTGAGTAAACAGTGTGGACACAGATTAGACATTGCAAAATGCAGGTCTTGTTACATACATGTATTTTAACCTTTATCACTCCGGGTAAAAAAAGCAGATGACACTTTGAAATATTTTTCTCCATTGGAGACAATTTGCATGAAATGTCAAAAAAGACAATAGGCATAAAATGTCAAAACTTATTTTGTAGGAAAATTAAGAAAAATATTTGAAAACATTGTCTGCTGAATTGTTTGCCCAGCATGCTAAGCATTAACCTTTACCACTCTCTGGGCTAACTCAGCAGGCAACATATTGATGATATCTTTTTTATTTTTCCAAGAAAACAGGATTCGACATTTCATGCAAATTGGAGACAATTTGCATCAGATGTTGAAACCTGCTTTCTTGATTGTTTGTGTTGAGGTTTTACGGCCCAGTCAACCCAATGGGGTCATGTCGAGTGCGGTCAGTTTACCTAACCACACGTTTACTGGGCAGGCTTAGTCCTCTAAGTGGTTAACCAGTATTGTGCACATTCTTTCGCCAGAAACTGACAACTGCCCTTCTTGAATCAGCGGAAGGGAGAGAATGACCGTAGAAAATATTTCACGATCATTCTCCATGAAAGAATGTTACCGACCTCGGCGGGGGTTGAACTCGCGACCTCCTGGTCTTAAGTAGGACAGCACATCCAACTAAGCCACCGAGGCCGGCTCTGCTTTCTTGAAAAATTTCAATATTTCATCTGCTGAAAATATTACCCAGAGTGCTAAGTGTTAAGAAATCATATTACCCAAAGCCCTTATGTGATTAAGCTCATTATCTGTCTACTGGTATAGATATTGGTCACTAGTTTCATTCCATACCACCTAATCCCTGGTCAAGGTCACAGACTTTTCATGTTACACTGGTATGTTAAAATTGTTCAAAGCTCTATAAGTCCTGAATGTTTTAATGGATTTAGGTGAAACTTGATATTGATGTTAGATACTGGTCGAGAGTTTTGTTGAGCAAGATCAACCCTCAAAGTAATCTATTTAGAATATCCATGTTAATATTTTTATATCAAAAGATTTTAAAGCTCAAGATCCCCTGAATGAACTTAAATGGATAACTAGATTGCACAGTTGTTGGCATGCCATCGGAAAATCCCCATTCTCTGTGCTAATATTGCTAATAGTGTGATGGACTGATGGACAGGCTGACGGATGGATGGAAATTTAGGATGGATGGAAATTTAATATTACTATGCACACCCTTACCATGAGGGGAAGTCATGAAGCAAAATTTGGTTAAGTTCTGCCGAGTGGTTAATAGGAGATAGCATGATGGACAGATGGATGGACAGACAAACGGATGTTCTCACGAATGGACATTTAGGTGGCTAGGCATTCGCATAATGACTACATAAGTGGTAAATTCTCTTAAGCGGCAAGCCATGTAAGAGAAAATTTTTGCCATTTAAATGTCAAATCTACGGAATAAATCCCATATGCACTCACAAATGACTACTTAAGTGGCAAAATGTCCAAATATTTTGCCCCCTAAGTAGCTGGACATGAGTGCAGACAGACAGATGGATGGATGGACAGAAAAATGATTTTGCGCTTGCACACCTACCATACAGGGAAGTCATGTAGTAAGTTTGGTTAAAATGCCACACAGTGGTTAAGAAGGAGATAGTGTGACAAACAGATGGAAGAACAGAGGGACAGACAGAGGCCCTCACAATATCCCTATCACTAAAGCATGGAGATAAGTAGTGATATTAAACACTGGTCCAAAGTTAAGTTCAGTGTGAGGCGAAGAATTTTCATACTTAAGTTTTGATTTTAAAGTTTTTAAGATATGTATGTCTCCTGATGTCTGGAGGCATGTCATTGATATTTGGGTTGGTGCTAGATACTCATCCAAAGAGCAAGACTCTCTCTCACCCAGCCGTGACCCAGAGATCAAGTCACAAATGACAAATTTTTCATATGATGAACCTGTGCAATTTCTGGTTAGCTATCCTGTCAAGTAATAGCTCTTGATGTGATCATACTACATCTGTATTTCTTATAAATGCAACTAGACACTGAAAAGCATCATCAGATTTTAAGTTACTCAAGTCTCCCACCATATAAGAGCAAACTGCTGATAATTCTTGTCAGAGTAAATGTTGTTAACCCTTGTCCTGGTGAATAAATTAAGATGCTACACCTACTTCAAATATTCAGCTAATCAGATTACTTGATCCAGTTTGTTGATACAAGGTCACATACTTAATGGCAAACAGTGCAGATCCAGATCAGTTGGCTTCTCCAGAAGCCAATTGATCTGGATCTACACTGTTTGCAAAGACAGGATGTATCCAGGTTCAGCAGGACAACTATGATTAGATCTTGTTAAACCCACCACCATTATGTTTGATGCATGATTGTTGATGATCGCTGACAAGCACCATCAGATCATATTTACTCAAGTCTCCCACTATACAAGAGTAAACTGCTAATAGTTCTTGTCAGAGTGAATGAAAAAAGTGTCAATAAGCAATGCTTATTAGATACTCCCTGCACCTCAAGGGGTAACTCCCTATATAAGGTGTAATATGGCAGTGTGGCCCAAATAGCCCCCTATTTTCTGCTCTGGAAGTATATGAATGACCCTATTTTTTCAGTGTTTGGTATCGCTTTTCGTAGCTGATGCATATCTGATTGATAAAGCCATGTAAGTTTGGCTAAATTCCATCGACTGATTCATGAAGTAGGCAGCACACAAGACTCATTTTTAGAATCTTTATAATGTAGTGACCTTGAAAATGAGGTAAAAGTAAAATCTAATCACTTCTTCAACTCCCGCCCCCTCCTCACATGCCCCCATACCCCCACCTCCCCCAGCCCCCTGCCAATTGATGCAGCTGTGCTACTTTGGTCAAATTCCAACCATTTGTTCCAGAGATAGTGTGCACATAAGCTTTTTTCTAAGCTTTTTTCTATCAAAGTTTTAGTTTCAAAGTGTCAGTGGGACCTTGAAAATGAGGTCCAGGTCACCAAAATGTAATCACTTCTTTCTCCCATTCCATCGAAGTATCTGTGCTAGTCTGAACTAATTCCATCTATTGATTCATGAGATAGGATGCACACAATGCTCATATTTAGAGTCTTTATAATGTAGTGACCTTGAAAATGAGGTCAAGGTCACAAAAGTCTAATCACTTCTTTCCCATATCCTAACAATGTATCTGTGCTAGTTTGTTCAAATTCCAGCCATTGGTTCAAGATGTAATGTTCACATAAGCTTTTTTCCTACCAAAATTTTAGTTTCAAAGTGCCAGTATGACTTTGAAAATGAGATAAAGGTCACCAAAATCTAATCACTTCTTTCCCCAATCCCAATGATGTATCTGTGCTAGTTTGGTCAAATTCCATTTATTGATTCATGAGACAGAGTCTACACAAGGTTAACTTTTTGAGTATTTATAATGTAGTGATCTTGAAAATGAGGTCAGGGTTACCAAAATCTAATAACCTTTTTCCCCTATCCTGCTAATATATCTGTGCTAGTTTGATCAAACTCCAGCCATTGGTTAAAGAGATAGTGGGCACACAAACTTTTTACTGGATTAAGAAAAAAAATTACAAAGGGCAATAACTCCAAGAGTGTCGAGGACAGACACACAGATGGACACATGTACAAATGGAGGGTATGCACTGAAAACAGTATAAAAAAAAAAAAATTGCAGGGGGTATAATGAAATTAATGTAAGTTGTGAAGATGAACCTGTGCTTAGATCTTGTTAAACCCACCACTATTATATTAGATGCACGATTGTTGATGATCTCAGACAAGCACCATCAGATCATATTTATTCAAGTCTCCCACCATACAAGAGTAGACTACTGATAATTCTTGTCAAGGTGAATGATGTTAAAGGGAAAGGCAACGTAAGTTGTAAGTGTTTCCTGGAGAAAAGAGCTTAGCAAACCATTTACTTTGATGCAAGTTTTATCAAAATCAGTCGAGAAATAAGGAAGTTATAATGGTTTGAAATTTTCAAAGTGGCTGAATGGTTAGGCTTTATTGTGACAGCCCAAACTAAATATACAAAAACCCAATTATAATGGGTCTTCAAGAATATTTTGCTACAGTGTTGATCATGTGTTTTATTGTGGTGACAGGCAATCATTTCCCTCAAAAGCAATCCAAATTTTCAAGAAGAACAACTTTTAAAATCAAATCTCAACTGATTGATTGAGTTAAGGTTTAATGACACGTCAACCCTTGTGGGTCATTTTGTGTTGTCTCCCAGAAAAAAGGGAGAAAAGAGATATAATAGATAGTAGAGGAGAAGGAAGAGAGGGACAGGGAAGAAAGAGGAACAGGAATGAAAGTGAAGAAACAGAAGAAATAAAAACATTCCCCCTCTACCCTTACCTGCTACAAGGGTAGCAGGTCTTGCCCAACTGTAAGCCAATATCAGTTGGATGTCCAGGTGATGTAAGCTACATGACAACTTCACACCACCCGACCACCCCAAAATCAAATCTTAAACTTTTGTGAAACCCCATTAACCCTTGTCATGCTGAATAAATTAAGATGGCTGCCCACTTTGAATTTTCAGCTAATCAGATTACTTGATCCAGCTCGCTGATACAAAGTCACATACTTAATGACAAACAGTGCTGATCCAGATCAGAATTTGTTTTGTGCTGAAATTTTACGGCCCAGTCAACCCAATGGGGTCATGTCAAGTGCGGTCAGTTTACCTAACCACACATTTACTGGACAAAGTTAGTCTTCTAAGCGGTTAACCAGTATTGTGCACATTCTTTTGCCAGAAACTGACAGCTGCCCTTCTTGAATCAGCGGAAGGGAGAGAATGACCGTAGAAAATACTTCATGATCAAGATCCAGATCAGAAGCCAACTAATCTGGATCTATTCTGTTTGCAAAGGTAGAATATATCCAGGTTCAGCAAGACAAGGGTTAAAAGGTCAAAATGGCACTGCCCATACCTTCAATGTTGAAATATTGTCCATAACCTTCTTAATTCCTGATCTATTTTGGTAAAATTTGTAGCAAAATTCATGGTTTGTAAAGCTCTTTACTTTGCAGTACAATGTGCTTTAAGGTTACGTTCCCCTTTAATGTAAATTGTGAAGCTGCATCTATGATTTGATCTTGTTAAACCCATCACCATTATGTTAGATGCATGTGTTACTAATCCCTGACAAGCATCATCACATCATATTTACTCAAGTCTTCCACCATACAGGAGTAAACTACTGATGATTCTTGTCAGAGTGAATGATGTTAATGTAAGTTGTGAAGAACCAACTATGAACCCACCTCCATTATGTTAGATGCATGTGTTACTAATCCCTGACAAGCATCATCACATCATATTTTACTCAAGTCTTCCACCATACAGGAGTAAACTACTGATAATTCTTGTCAGAGTGAATGATGTTAATGTAAGTTGTGAAGAACCAACTATGAACCCACCTCCATTATGTTAGATGCATGTGTTACTAATCCCTGACAAGCATCATCAGATCATATTTTACTCAAGTCTTCCACCATACAGGAGTAAACTACTGATAATTCTTGTCAGACTGAATGCTGTTAATGTAAGTGAAGATGCAACTATGCTTTTAACCCTTGTCCTGCTGAATAAATTAAGTTGCCATGCCCACTGCTAATTTCTAGCCAATCAGATTACTTGATTCAGATTGTTGCTACAAATTCTCATACTTACTGGCAAACAGTGCAGATTGAGATCAGTTGGCTCTCCAAGAAGCCAAATGATCCAGATCTACATTGTGCAAATGCAGAGTATATTTGGGTTCAGCAGGACAAGTGTTAATGGACACTGACAATCACCATCAGATCTTATTTACTCAAGTCTTCCACCAAACAAGAGTAAACTACTGATTGTTCTTTGTCAGAGGGAATCATGTTAACTCATTTATGCCTAGCGTCCTTTAAAAGGGATATTAGCAAACAGTTCAGACAAAGATCAGATGCCACAGCCACGTCTGATCAGGATCTACACTCTTTGCATTAAAAACAAGTATTTCTATATAACATGGTAAGAATGAAAACTAACCAGACATCCCTTCTACTGGAAATGGACCAGTCCAAACAGTTAAGGTAGAAGAGTCCATACAGCATAAATGGGTTCATATGCTGAGAAGATGCAACTATAATTGACGTCACCAGACATAAAATGTACAGTGTCCATCAAATGAAAAAAAAGAGAAGAAAAGAAAAAAGCCAGTCATAGCTCTTGATAAGCTTTTTTTTTTTTTTTTTTTTTCAATCCAAAAGTATTGAATTTTTTCTTATTTCTCCATGAAAATTAATGTTGTGGGGTACTCATTAGAAGTGCCTTGGTGAGGTGCTTCTAATGAGTACCCACAACATATGTTTTGTGGAGAAATGTGTTTTAAGGTTGTGTTCCCCTTTAATGTAAGTTGTGAAGATGCAACTATGATCTGATCTTGTTAAACCCCCACCATTATGTTAAATGCATGTGTTAATGATCCCTGACAAGCATCATTACATCATATTTACTCAAGTCTTCCACTATACAGGAGTAAACTTCTGATGATTCTTGTCAGACTGAATGCTGTTAATGTAAGTTGTGAAGATGCAACTATGATTAGATCTTGTTAAACCCTACAACCATTATGTTAGCTGCATGTGTTAATGATGCCTGACAAGCATCATCACATCATATTTACATAAGTCTTCCACTTTGCAGGAGTAAACTTCTGATGATTCTTGTCAGAGTGAATGATGTTAATGTAAGTTGTGAAGATGCAACTATGATTAGATCTTGTTAAACCCTACAACAATTACGTCAGCTGCATTTGTTTATGATCCCTGACAAGCATCATCAGATCATATTTACTCAAGTCTTCCACCATACAGGAGAAAACTACTGATAATTCTTGTCAGAGTGAATGATGTTAATGTAAGTGAAGATGCAACTATGGCTAATTAGCCCTAGTCCTGCTGAATAAATTAAGATGCCACACCCACTCCTAATTTTTAGCCAATCAGATTACTTGATTCAGATTGTTGCTATATATTCACATACTTACTTGCTAACAGTACAGATCCAGATCAGTTGGCTTCTTCAGAAGTTGACTATCTGGATCTTCACTGTTTACAAATGCAGCATATATCTGGGTTCAGCAGGACAAAGGTTTATGGACACTGACAAGCACCATCAGATCCTATTTACTCAAGTCTTCCACCAAACAAGAGTAAACTGCTGATTGTTCTTTTTCAGAGGGAATGATGTTATGCCTAGCATCCTTTAAAAGGGGCATTTGCAAACAGTTCAGACCCAGATCAGATGCCACAGCAGCATCTGATCAGGATCTACACACTATGCAATATATACAAGTATTTCTATAAAACATGGTAAGAATAGAAACTAACCAAACATCCCTTCTACCGGAAAAGGACCAGCCCAAACAGTTAAGGTAGAAAAATCCACACGGCATAAATGGGTTCATATGCTGAGAAGATATAACTATAATTGACTTGTCACCAGACAGAAAATGCGCAGTGTCCATCAAATGAAACAAGAGGACCATGATGGTCCTATATCCCCCCACCCCCATGCCCCCCCCCCCCCCCCAAACACACAAGGCCATGTTTTTTTCTTTTTAACACATCATGATTAGACTTAATCTTGAAAGAAGGTCACCAAAGGAACATTTCTGCCAAGTTATTTTGAAATTGGTCCAGTGGTTTCTGACAAAAAGATTTTTAAAGTGTTTTATATCGCTATAAAGCCCTACCCGCCAATGGCCATTTTTTTTTTTTTTTTTTTTTTTTGACGAATCATGACAGCTTGAACAAACTTGGTAGAGGGTAACCAAAGGAACATTCCTGCCAAGTTAAATTGAAATCAGTTCAGAGGTTTCTAACAAGAAGATTTTTAAAGTTTTCTGTTTAGATCTCTAGGGAAAATAAGCCCCACCCACTAGCAGCCATGTTTTTTGACAAATCAGGATTGCCTGAACATTCTTGGTAGAGGGTTACTAAAGCATTATTGAAATCAGTCAGGAGGTATTTGACAAGAAGAATTTTAAAGTTTTCTATACAGATATATATGGAAAATAAGCCCCGCCCCCTGGTGGCCATGTTTTTTGACATATCATAAAGGCTTGAACAAGCTTGGTAGAGGGTCACAAAAGCAACATTCCTGCCAAGTTACATTGAACTCGGTCCAACGGTTTCTTAAAAGAAGATTTTTAAAGTTTTTTTATATAGATATATAGGGAAAATAAGCCCCGCCCCCTAGAGGCCATGTTTTTTGACGAATCACGATTACTTGAACAATCTCGGCACAGGGTCACCATGGAAACATTTTTGCTAAGTTATAATGAAATTGGTCCAGTGGTTTCTGACAAGAAGATTTTTTAAGTTTTCTATAAAGATATATAGGGAAAATAAGCCCCACCCACTGGCGGCCATGTTTTTTGACAAATCCAAATGGCTTGAACAATCTTGGTACAGAATCAGCAAAGGAATATTTCTGCAAAATTATATAGCAATTGGTCCAGTGGTTTCTGACAAGGTGATTTTTTTAAGTTTTCTATATAGATATATAGGGAAAATAAGCCCTGCCCCCTGGTGGCCATGTTTTTTGACGAATTCAAATGGCTTGAACAATCTTGGTAGAGGATCACCAAAGGAACATTTCTGCAAAATTATATGGAAATCGGTCCAGTGGTTTCTGACAAGAAGATTTTTTAAGTTTTTAGTTAAAAAATCTATTTTTAGCTCCTGTGACCTAGCTATGCAATGGACTGGAACCATTTGAACAATTTTGAAAGAGGACCAACCAAGGATCATTCCTGTGAAGTTTGGTCAAATTCCAATCAGTGGTTTAGGAGGAGATGTTGTTTAAAGATTGTGGACGGACGGACGGCGACGACGGACGGTGAGTGATCACAATACCTCACCTTGAGCCTTCGGCTCAGGTGAGCTAAAAAAAAAAGGCCAGTCATAGCTCTTGATAAGATGTTATTTTTTTTAAATCCAAGTTTTGATATTTTTCTTATTTCTCCATGAAAATTAATGTTGTGGGTACTCATTAGAAGTGCCTTGGTGAGGTGCTCCTAATGATTACCCACAATATATGTTTTTGTGGAGAAATAAGAAAATATTCACCTGACACTAACCCTTATCTAGACCTAAGTCAAGTGAAATGATCTCATGGCCACTGATTAGGACTTTGCACTGAAATCTTCGGATCAGTTTCTAACTTTAATCCAAGTATAAACTACATCCATTTAGTCAGGAGATGTTATAAAGACTTGAATATAAAATTTACGAAACAAGAATTCCGCCATAGGCTACGTTGTGCCACACAAATTTACACAGTCTGTGAACCATGAAATATAGGTCAAGGTCAAACATGGCTACTGCTGAGTTGTCATCCCTGTTTATACCAATTACCATTACTATAGCCATTACAGTTCTTGGGAAATGAAATTAAACATTAGGGTCATAGTTAGGGTAGATGTAAATGATAATGGTTTGATGGATGGACAGAAAAATGGACCCTTATATCATACCATGCTAAAAGCAGGTGCGACAGTGAATTTTCTTTGTCTGTGACTTTGACCTCTGGGTCAAAGAACTGGCTGATGCTCACATCAAAGGAATCCTTGGGCCCTTACACACAAACAATCAAAGCATTGATTTAAAAGACTATAGGCATGCAAGGGATACAATTCATACATAACTAACTCATTTATGCCCAGTGACCCATAAAGGGGACATTGGAAACAGTGTAGACCCAGATCAGATGCCACAGAATGCAGCATCTGATCAGGCTTTACACTGTTTGCATTAACTACAGAAATTTCTATAAAACATAGTCATGATAAAAATTAACTATCCAGACACCCTGTTATTAGAAATAGACAAGTTCAAAGAGCTGTGATAGAACAGTTCACTCGGCATAAATGGGTTAACAGATACGGAATATAGCTGCCCTACAACAGCCACACCTGGGGAGGCACCATTACCATTGCAGAGAGGTGGCTGTTATGGAGAAGTTAAATTTGTACTAAAATATTTTAGGAACTCTGAAAAGGGGCTGTTACATAGCTCCAGGTAAGGCACTTTTCAACTGAAAATTACTGATTTTTTTTCTGAATTCTGAACAAAAATGTGGTACTCATTAGAAGCACCTCACCAAAGCACTTCTAATGAATACCCACAACTTATGTTTTTATGCAGAAATAAGGAAAATAAGAAAAAAACATCATCCATTAATTTTCTGCTGAATTTGCCCATCTCATGCTGTTTTAATACAAAGGAATATGGAAATATAAGGTCAAAGGTCAATTTTACCCTTCTCTTGCTGAACACAACATGCCCTGTCTTAGCAAACAATGTAGATCCAGATCAGTTGGCCAACTGATCTGGATCTGCACTGTTTGTTATGAAATATGAATTTCTATCAAAAGCCCAGATCAAGTAATCTGATTGGCTGGAAATTATAAGTGGGCGTGTCCTCTTAATTTATTCAGCTAGGCAAGGGTTAAAGATCACAAACAAAGTGAATTTTGAAATTATTACAGGTAGTAGTATAGAGCATTCTGTATTTACACTAAAAATGCAGATACCTAATAGTCAGATGATGATGATGAAGGTTTGGTGTTTTACAGCCCTATCAATATTATATATGTCATATCCAGATAATGGAAAGGTGATAATGATAGGCTCATTGCAATGAAGCACAGTACAGTCATGAGCTGAATTCTGCCTCCAAACCTGAACCTTTGATCTGAAGTCAGGAGCACAAACCACTTGGATAACTGGACACTTCCAAAAAGTCAGAAAAAAAAAAAACCCTGTAGATCCAGATCAGACTGCTCCTAAAGGAGCATTCTGGTCAGGTTCAGTACTATTTGCCATTTAGAAAAAGGATTTTGCAGCAGAAATGTCTATTCAACAAATTCATTTAACAGTAAACCAGATATTGCTACAGCCAGACAAACATGTCCTCTAATGCCTGTTACTTTTGTGGGCCTTTTTCTTGTGTATTTTACTGCCAAGCATGCTGGGTAAAGAGTTCAGCAGATGATAATTTGAAAATATTTTCTTATTTTTCTCCAGAAAAAAGGATCTGACATTTCATGCAAACTGTATACTAAGCACAATTTGCATGAAATGTAAAAACTGTTTTCTTGGAAAAGTAGAAAGTTTGCATGAAATGTCAACAAATCCTGTTTTCTGGGAAAAATAAGAAAAATATCATATAGTCAGCAGATAAATTTGCCCATAGAGTGGTAAAGGTTAAAAGTCTTTAATGTAGAACTTTAACTGATGTTAGTCAGGAACCCCCAAAAGGGTAATTGGTAACCAGTGTTGACCCAGATTAGATGCTGCAAAATGCAGTGTCTGATCAGGGTATACACTGTTTGCATTAATTACAGGAACTTTTATAAAACATAGTGATCATAAAAACTAACCAGATACCTGCTGTTGGAAATAGACTGGCCTAAAGTGTTGCTACAGAAGAGTTCACTAACATAAATGGATTAACAAAGCATGATTCACATATTAATGCTGACACAAGGCTGACAATAACATCTCTATCAGTACCCTTAGTGCTGATAATGATTAACTACAGCAGACAATATTATTTTCATTTTTCAGAGAAAACAGAGCTCGACATTTCATGTGAAATGTCTGCCTAGCAGATAAGTCACATGAAATGTGAAGTCTTCTTTTCTCTGAAAAAAAAAAAAAAAAAAGAAAAAAACAGTTTTGTAAGCACAAAACTAAACAATTTTGTGCTAAGCCAAAAAAGGGTCAACTTTGTTTAGGCAAGATAATAAATTATCTGCTGAAATTTATACTGCCCATCAATGCATTTTGTGCCAAAATTATCTGCTGAAATTTATACTGACCATCAATGCATTTTGTGCCACAGAATAAAATGATGCTAAATGTATACCTAAAGTTTTCAAGGTTTTCTTTCCTTTTTTTTCTTTAGTTTTCAAAAATTTCTACACTACTTTTACTTAAAGCAATGCCAAGATTTCTTTTTTGTCACAATAAGTTAAATGTATTCCATGAGCTAAATCATGAAAATCATGGTTATTGTGTCTTGTGTAATCAGTAATGCACCTCTTGCACAATGAAGACACTTGCAAAAGGATGCCATGACATTGCTTAGCAAATTGCTACATAGCAGAGAAACGACTACAATGCAGGTTTGATACAGGTAGGGATGCCCTATCAGGAGATAGTATGTTTCAGTTGTGCTTATGTGACAGTAATGAGGCTAGATCAACACTGAAATGCTACAGGAAACCTATATCAACATGCTCGGCAGGGAGTGAGCCAATAACAATGCAGCAAGACCACTTCCATCCTGTGCAACCACCTGTATGGGAGATATCAGCATATATTCAACCTATGGATATTTGTCAGTGGCAATCCCACCATCATGAATTAGATGTTACCCACCACAGCACTAATAACTCATGGAATAATGCACAACCACAGCACACTATATCTGCCATAGCTCCAGATAAGGCACGTTTTTCAACCATAACTAAACTTGACCTAAAATTTGCACTGGGCCTGCCGCCATCTAACTATCAACAGTTTTCTTATTTCCCCACAAAAGCATGTGTTGTGGGAATCATTAGAAATGCCTAGAGCTAGGATGTTTTTTTTTCAGTGTAGGTTTTATAATGGCCTAGTCAACCTACTAAGGTCATGATGAGCTGGTCAGTTTTCCTAACCACACTTTCCCTAGGCAGGCTTAACATTCTAAATGATTTTCCAGTACTTGTGCACATTCTGTCACCAGAAACTGACATCTGCCCTTCTTGAATAAGCAGGAGAGAGAAAATGACTGTAGAAACTATTTCATGATCAATCTTCGAGGAAAAATTTTGCTGGACCCGGCGGAGATCAAACCCGGGACCTCCTGATCACCATCCAACTAAGCCATTGGGGTAGACCAGCTAGGATCTAACTTCATTTCTATTTCCTGTGTTCCAAACCATCAGTGAAGACAGAAGGTTAAATAGACAGAGGACAGGAGACCCTAGGAGTCAGAGTAAAAAATTCATTACATATTTCATGACTTTAGCATACAAGAAGGTAAACAGCAAAAGTACCTTCAAATCCTGCACCCAATTGTTTAAGAGAAAACAGTAAGTAACAAACATCAAAGTATTTAACCTTTTGATTCCTTGCTCAGGGCCAGAAATCAATAGGGCACTGCAAGAGCCTAGCAAATGGGAAAGGAATGCAGCAAAGTTGTTTGAAACCATGCAACAGTGCTGGAAGATATACCATTATAGACAGACAGAAGAATGGATAGATTGACAGAGGGGATCATAATATCCCCACTGTTCTTTTCATACAGATCGAGGGTCAATAATAATAGAGCGCCATGATCTGATAAGTTGTCAGATGTCCCAAGGTTTGAATTCAGTCAAAGGCTGAAGGATAACAAAAACTTTACCTCCCGAAATTCTCCAATTTTCAAACTTTCAAACTTGTTGATACCTGAACATCTGATAAACCAAAGGAACAGGACCTGATGGAACACCCCAACACCTTAAAATTGACAATCTGAGATACAATATATATTGCATGGGCTTGTAGCAGTACCAGTGCCACCATATGTTGTGCACCCCCGAATTTTTACATGACATTCAAAGTCACACCCACTGGCATTTATACAAATCCACACATCTGCCGACTATTACAAGTACTCATTTTTCCCCCCTCACCATTGTTCAATGGAACAGGCTGCCTCCAAACATGGCATTGCTGCCAGACCTTGAATCCTTCAGACTGGCAATCAGCAGTCTGACCTACTCCATGCCTTAGACTGGAAGCATTGTTTTTAACCATTTATCTTTGCACTTTGTCTTGATCAGACTTTTTAACATTTAAACCAATCATCTTTATTTCAACCTCACTATATTTCACCTCTTTGTCTTATTTTTAACTTTCACTGCACTAACGCACGGTCTGAAGCACACCAGACACCTGCACATAATCCCCACAAGGGGGTGATGCAGTATCAATAGATAGATAGATAGATAGATAGATAGATAGATGACATCTCAGTGGCCAGTGGCAAGATTTCAAAATAATTTCACATCAATGTTCCTCTTATGCCCATTTGCCAAAATTGCTAAAATGGTTCTGCTCTGCTGAAGAAAATAGTTGCCAGAGCTAAAAGTAGAAAAAAAAAAAATCTTGAAAGGACAGGATAAGTAGATGAACCAAAATAGGGCCCTATATGTTTATACGGGAAAAATGTTGAGAATTCGTATTTTGGACATCTCCTCTATAATCAAAAACAACAAAACTTTTAAAGGACAGGATAAGTAGGTGAACGAAATGACTTCTGAAAAATATCTGAACTTTTTTTTTTACTTATGGCACTTTGAAAATTTCAGCATTTTAACCTTGTAAGCAAGATATCTCAAAAACTGTTTAAGCCATTGCCTTGTCATAAGTTTCAATATTTGACAGTCCTGAAAAAATGTTGCATGCCATCTGCACATCTGCAGTGGTGGTTTCACACAGGTGAGCATGTTGTGGTCCTTGTGCCTCTTGTATTATTTAGGGTGCTGTCTCCATTTTTTATCAAGGGAGTTTCTGAAAAACTGGACCACAAGAAACCTTTTGATGCCTAAAACCTACTTATGAAACACTACATACCCAACAACACTTACTTACCAACCTATAAAATAAAACTGAAATAAGCCACAAAGACTCTACTTTACCTCTCTGACAAAGACTGGACCTGAAGAAACTGACATCTAAACCTGTACACAACCTGAAATATTTGCCCTGAAAAACAACCCTCTGCCAGCTAAACCTTAAAATCATTTGATATCCAAACCTCTCAAACTGAAAAACCAAACCCGAAGAAACCCTCCGACATTTAAACCTTGAAACTTGACAAACTGAGATACAATATCCATGATACCACTGAAAAACTGGACCTCAAGAAATCTTTTGATGCCTAAACCTACTTATGAAACACTACATACCCAACAACACTTACTTAACCAACCTGTGAAATAAAACTGAAATAAGCCACAAAGACTCTATTTTACCTCTCTGACAATGACTGGACCTGAAGACACTGACATCTAAACCTCTGACAACCTGAAATACATACCCAACAACACTTACTTACCAACCTATAAAATAAAACTGAAATAAGCCACAAAGACTCTACTTTACCTCTCTGACAAAGACTGGACCTGAAGAAACTGACATCTAAACCTGTACACAACCTGAAATATTTGCCCTGAAAAACAACCCTCTGTCAGCTAAACCTTAATATCATTTGATATCCAAACCTCTCAAACTGAAAACCAAACCCAAAGAAACCCTCCGACATTTAAACCTTGAAACCTCTGACACACCAAACCAAAGAATCCGAAGCAATGTTCTAACACCCAAAACTTTGACAAACATAGAGAACCTGAAGAAACCACCTGATAAACTGTAAACCCACAAAACATCAACAACAAAAAAGGATCTGAAGAAACCTTTGATACCAAAATCTCCAACAAACAAACTGTATATGAAGAAATACCTGATGGAACACTCCAACATCATAAAACTTGACAAACTGAGATACAATATCCATGATACCACTGAAAAACTGGACCTCAAGAAATCTTTTGATGCCTAAACCTACTTATGAAACACTACATACCCAACAACACAAACCCAAAGAAACCCTCCGACATTTAAACCTTGAAACCTCTGACACACCAAACCAAAGAACACGAAGCAATGTTCTGACACCCAAAACTTTGACAAGCATAGAGAACCTGAAAAAACCATCTGACAAACTGTAAACCCACAAAATAACAACAAAAAGGATCTGAAGAAACCTTTGATACCAAAACCTCCAACAGACTGTACATGAAGAAACCTTCCAATACCTAGACCATAAAACCCTCTGACACACAAAGTACATGTGACCTGAAGAAACACTTCAACATCTTTGACAAACAGACTGACAGTTTGAAAACCTCTGACAACAAAACCTTGACAAATTCTGATACCTGAACTCCTGATATTGTTAACCAAAATATCTAGAACCTCCCTTGATAAAAAATGGTGACAGCACCCTAAATAATACAAGAGGCACATGGGCCACAACTAACTCACCTGAGTGAAACTGCCACTGCAGATATGCAGATGGCATGCAACATTTTTTCAGGACTGTCAAATATTGAAACTTATGACAAGGCAATGGCTTAAACAGTTTTTGAGATATCTTGCTTACAAGGTTAAAATGCTGAAATTTTCAAAGCGCCATAAGTAAAACAAAAGTTCAGATATCATTTGGTTCATCTACTTACAGAGGAGATGTCCAAAATACAAATTCTCAACATTTTTCCCATATAAATGTATAGGGCCCTATTTTGGTTCATCTACTTATCCTGTCCTTTCAAGTTTTTTTTTTCTACTTTTCTAAGCTCTGGCAACTATTTTCTTCAGAACCATTTTAGCAATTTTGGCAAATGGGCATAAGAGGAACATTGATGTGAAATTATTTTGAAATCTTGCCACTGGCCACTGAGATGTCATCTATCTATCTATCTATCTATCTACTGATACTGCATCACCCCCTCACGGGGATTATATGCAGGTGTCTGGTGTGCTTCAGACCGTGCGTCAGTGCAGTGAAAGTTAAAAATAACACAAAGAGGTGAAATATAGTGAAGTTGAAATAAAGATGATAGGTTTAAATGTTAAAAAGTCTGATCAAGACAAAGTGCAAAGATAAATGGTTAAAAACAATGCTTCCAGTCTAAGGCATGGAGTAGGTAAGACTGCTGATTGCCAGTCTGAAGGATTCAAGGTCTGGCAGCAATGCCATGTTTGGAGGCAGCCTATTCCATTGAACAATGGTGAGGGGGGAAAAATGAGTACTTGTAATAGTCGGCAGATGTGTGGATTTGTATAAATGCCAGTAGGTGTGACTTTGAATGTCATGTAAAAACTTGGGGGTGCACAACATATGGTGGCATTGGTACTGCTACAAGCCCATCAATATTTTGTAAAATAGACATAACCATGCATCTCAGGGCTCGGGAAAACCGGAAAAATAGCCGGTCTGGACCGAAATTAAGAATTCTGGACTGATTTCAAACACCCCAAAACGCTAATAAATCGGTCCAACAGGTTTGTGCCTTGAACCCCATTTTTCCCCAACCAACCAATTTTCACGAATCAGTGATGTCTAAAAATCACAAACGGTCAAGTCTTCCCAAACTGACAATGTCCGCGCACCTTTTAAATGCGATATTATGGTAGTTAAAAGGCTCTAAAAGGTCATTTGACATGTATATTGGAGAGACAGCTGAATAACGGCAACCTACCGCAGCACAAATTAATTACGTCATTATCCAAACATTGTCAAAAAATCAACACTTCACTGACCTTTGTGCGGTAAACAAGCGATTAACACGAATCATCAGTAATGGTAGTCTGATAATTAATCCGTTTGTGTGACACGTGTGAATACACTGAGACTGCAAAACATCCAGGTGCAGTCGGCGTGTCCAAAAGATCAAAGGTCGCCTTACTGAGAGTGATAAAAGAATGCACCGCTTGAACACACCCGTTTTCTTCCTCTTCTTTTTTGTTTTGATCAACACGGTTTGTCGGTCCCAGATTTGATAAATTAATTCCCAAACCGTGTACGTCTTGATCAGATGTCGCATACAACGGCGTCTGATCTGGGTATAATTGATTGATTCTTTTTTTTTTTTTTTTTTTTGTTGTTGATTGCCGTAACACGCGAGTATAATTCAAGGTAGATTTCACGGTAAAAATAAGTAATGCACCACTTGCGCTAGACAAGATTGGTCAGTACTTAAAATTTAAGCAGTCTGGTCAAATCTTGAAACATTGAAAAATGTCAAAGCGCCCGTGGCACAGGCCTATTTAGGTCCATGAAAGTCGTTTCGTTCCGTCTCTCCTGTTTCCCGCCGTCTTCACGCTTATACAAGACGGGAATCAGTTGTTTATAAATAGTTTAAGAAAACCCTGCGGAGGTGGAAATAACAACAAAACCGTTTTTTTTTTTTTTTTTTTTTTTTTTTCTTTCTTTTTACATACCTGACTGTATTTATTGATGACGCCAGCTTTGATCATGCTCGTTCCGTCATATAACGGGGTTGAGGTGTATTATTTAAAAGGAGTTGTAGGACTGCCAATTGTCATTAGTTTTCGTGACAGGTGATATATACATATTTTTTTTTTTTTGGAAATGGGCTCATTGATGACGTCATCGTCATCGGCTGGATCGATTCAGATTTGAAAATTTCCCGAGCCCTGATGCATCTGTATGCCTATCCTCAAGAAACCTCCGTCCAAGCTCTCCGAGCATGCTAGTAATACTGTCATAGGTTGAATAGCGACTAAGTGTCCAACTAGCAGTCCGCCTTTGAACCATTTCAACTTTGTGAGTTAGTGTTTGGGTGTCGGGGCTCCAGACGGGAGAAGAGTATTCAAAGATGGGTCACACTAGGGTTTTATATGCTACCTCTCTGATGCACGGGTCTTTGGTGTGGATGTTTCTTTTGATGAAACCTAAGGTCTTTTGAAGGTTTTTCTATTTTTTGCTCTAGTGACCATTTTGTTCAGCAGAGCAGAACCATTTGGGCAATTTTGGTAAAGGGGGATAAGAGAAACATATCTGTGAAATCATTTTGAAATCAGGCCACTGGCCAAGGAGATGTTTACAGGTTTCTTTCCATTTTTAGCTCTGGCTGCATTTTTCTTCAGCCTAGCAGAACTTTTTAGCAATTTTGGTAAAGGGCTATAAGAGGAACGCTTCTGTGAAATTACTTGAAGTCAGGACAATGACTGCAGAGGAGATTTCTTTTAAAGGTTTTTCTATTTTTAGCTCTGGCCAACATTTTGTTCAGCCAAGTGGAGCCTTTTTAGTATTTTTGGTTGAGGGCCATTGGTGGAACACTTCTGTGCAAATATTTTAAAATCGGGCCATCGGCCAAGGACGAGATGTCGTTTGAAGTTTTTTTTATTTTTTAGCTCTGGTGGCCATCTTGTTCAATGAAGCAGAACCACTGCGACTACCTTCGATTTTCAATTGACATAATTTTAGCTTGTTTCGACCCAGAAGTCATCCTGTTGCTAAAGAGCAAGTTTCGGCTCAAAGCGATCTATGGTCTGAGAAGAGATGTCAAAAATTGGTTTTCAAGATGGTGACTGTGGTGGCCAAGTTGGATTTTCTGTCCACTCGTTTGGCTATTTTGTGTCTCATAAGCACTCTAATGCTCATCATCGTTTCCATTCAATTGGATTATAGATATGTTCAAAATATGAATTCTCAACATTTTTCCCATGTAATGTATAAGGCCCATACAAAAGCATGGGGAAGCAAATTTGACTTTGCCTTAAAAAGGTCAAATGTCAATGTAGGAAAATCCTTTTAGCAATTTTGGTAGATATCCTGTCCCCAAGGATTTGTGCAAAGGTAAGGCCCTAGGGCTTATTTGGTTCTGAAGAAGGTTTTTACCATATATGGGCATGGCAGCTATCTTGGTTAATGGACTGCAATCATTTTAGCAATCTTTCGTTCCCCCAAGCTAAGGAAGCTCCACATGAAATTTGAGCAACACTGGCCCAGATGCTTCAGAGGAGAAGTCGTTTGTAATTCTCAACATTTTTCCCGTACTAATGTATGGTGCCCGTACAAATGCATAGGGATGCAAACTTGACCTCGCCGTAAAAAGGTCAAACGTCAATGTACAACCATCATTTTTGCAATTTTGGTAGACCTCCCATCCCTGATGATTTGTGCAAAGATTCAGCCCCAAGACATCCTCTGTTCTGGAGAAGGTTTTTAAAGGTTTTTACCATATATGGGGATGGCTGCCATCTTGGTCAATGGACCGCAACCATTTTAGCAATCTTTTGTTCCCCCAACCTAAGGAAGCTCCACATAAAATTAGAGCAACATTGGCCCAGAGGCTTCAGAGGAGAAGTGGTTTGAAAATGTTAATGGACGGACGGATGCATGGACGAAAAGTGATCACAATAACTCATCCTCAGCATAGCTCAGGTGAGCTAAAAACAACCCTCTGATACCTTGAAACCCTCTGACAAACAAAACAACACAACCTGAAAATACCTGCTGATACCTAAACTCCTGAAAATGTGAAACAATCCATGAAACTCCTTTGATAAAAACTGAATGACAACTCCTCAGAATTAGGTGTCAACAACATGCTGACTCCTAAACCTTGAATTCAACCCTCTTACCAAAAAGGTGGGACCTGAAGAAATCTTCCAACATCTTCATACCTGTCAAAGTGAAATGAAAGATCCAAGAATTTTTTTCTCTAAAACTGGAAGACTAAATCTGAAGAACTGCACTCTGATGTCTAAACTTTTGACTTTGATTGAATTTTTACAGTCCAGTCAACAACAATCAATTTTAAAAATCATGTATGTCTAGCCAGTCAGTCCACCTACTCACTTTTAGTGGGCATGGGTAGTCATCTAAGCAGTTAAACAGTACTTTGTGCACATTCTTATGCCAGTAATTGACAAATGACCTTCTCGAATCAGCTGTTTGAGTTGGAATTGGAACTATACTGTCCAGTCAACTCAGTTCAGATCAAATAAAGCTGGCCAGATAAGCTACTCATACTTTTCCTGGGCAGGTTTATTCATCTAAGTGGTTTAAACCAGTACTTGTGCACATACTCTGGCCAGTAACTGATAACTGTTCTGTTCTTCTTAAATCAGTGGAAGGGGAGATGGACTGTAGAAATGATTTTCTGATCAATCTCCACAAGTTATGTGGCTGAGCTGAAATTCTACCTTGTGACCCCAGGATGTGCTGTCAGAAGTATTACTGCCTGCTATGGAGACCTGCTGAACCAGCAGAAGGGGAAAATGACTACAGAAATTATTTTATGATCAACTGCCAAGAAAGCTGTGTGGCCAAGCTGCAATTTGAACTTATAAACAGGCATGCTATGGACTGCTCTGTGGATCCCAACACCTAAAATTTAAAACTTGTTTGATTTGAGTCCAGTTAAACAGTCTTGTCAACTGTCCTGTTGAGCCATCTCCCACAGACACTGCCTCAGAATCTGTGAGACTTTTATCCAACTTCACAAACTCAATTTCTGCATAAGGTTACTAGCAACTGCTATACAGGCACGAAACAGCCAATTTTGGAAGCCCCAGTAAGTGGGGACCATTTTGCACAATGCAGTTTAACATGTTCAGGAAAAGTACTGATATTTACTATAATACAGGTCTGTAGTCATATACTGATCAACTCTCTATTTGACAAATGATCTTTACTGAAAATATCCATACTCCAAATTGGGTCAACATGGGCCACAGAGTACCGGAGAGATGTCCCAGACACTTAGGTCTCAGGTAGACACAAGATCAGGGTTAACACATAAACTGCTGCGACCTACTACTGGACGTGGACACAGTACAATCAAAACCCATTATCTGTACTCATAAACCATATACCACAAGAAATCTACCTTAGATATATTTTTTCTGTAATGTAGATCAGAGATCAGTATAAAGGTTGTAGTGACCTACCAGTAAATTTGTCACACACCTACTTTACTAGATTATCCTGCCTGAGGATGGATATGCATTATCCTGCTGGAAAAGATTGGTTTGGGTGCTGGCACAGAAAAAGCTAGACAAAGTGCCCAGTGGGGCACATATACCCCCGACTAGCGCTACCGCCACTTTTTAAAGAGCACAAAGTATGTAGCTTTGACTCTGGAGATGGCAGTTGTATGCTATATGTTATAACATTGAAAAAATTCAATCACACATAATATGAAGCCCTTGACCTCAAAGGTCAGGCATAGGTGCAGGGATTGAGCTAAATAAAACTTTAGCCCTATAACTATCACCATATACCAGTGAAATCAGTCTTTATAATATAAGCAAAAATGACATTTGTATGAAACGTCTGTGACCTTGACTTAAAAGCCATGGCCCAGCTTGGGGATGGTGCCGAGAAAATCTTCAGACCTATATATACCATCATGCTTAATATTAATGAAACCAACAAAAGGGCCTTCATAATATAGCTATATAAACTTAGATGCAATTTTTTTTTTTTTTTTTACTTTTATATGAAATTTCTAAGTCTGTGACCTTGACCTCAAAGTCATACCCCAGGATAAGGATGATGCTGAGTAAAACTCTAGACCTATATCTACCAACATGTAAAATATAAATGGAATTCCTCAAAGGGTCTTGATGGTATAGCTATATAAACATAAACACAAATATTTTGTCTTATTTATGAAAATTCTAAGTCCGTAACCTTGGCCCCAACATTATTCCCCGGGATAGGGTTGGTGCTGATAAAAACTTAAGCCCTATATCTACCATCAGGCCAAACATGAATTAAATCCATCAAAGGCTCTTCATAATATAAGGTCTTATAAACTTTAACATAAAAACTTTGACCCTAAGACAAAAATAAAGTATGAACGAATAATGCTTCAATGTATGGATGGACAGACAAACAGATTCCTTGCTGATAGCTATATCTGCTCAACCTTTCAATTAGGGGATAATAAAATTTAACAAAAGGTCTTGATGATATGGCTATATAAAAATAAAAGCAAAAACTTTTACTTTTAAATGAAACTTCTAAGTTCGTGACCTTGACCTCGGTCACACTCGAGGTGGGGATCATGCGGAGTAAGACTCTAGGCTGATATATAGCAACATGTCAAATATAAATGAAATTCCACAAGGATGATACAGCTATATAAACTTAAACACAAAAATTTTGACATTTTTATGAAAATTGGAAGTCTGTGACCTTGACCCAAAGATCACCCCTGGGGTGGGGATGGTGCCAATAAAAACTTTAGAGCTATATCTACCATCATGCCAAATATGAATGAAATCCATCAAAGGGTCTTCAAAATATGAGGTCTTATAAACTTTAACGTAAAAACTTTGACCCTAAGACAAAAATAAAGTATGAACGAATAATGCTTCAATGGATGGAGGGACAGACCAACAGATTCCTTGCTGATAGCTATATCTGCGGGACCTTTCAATTAGGGAATACTGAAATTTAACAAAAGGTCTTGATGATATAGCTATATAAACTTAAACGCAAAAATGTTTTACTTTTATATGAAAATTCTATGTTCGTGACCTTGACCTCGGTCACACCCTGAGTGGGGATCATGCGGAGTAAGACTCTAGGCCAATATCTAGCAACATGTCAAATATAAATGAAATTCCTAAAGGGTCTTGATGATATAGCTATAAAAACTTAAACACAAAAAAACTTTGACTTTTTTATGAAAACTCTAAGTCCGTGACCTTGACCCCAAGGTCACCCCCAGGGTGGGGATAGTGCTGATAAAAACTTTAGACCTATATCTACCATCATGCCAAATATGAATGAAATCCAACAAAGGGTCTTCAAAAAAAATGAGGTCTTATAAATTTTAACGCAAAAACTTTGACCCTGACTTTTTTATGAAAATTCTAAGTCCGTGACCTTGACCCCAAGGTCACCCCCGGGTAGGGGATGGTGCTGATAAAAACTTTAGACCTATATCTACCATCATGCCAAATATAAATGAAATCCATCAAAGGGTCTTTAAGATATGAGTTCTTATAAACTTTAACACAAAAACTTTGACCCCAACTTTTTTATGGAAATTCTAAGTCCCTGACCTTGACCCCAAGGTCTCCCCCGAGGTGGGGATGGTGCTGATAAAAACTTTAGACCTATATCTACCATCATGCCAAATATGAATGAAATCCATCAAAGGGTCTTCAACATATGAGGCTTATAAACTTTAACGCAAAAACTTTGACCCTGTGACAGAAAGACGAACGAACGAACATACGAACGAACGAACGTATGAACGAATGGACGAGCGGACAAACGGAAAAGTGAAAACTATATACCCCAACATACTTTGTATGTCGGGGGTATAAAAAAGATTTACAGGTTTGACTACTTCCTCAATGTATATCTGTCATCAGACTGCCATCAATCCTTAGCAGAGTAATTTTGCAGTGTCATATGATATCAGCCCATGCCATAACACCACCCCTGCCCTAATAATCCATTTGACAAGACATTTCCTATTGCATGGGATTCTCCCATCAGATGCCAGGCTCATACATATACATCCATCCATCCTATCTTTTTTTAATTTTGATTTGATTAACCTATTTATACTTTCCTAGCAAGCTTTGTCCTCTAAGTGGTTCATCAGTACTTTGTGCATACACTTTCAGCAGTTACTAACAACTGCTCTTCTTAAATCAGTGGAAGTGGAACACTGATCACAGAAATGATTTTATTAACTTATGTGGCTGAGCTGGGATTCAAACTTGTGATCAGATGAGCTATTGATTGTGCAATGGAGCCTGGCCACCCTGTTTAAGTAAAATCAAGACTTATGGGTGAACAAGATTGCCCTCCACTGATTTTGCATCCACTGCAGATGTTGGCACCATGTAACACCAGTACACTCTGGCATGGGCATCTGGCTGTCAGCTCCATTTCACATAAATGTCACCTAACTGTTGGCCAGCTTATTCTTGGGGCATGTCTACCTTGCTTCTCTCGTGCTATAATGTTTGCTGAAATATGTTATACTCTACCATCTATGTAGCCTGTAGCATTTTTGCACTGATCTAGCCTCATTACTGTCTTATGAAGTGCCTTGCGTTCTCCCACCAGACAAGTCCGTCAAAGCTCCAGATGAGGTGTGTTTTTCAAATTAAAAAAAAAAAAAAAAAAAAAATACTGATATTTTTCTTATTTCTCCATGATTGATTGTGTTGGGGTTTAACGACACGTCAACCCTTGAGGGTCATTTTGTGTCGTCTCCCAGAGAAAGGGAGAAAAAAGATAGAAGAGAGAGTAGAGGAGATGAAAGAGAGGGACAGGGAAGAAAGAGGAACAGGAATGAAAGTGAAGAAACAGAAGAAATAAAAACATTCCCCCTCTACCCTTACCCACTACAAGGATAGCAGGCCTTGCCCAACTGTAAGCCAATATCAGTTGGACGCCCCAGTGATGTAAGATACACAGCACCTTCGCACCACCCGACCACCACTTATTTCTCCATGAAACGTATGTCATGGTACTCACCAGAATGGCCTTATTGAGTTACTTCAAAAGAGTACCCACAACATTATATTGAGGGTTGAGCACAAGACTGAAGTAAGTCAGATGGTTGTTTTTTCCCTGAACTTAATCTCCTCATCATGAAGGCATTATGAAGATTACCACATTCCGAGCAATGGCACCTAAATTTGCATTTTTTATAAAGGGGTCAAAGTTGCCCCTAAACAAGGGTTTCAAAAATGTGTTTGAGTTACTACAGTCTTGAGATCAATCCTCGAATATGTTTTCATGGAGAAATAAGAAAAAAAGATGATGTGGATACCCCTTCTTATCTGGGGCTATACATGTATCCATCTATCATGCCTAAAACTTGCCTCATTCATTCACATGGGTTCACCCATTTTTGCTGTTGTTTCTTTTCTGTATGGCATTTTGCTAAGCAATGTCATGGCTTTATTTTGCAAAGCTTTTATATGCATTACTGATTACTGAAGACTATCATGATATCGGTGATTTTTGTGATTTAGCCCATGAAACACATTTTGCATGTTGCTACTGAAAAATCTCTAAATTTCTGTGGGCTATTACTTTGAGTAAAGCTAATGTGCAAAATTTTGACTAAGACCTGTCCTAAAATTTGCACTGGACCACCTAACTACATGCTCGTTATTGACAACGCTAATCTCCATTCACACTAGGTGTATTATGCATTAGCATTGTACTTGTTCAATTATTAGCAGTGTATATGAAAGAACAGTACATCTGGCTCCAATATCACAAAATGTCTCCAATATCCACTGAACCTTCTTGTTAAACTATAAACTTTTACTAAAATTTTTTCATGCTGGGTAAAAATTACAGCGGATGACAATTTGAAATATTTTTTCTTACTTTTTCCCCAAAAATAGGATTCAACAGTTCAGAGACAATTTTCATGATGTGTCAGACCCCAATGTCTAGGAAAAATAAGAAAAATATCTGTCATCTGTGGAACTGGCCCATTGCTCCAGGTTAGTTTTAACCCTAGTCCTGCTGAACCAGGATATGCCCTACCTTTGCAAACAGTGTAGATCTAGATCAGTAGGCTTCTGAAGAAGCCAACTGATCTGGATCCACACTGTTTGCCATTAAGTATGTGAATTTATATCAACAATCTAGATCAAGTTATCTGGTTGGCTGAAAATTAGAAATGGGTATGGCATCTTAATTTATTCAGCACTACAAGGGTTAAAGTTTGACCGTTTTTTGTGGTTTTGGGACCTTAGATACCTAAGATACTTTATAAAAGTGAAAATCCAAAATTAGACTGTTGTAAAAACTATTTGTGTTGGTAAACTAGTTCCTTTGATTTTAATGCTTAGCACTCTGGATAAAAATTTTCAGCAGAGAACATATTGAGATATTTTTCTAACTTATCCCTGAAAAGAGGTTTTGACATTTCATACAGATTGTCTCCAATGGATGGAGACAATTTGCATGAAATGTCCTATACTGTTTTCTGGGAAAAATAAGAAAAATAACACCAATATGTTTTTTTCCTTATTTGTGTTGAGGTTTTATGGCCCAGTCAACCCAATGGGGTCATCTCGAGCGCGGTCAGTTTACCTAACCACACGTTTAATGGGCAGGCTTAGTCCTCTAAGCGGTTAACCAGTATTGTGCACATTCTTTCGCCAGTAACAGTTTCTGTTACTGGCGAAAGAATGTGCACAATACTGGTTTGTTACTGGCGAAAGAATGTGCACAATACTGGTTAACCACTTAGAGGACTAAGCCTGCAACTGGTTAACCGCTTAGAGGACTAAGCCTGCAGGCAGGCTTAGTCCTCTAAGCGGTTAACCAGTATTGTGCACATTCTTTCGCCAGTAACAGTTTGGCTTAGTCCTCTAAGTGGTTAACCAGTATTGTGCACATTCTTTCGCCAGTAACAGAAGGTTAACCAGTATTGTGCACATTCTTTCGCCAGTAACAGAAACTGTTACTGGCAAAAGAATGTGCACAATACTGGTTAACCACTTAGAGGACTAAGCCTGCCCAGTAAACGTGTTTTCTGTTACTGGCGAAAGAATGTGCACAATACTGGTTAACCGCTTTGAGGACTAAGCCTGCCCAGTAAACGTGTGGTTAGGTAAACTGACCGCGCTCTACATGACCCCATTGGGTTGACTGGGCCGATGTGGACACATAACAAGTTCCACAGCAAAAGGATTAACTGGATGCCAACAGTGAAGGCCTAGTAAAAAAATACCAAAAAGAAAGCCTCATCTGTACCATTACTGTTGGGCAGTAATGCATAGCAACAAATAAGGCGCTTTTTGTCATCTGAAAAGTGCCGTTATCTTTCTTATTTCTTCACGAAAACATATGATGTGGGTACTCAGTAGACTCGCCTCTGCAAGGCACTTCTAATGAGTACCCACAACATATGTTTTTGTGGAGAAATAAGAAAAATATTATGTGGATACCCCCTCTTATCTGTAGCTATGTAATATCCACTTGCCTCAGCACATTTGAAGTGTCATTTCAGCATATAGACCAAATATGAAGTTTTTTAAAAATAAAACATATTTTAGCAAGCAATACTTAACTTATAGATAATGTGCTATATTCTATTCTGTTCATATCTTCCACAGAAAAAACAACTGTAGAGTAGTCCCATACAGTCTTAATCCAGAAGGCCCCTTAGGCAGTCACCTCTGTGACATCATTCCTCCCGCTCTTTTGATCACTTGCCAGTTTCTTTGAATGTAAAGCCCTAAAGGGTAGAGCTAAGCAGGGATAGGGAGGTGGGATTATCTTTAGATTAAGTATTGCTTGTTAAAATAGGTTTTATTTTTAAAAACTTCATTTCATTGCACAATACATTGACCTATAGGCAAGAGGGCCACGGGCCACAACTCGCTCACTGCCACTGCAGATATGCAGATGGCATGCAACATTTTTCCAATACTGTAAAATATTGAAACTTATGACAAGGCAATGGCTTAAACAGTTTTTGGGATATCTTGCTTACAAGGTTAAAATACTGAAATTTTCAAAACGCCATAAGTGACAAAAAGTTCAGATATTTTTCAGAAGTCATTTGATTCATCTACTTATCCTGTCCTTTAAAGAAGCTTTTTTTTTCTATTTTTAGCTCTGGCAACCATTTTGTTCAGCAGAGCAAAACCATTTTAGCAATTTTGGCAAAGGGGCATAAGAGGAACATTAATGTGAAATTATATTGAAATTTTGCCACTGGCCATGGAGATGTCATTTAAAGGTTTTCTATTTTTAGCTCTGGTGACCATTTTGTTCAGCAGAGCAGAACCATTTTCGCAATTTTGGTAAAGGGGGATAAGAGGAGCATTTCTGTGTAATTATTTTGAAATCAGGTCATTGGCAAAGGTAGAGATGTTTAAAGGTTTGTTTTTTGTTTTGTTTTTTTAATTTTTAGCTCTGGCAGCCATTTTGTTCAGCTGAGCAGAACTTTTTTAGCAATTTAGTTAAAGGGCCATAAGAGGAACACTTCTGTGAAATTACTGTGAAAAAGATGTCTTGCTCAGCCAAGCGATGCCATTTTAGTAATTTTGGTTGAAGGCCATTGGTGGAACACTTCTGTGCAAATATTCTGAAATCAGACCATTGGCCAAGGAGAGATGTCATTTGAAAATTTTCTATTTTTTAAGCTCTGGCAAAGTGGCATCAGAGGAACATTAATGTGAAATTATATTGAAATCTTGCCACTGGCCATGGAGATGTCATTTAAAAGTTTTCTATTTTTAGCTCTGGTGACCATTTTGTTCATCTTGTTCAATGGAGCAGAAACATTGCAGCCATCTTTGATTTTCGATTGACACTATTTTAGCTTGTTTCAATGCGGAAGTCATCCTGTTGCTAAAGAGCAAGTTTCAGCTCAAAGTGATCCAAGATTTGAGAAGAGATGTCAAAAATTGATTTTCAAGATGGTGGCTGTGGTGGCCATCTTGGATTTTCTATTTGGTCATTTAGCTATTTTGTGTCTCATAAGTGCCTAATGCTCATCATCAAGTTTCAATTCTACTAGATAATAGAGAAGATGTCCAGAATATGAATTCTCAACATTTTTCCCATATAAATGTATAGGGACTATACAAATGCATGGGGGAAGCAAATTTGACCTTGCCTTAAAAATGTCAAATGTCAATGTAGGACTATCATTTTAGCAATTTTGGTAGATCTCCTGATCCCAAGGATTTGTGCAAAGATAAGGCCTCAGGGCTTATTAGGTTCTGGAGAAGAAGATTTTTAAAGGTTTTTATCATATATGGACATGGCAGCCATCTTGGTCAATGGACCGCAACCATTTAAGCAATATTTTGTTCCGCCATCCTAAGGAGGCTCCACATAAAATTTGAGCAACATTGGCCCAGAGGCTTCAGAGAAGAAGTCGTTTGAAATTCTCAACATTTTTCCCATACAAATGTATGGTGCCCATACAAATGCAAATAGGGAAGCAAACTTGACCTCGCCTTAAAAAGGTCAATGGTCAATATATGACCATCATTTTAGCAACTTTGGTAGACCTCCTGTCCCTGATGATTTGTGCAAAGATTCAGCCACAAGGCATCCTCTGTTCTGGAGAAGATTTTAAAGCTTTTTACCATATATGGGCATGGTGGCCACCTTGGTCAACAGACCATGATCATTTTAGCAATCTTCCCCCAACCTAAGGAGGCTCCCCATGAAATGTGAGCAATATTGGCCCAGAGGCTTCAGAGGAGAAGTTGTTTGAAATTCTCAGCATGTTTCCTATACAAATGTATGGTGCCCATACAAAGCACAAGGAAGCAAACTTGACCTTGCCTTGACCTCGAGAAAGGTCAAATGTCAATGTACAACAGTTATTTTAGCAACTTTGGTAGACCTCTCGTCCCTGATGATTTGTGCAAAGATTCAGCCCCAAGGCATCCTTGTTTCTGGAGAAGAAGATTTTTACCATATATGGGCATGGCAGCCATCTTGGTCAATGGACCGCAACCATTTTAGCAATCTTTCGTTCCCCTAAACTATGGGAGCTCCAAATGAAATTTCAGCAAAATTTGCTCAGCGGCTTCAGAGGAGAAGTCATTTGAAAATGTAAATGGATGGACAGAAGCACTGACTGGGCAGGCTTAGTTCTCTAAGCAGTTAACAAGTATTGTGCACATTCTTTGGCCAGAAACTGACAACTGCCCTTCTAGAATCAGCAGAAGGGAGAGACTGACCGTAGAAAATATTTCATGATCAATCTCCACGAAAAAATGTTGCCGACCTCGGCGGGGATTGAACCCGGGACCTTCTGTGATGGGGTTTAACAACCCCTCAACCCTTGTGGGTAATTTTGTTTTGTCTCCCAGAGAAAGAGAGAAAAGAGATGGAAGAGATAGTAGAAGTGATGAAAGAGACCAGGAAGAAAGAGGAACAGGAATGAAAGTGAAGAAACAGAAGAAATAAAAACATTCCCCCTTCCCTTACCTGCTACAAGGATAGCAGGCCTTGCCCAGCTGTAAGCCAATATCAGTTGGACGCCCCAGTGACGTAAGATACATGACACCTTCGCACCACCCGACCACCTCAAAAAAAAAAAAAAAAGAGCTCCGCTAAGGGGCATTATACGCCCGTGGCAAGTAAAAAGATGTAGCACAAAAACTGGCTCCTGTATGATTCAATGCTCCGGATATAAACTGTAAGTAGAGTTACAAAAAAAAAAAAAAAAAAAAAAAAAAAAAAAAAAAATTAAAAATATTTCATTAGGGCATATCTCTGCTGATATTTGGTGAACTGTAACATCGGCGACCAAGCTGGCCCAGAAATTAAGGAAGAAATGACTTCTCCCTCCTGGGAAAATATGGAGAAGTTTGCTGCTTCTGGGGAAAAGTGCTTTCTGACAGAGGACACACCACAGAAGTATGACTATATTATAAGCTCATATGAGCCTTTGGATGATTTGTTTTTTCTATACTTCAATATCAGACCAAGCAATGACAAAACAAAAATAAACACCAAAAAGAAAAAAAAAAAATGCTGCAAGAAATTTTTTTGTAAACCTTTAACTTGTTTAATACTGATTTTATTTTTGTTCTTCAAGGGTGCCAAATCAGAAGAGTATTAAAAAAAAAAAATCCAAAAAGAATTATGTATTCATAAAGATTTAATAATGGCAACCTTTCCTTGCAAATCTAATAAAAGAAGAAGAAGAAAAAAAAAAAAAAATCAATAACTTGCCAATATGACCAAAACCTTAGTTATTTGCAAAAATATATCCATTATAAAATAAAATTTGCACACTATTACCTCTAAACAATATGCTGCGAAAAGTTTACAAAACTTTCTAAGGGGCATAAATCTGCAAATATTTGGTGCACTGTAACCTCGAAATAACATAACTATTTATGAAGTTTCAGCTTGATCAGATGTAAACTATAGAAGGATTTAGCCAGAAACAAAAAATTAATAGAAATTAATAGAAATTTTCAACAGGGTTTAACTCTGCTAATATTTGGTGGACTGTAACCTTGAAACAATATGCGCTACTCCACATCATGGTCTAACTACAAATAAAATTTCAGCTTGATAGGATGTAAACTGTAGGAGGATTTAGCCGGAAAAGTTTACTGAAATTTTCAAAGGGGCATAACTCTGCTAATATTTGGTGGACTGTAATCGGGAAACAATATGTGCTGCACCACATCATGGTCTAACTGTACATTAAGTTTCAGCTTGATTGGATGTAAACTGTAGGAGGATTTAGCCAGAAACGAAAAATTAATAGAAATCTTCAAAGGGGTATAACTCTGCTAATATTTGGTGGATTGTAACAAATCAAATTTCAGCTTGATCGGATGTAAACTGTAGGAGGAGTAGTCGGAAACAAAAAAATCAACTGAAATTTTCAAAGGGGCATAACTCTGCTAATATTTGGTGGACTGTAACCTCGAAACAATATGCGCTGCTCTACATCATGGTCTAACTATATATGAAGTTTCAGCTTGACTGGATGTAAAATGTAGGAGGAGTTAACCGGGAATGAAAAGTTTACAGAAATTTTTTTCTGTGCATAACTCTGCAAACATTTGGTGTACTGTAACCCTGAAACAATATGCGCTGCCCCACATCGTGATCTAACTATATACCAAGTTTCAGCTTGATCGGATGTAAAATGTAGGAGGAGTTAGCCGGAAACGAAAAAGTTCACGGACGGATGCCATACCCCTTAACATAATACGTCCCTTTTTTCAAACGGGCGTATAAAAAAGACAAAGAAAGAGTTATCTGACCTGACATAGGCTGTTTTGTGAAACACAACCTGTGTGTAAATTGTGTCTAGTTGTCCTATACATATAAAAGAGGGCCATCATGGCCCTATATTACTCACCTGAGTATCACAGCACTCAAGGAGAATATGACTTAAACAGAGGAACATATATGACTTAAACAGAGGAACATTTCTGTGAAATTATTTTGAAATCGGGCCATAGGCCTAGTAGATGTTGTTTAAAGGTTTTTCTATTTTTAGTTCTGGTGGTCATTTTGTTTAGCAGAGCAGAACCATTTTAGCAATTTTGGTAAAGGGGCATTAGAGGAACATTTCTGTGAAATTATTTTGCAATCGGGCCCTTGGCCTGGGAGGAGATGTTGTTTAAAGATTTTCCTTTTTTTTTTTTTTGTTCTGGATGCCATTTTGTTTAGTGGCACGACACCATTTTAGCATTTTGGTAGAGGGTCACTCAAGGAACATTCCTGTAAAAGTATTTCAAAATCCATTAACTGGTTTAGGAGGAGATTTCTTTTAATAAATTGTTGTCAGATGCATGACAGTCTATGCTCTTTTTCTATTTTTAGCTCTGTTGGCCATTTTGTTAAGCCAAAGGGAATCATTTTAGCAATTTTAGTCAAGGGACATAAGAGGAACATTTCTGTGAAATAATTTTGAAATCCGGTGATAGGCCTAAGAAGAGATGCTTAAAGGTTTTTCTATTTTAGCTCTGGTGGCCATTTGTTCAGCGGAGCAGAACCATTTTAACAATTTTGGTAAAGGAGTATTAGAGGAAGATTTCTGTGAAAGTTTATTGAAAGCGGGCCATTGGCCTGGGAGATGTCATTTAAAGGCTTTTATATTTTTAGCTCTGAAGGCCACTTTGTTTAATGCAGCAAAACCATTTAGGCAATTTTGGTAAAGGGGCATGTGAGGAATATTTCTGTGAAATTATTTTGAAATCAGGCCATTGGCATGGAAGGAGATGTTGTTTAAAGGTTTTTCTATTTTTAGCTCTGGCAGCCATTTTGTTTGGTGGAGCACAACCATTTAGGCAATTTTGGTAAAGGGGCATAAGAGGAACATTTCTGTGAAGTTATTTTGAAATCGGGCCATTAGCCTGGGAGGATATGTCCTTTAAAAGCTTTTTTTTTTATTTTTAGCTCTGGCAGCCATTTTGTTCAGCAGAGCAGGACCATTTTAGCAATTTTGGTAGAGGGTCACTCAAGGAGCATTCCTGTAAAATTTTTCTGGCGAAAGAATGTGCACAATACTGGTTAACCGCTTAGAGGACTAAGCCTGCCCAGTAAACGTGTGGTTAGGTAAACTGACCGCACTTGACATGACCCCATTTGGTTATTTGTTTTGTTTGTGTTGAGGTTTTACGGCCCAGTAAACCCAATGGGGTCATGTCGAGAGCGGTCAGTTTACCTAACCACATGTTTACTGGGTAGGCTTAGTCCTCTAAACTGTTAACCAGTATTGTGCACATTCTTTCGCCAGAAACTGACAACTGTCCTTCTTGAATCAGCGGAAGGGAGAGAATGACCGTAGAAAATATTTCATGATCAATCTCCACGAAAGAATGTTGCTGACCTCGGCGGGGGTTGAACCCACGACCTCCTTGTCTCCAGTCGGACGGCACATCCAACTGAGCCACCGAGGCCGGCACCCCATTCGGTTAACTGGGCCGTTAAACCCCGACACAAACCAAATCCTGTAAAATTATTTCAAAATCCATTAACCCGTTTAGGAGGAGATGTCTCTTAAGTAAGTTGTTGATAGATGCATGACAGTCTACACCCTTCTTCTTTTTTATTAAGCTCTGGTGGCCATTTTGCTCTTCAAAACAGTACCATTTTAGCAATTTTGGAGCATTCGAGGAACACTTCTGTGAAATTATTTTGAAATTGCGCCACTGGCATGGGAAGATGTCGTTAAAAGGTTTTTCTATTTTTAGCTCTGGTGGCCATTTTGTTCAACTGAGTGGAACCATTTTCGCAATTTTGGTAGAGGGTCACTCAAGGGACATTCCTGTAAAATTATTTCAAAATCCATTAACCGGTATAGGAGAAGATGTCGCTTAAGTAAATTGTTGACAGACGCATGACAGTCTACGCCCTTTTTCTATTTTTAGCTCTGGTTGCCATTTTGTTCAGCTGAGCAGAACCATTTTAGCAATTTTGGTAAAGGGGCATTAGAGAAACATTTCAGTGAAATTATTTTGAAATCGGGCCCTTGGCCTAGAAGAAGGTGTCGTTTAAAATGTTTTTTCTATTTTTAGCTCTGGCGGCCAATTTGTTCTGCTGAGCAGAACCATTTTAGCAAGTTTAGTAAAGGGGTATGAAAGGAACATTTCTGTGAAATTATTAAAAAATCGAGCCATTAGCCTGGGAGAAGATGTCGTTTAAAGGTTTCTCTATTTTTAGCTCTGGTGGCGATTTTGTTTAGCAGAGCAGAACCATTTAGGCAATTTTGGTAGAGGGTCACCCAAGGAACATTCCTGTAAAATTATTTCAAAATCCATTCACTGGTTTAGGAGGAGACTTCTTTTAAGTAAAAAGTTGACAGACGGACAACGGATGACGCACAACGGAAGACGCACAACAGACGACACATGACAGACGAAGACCGGTCACAAAAGCTCACCTTGAGCCTTTGGCTCAGGTGAGCTAACGACAGAATGTTTGTGGTGGTCTTCTGGAGCTTTGTAGTCCTTTGTGTAGTATTTGAGATACCATTACGAAAACATGCCTAGTCAAATATATTGAAAATTTCACCACCAAAATCTGACAGTTTTCAGATAAGAAGTCTGACATTTTTTTCATATTGCTTCTCAAAACAATAGATTGAAGGTACTCATTAGAACTGCCTCAGTGAGATGGTTCTAACAAATACCCACAATCTATGTTTTTGAACAGAAATAAGGAAAATAATGTATACCCTTGTAAACCCCAGTTTTACTATATAAAAGTGGGGTTTAAAGGGGTCAAAATTATATAGGTATGTTTTTGTGATGCACTGAGCCATGATGTGTGTTAATGCTTGCATTGGTACAGTCTTGTCCATGCATGCTTTTCCTGCTGTCTTATGATGAAGCATTTCCCTGTCCAACTTATACCAAATCCAGGGCATGTTGAGTATGAGCTTGGTGTACTAATGATGAGAAACTTTCCCTACCCAAGCAAGGTTCAAACCCATGACACCTGGCTTACAGGTTGAGACCACTATCCACTAGGACACTAAGGCCAAAATGTTTAATGTATAAAATTATGTTCACTTTTGCATTCTCTGAATCAATGCAGATATTTAAATGAAACTTTGCAACACTGTAGCAGTATGTCACATTAAAATGCCAGTTTTACCAAACTATTACATAAAAAAATACACTTAAGCTCAGTTTCAAAATGCAATTTTCGAGGCAGACTGCTGGAAAGAGCTCTAAAGCCTTCTTTATTAACCACCAAAAGACAACTAACCCACTTCACTGTTTTTACTATTCCCCTAATGATACTGAACTAAAAATTTTAAAGGTATTTCATTCTATGCAAAAAAGCAGTTGGAACTGGCAGTTTCTCATCAAATTTTCCTTTTATGATTCTGTGGTTATGTTTAAGAAATTTTACTATCTGTACATATGCACAAATATTCTAGAATTGCTATTCTGCTCTCACATTTTTAAATAGAGATATGATGCTGAAATCAGTGAAAAAGACTTTGTAAGAAGGTTGAGAAGACAGAAATGTCAATCTGTACAGATACTAAAAATAGTATAAAAATCAATTTGTTCCATTTGTCATAAGAAATGGCTAAAATGTTAGAGTTTTGTCGCAACTCCCCCACTTGTTTTTCTATGGGCTGTTATGCCATGACAACAGCATGTGACAATATGTGCACAGTTACTAAAACAGTGAAAACATTTTTTTATTCAGTCTGCACAGGGCGTCTTAACTTATGGGCTGTTAGGCTATGCCAGAGGTATGTGACCTTTTTTGCACAGACACTAAAATAGTGTAAAAAGTCATCTATGCACAGATACTAAAAATAGTTTAAAAAGCAGTTTTTTTTCAGTCTGCACAGGCTATGTCTTAACTCAGTAAAAATAGTGTAAAAAATCATTTTTTTCAGTCTGCACAGATCTAAAAAAAATAGCTTAAAAAGCAGTTTTTTTATTGTCTGCACTTGCCATGTCTTGACTTACGGGCTGTTAGGCCGCGCCAGAGGTACGTGACATATCAAGCACAGACAGTAAAAATAGTGTAAAAAAATCATTTTTTTCAGTCTGCACAGATCTAAAAAAAATAGCTTAAAAAGCAGTTGTTTTATTGTCTGCACTTGCCATGTCTTGACTTACGGGATGTTAGGCCGCGCCAGAGGTACGTGACATATCAAGCACAGACAGTAAAAATAGTGTAAAAAATCATTTTTTTTCAGTCTGCACAGATCTAAAAAAAATAGCTTAAAAAGCAGTTGTTTTATTGTCTGCACTTGCCATGTCTTGACTTACGGGCTGTTAGGCCACGCCAGAGGTACCTGACATATCAAGCACAGACAGTAAAAATAGTGTAAAAAATCATTTTTTACAATCTGCACAGATACTAAAAAAAAATAGCTTAAAAAGCAGTTTTTTTTATTGTCTGCACTTGCCATGTCTTGACTTACGGGCTGTTAGGCCACGCCAGAGGTACATGACATATCAAGCAGACAGTAAAAATAGTGTAAAAAATCATTTTTTTCAATCTGCACAGATACTAAAAAAAATAGCTTAAAAGCAGTTGTTTTTTTTGTCTGCACTTGCCATGTCTTGACTTACGGGCTGTTAGGCCACGCCAGAGGTACCTGACATATCAAGCACAGACAGTAAAAATAGTGTAAAAAATCATTTTTTTTCAATCTGCACAGATACTAAAAAAAAAATAGCTTAAAAAGCAGTTTCTTTTTATTGTCTGCACTTGCCATGTCTTGACTTACGGGCTGTTAGGCCACGCCAGAGGTACTTGACATATCAAGCACAGACAGTAAAAATAGTGTAAAAAAATCATTTTTTTCAGTCTGCACGGATACTAAAAAAAATAGCTTAAAAGCAGTTTTTTTTTTGTCTGCACTTGCCATGTCTTGACTTACGGGCTGTTAGGCCACGCCAGAGGTACCTGACATATCAAGCACAGACAGTAAAAATAGTGTAAAAAATCATTTTTTTCAATCTGCACAGATACTAAAAAAAAAATAGCTTAAAAAGCAGTTTTTTTTTATTGTCTGCACTTGCCATGTCTTGACTTACGGGCTGTTAGGCCACGCCAGAGGTACTTGACATATCAAGCACAGACAGTAAAAATAGTGTAAAAAAATCATTTTTTTCAGTCTGCACGGATACTAAAAAAAATAGCTTAAAAGCAGTTTTTTTTTTGTCTGCACTTGCCATGTCTTGACTTACGGGCTGTTAGGCCGCGCCAGAGGTACGTGACATATCAAGCACAGACAGTAAAAATAGTGTAAAAAAATCATTTTTTTCAGTCTGCATGGATACTAAAAAAAATAGCTTAAAAGCAGTTTTTTTTTTGTCTGCACTTGCCATGTCTTGACTTACGGGCTGTTAGGCCGCGCCAGAGGTACGTGACATATCAAGCACAGACAGTAAAAATAGTGTAAAAAAAATTTTTTTTTTAGTCGGCACAGATACTAAAAAAAAATAGCTTAAAAAGCAGTTTTTTTTGTCTGCACTTGCCATGTCTTGACTTACGGGCTGTTAGGCCACGCCAGAGGTACGTGACATTTCAAGCACAGACAGTAAAAATAGCGTAAAAACTTATTTTTTAGTCTGCACAGATACTGAAAAAAAGTCAAGTTTTTACTATTTTCTATATGCATCAGTTTGAATGAAAAATATTTAAGGCATTTTACTGTAACTAAAATTGTAGTTGGGACTAGCAAAACCTCATCAGATTTTCCTCTTTTTGTTTCAGTGGTTTTGTACCGGAAATTCTAGCCTCTGTGCATATACATAAACATTTTTAAATTGCTATTTTGCACTCTCATTTTCAAATAGAGAAAGCATGCTCTAAAATTAGTAATTAAGACTTGTTGAGAAGATTGAGGAGACAGAAACATGGATTCTCAATCAAGTTAACCACTCTAACTATTGATATTCTGTTTAGGTTCCATCAGCTAGTAAGAAAGTAATTTGGCAGAATTGTGAATCTTATTTGGGTCATATAAGGGGATATAAGGATTACATCTGTCTGTCCAACTGAACAATATGTATCTGGATACTACATATATCAGCAGTCCTTAGTAACAGATAAATATTTAAACGAATAAATTCACTACAAGAAACAACACTAATCAAGAAGATGGCATCAGTGCAGAGATGAATTTTTTAATTTAAAACATAGATGCCAGATAATACAAAAAGGATACAGAAAGATGTATCTGCCCTGAAATAGGTTGTTTATGCAACATAAACTAATTGTGAATTGCATCTAGTTGTCCCATTCATATATGACCAGAACACAACAATTCAAATATTTGTAGTGGGGTTCTGTCCCTTTAAAGTCCTTTGTGTAGTATTACAATTATATTGGGCCATTATGTGAGTTAATGCTTTCATTTGTGCTAGGTGTATTAATGAGGGGAAACATTCAAAACCCAAATAAGGTTCAACTAATGACACCTGTCTTACAGGCTGAGATCAGTAATCACTCAGACACCCTGCCCAAATGTTTAATGCATATGTTAAACTTACCATTCCCTGAATCAACACAGGTATTTAAATGCAACTTTACTACCACCAGAACAGTATGTAACATATTAAAAATGACAGTTAACTCCCTCTAATTTGGTACCGTTCTAATTTCTGTTTTTGGCAATTAAATGCTTCATCTATGGAATAATGCTGTCTAATTCAGAAACTTTTTTATACCATAGCAAAAAAAATGAACAAACTTAAACTCAGTTTGCTGGAAACAAGACATCTGATGCATATTTCTAGGTAGACGGCTGAACAGAGATCAAAATCCTTCTTTACTGAAAACCAAAAGACACCAAACTAAGTTAATTGTTTTTAATGTTCTCCTTATGACATCAATTAGAATGAAGAATTTTCAAGGTATTTTATTGCATAATGTTGTTGGGATTGGCAAAACCTCATCAGATTTTCCTGTTATGTTTTGGTGGTTATGAATAAGGAGTTCTAGCATCTATACATATACATAAATATTCTAGAATTGCTTTTATGCACTCACATTTTCAAATAGAAAGAGGATGCTCTGAAATTAGTAATAAAGATTTCTTATGGAGGTCCAGGAGACAGAAACCTGGATTCTCAATCAAGTTAACCACTCTTGCTAGTGATCATTAATTCTGTTTCTGTTCTATCTGCTAGTAAGTAAAACATTATTTAGGGATGGTGCAGATATTAGTGGTAATTTGGTATATGGAATTCATTTAAGGTAAGGCATTTCAAGAAGTTCATAAAATCGGTGGGTAATAATAATTCCAAAGAAATCAGGGTTCAGGTTAACCTACATATCCTTATTTGCTCACAACCTTGAAAGAGTGTGAGCACAGCATGATAAAAAGTCATCCAATGGTAAGATGGGGTGTTGAGGTGATGAGGTATAAATACTGTCTGAGCATGTGACACAAGGGAATGAGATGGCATTATTGCAGAGATGAATTTTTAATTCTAAAACCAAGATGGTAGATAATAAAAAAAGGACGATTGATTGTGCTGTGGTTTTACGACCCCTCAATCCTTGTGGGTCATTTTGGGTCATCTCCCAGAGAAAGGGAGAAAAGAGATAGAAGAAAAAGTAGAAGAGATGAAAGAGAGGGACAAGGAAGAAAGAGGACCAGGAATGAAAGTGAAGAAATAAAAACATTCCCCCTACCCTTACCTGCTACAAGGATAGCAGGCCTTGCCCAACTGTAAGCCAATATCAGTTAGATGCTCCAGTGACTTAAGATACATGACACCTTTTCACCACCCGATCACCTCCAAAAAAAAGGACAAAGAAAGAGTTATCTATCTGCCCTGACATAGGCTGTTTTGTGAAACACAACCTATGTGTGAATTGTGTCTAGTTGTCCTATACATACATGACAGAACACAACAATTCAAATATTTGTGATGGTGTTCTGAAGCTTTGTAGTCCTTTGTAGTATTTGAGCTACACTGAACCATGATGTGTGTTAATGCTTGCATTTGTACAGTCTTGTCCATGCATGCTTTTCCTGCTGTCTTATGATGAAGCATTTCCCTGTCCAACTTATACTAAATCCAGGGCATGTTGAGTATGAGCTTGGTGTACTAATGATGAGAAACTTTCCCTACCCAAGCAAGGTTCAAACCCATGACACCTGGTTTACAGGTTGAGACCACTATCCATTAGGACACTAAGGCCAAAATGTTTAATGTATAAAATTATGTTAACTTTGCCATTCTCTGAACCAATGCAGATATTTAAATGAAACTTTGCAACACTGTAGCAGTATGTCACATATTACAAGAGGCCCCTGGGGCACGACTCGCTCACCTGAGTGACATAGCCACTGCAGATATTCAAATTGTATGCAACATTTTTCCAATCCTTTCATTGCAACTAATGAATGGATCATCATTTAAGCCGTTCTTAGTTTTGTTGAAACTATATGGGCATGACAGTCGTTGGAGTGTGATATTTGAACAAACTCTTATTCACATTTCAATAGTAGGATCAATCTGAAATTTGGTGGAAATTTGCTCAGTGGTTTCTAAAGAGTTGTTTAAAAAATATCATGATTTTATACATGTAAACAGCACAGGGGCAGGGAAATATCATAAATATCAAAAAGATTACCTTTTGAATCAAAGGACTCACTAAGTATTAGAAAATGGGAGTCTCAGTTTTATTGACTCTTCATAAGCAGTAATGAAGTTTGCAACATTCCTTACTGTGGTTATGGAGGAGCTGTCATTTAAAAAATTCATATTTTAAAATTTAACATTGCCATGGCAACCAAACAATATGGTCACTGGTCATAAAATACATAAACTGGGTAGACAATCATCCAATAATCATTACTGCCAAATATGGTTCACATCACTTTACTGGTTATGGAGAAAATGCATTTTCTCATCATCAGTCTATGGGAGTTTTCAGTTGCCATGGCAACCAAACCAAGAGGCAGACTGGCAGACTTTTAGCTATTTTCAATTGCCCTTATCCATTTAACATTTGTACCAAATTACAGAGTCCACTGGCTCAGTGATTTTGGAGTAGTCATTAAAAAAAACTTTTTTTTTAAATTTAATGTTGCCATGGAAACCATACAAAATGGCCACTGGTCATGAAATGCACAAACTGGGTAGACAATCATCAAATGATCATAACTAACAAATATTATTTACATCACTTCACTGGTTATGAAGAAAATGCAATTTAACCATTTTTACATTGGAAGTCTATGGGAGCTTTCTGTTGCCATGGCAACCAAACCAAGAGGCAGATCACCATAAGTATAGCTATTCTGAACTGGCCTTATCCAAGCAACATTTGTACAAAATTAGTCATACTGCTTCAGTGGTTTTGGAGGTGATGTCATTTAAAAAATACATTTTTAAAAATTCATTGCTGCCATGGCAACCGAACAAAATGGCCATTGGTAATAAAACATAAACTGGGTAGACAATCATCCAATGATCAAGATTGCCAAATATGATTTAAATCACTTCAATTGTTATGGAGAAAATGCAATTTAACCATTTTCCCATTAAAAGACTATGGAGCTTTCTGTTGTCATGGCAACCAAGCCAAGAGGCAGATCACCATAATTTTAGCTATTTTTAGTTGTCCTTACCTAAGCAACATTTGTACAAAATTAGAGTCAAACTGCTTCAGTGGGTTTAGAGGAGATGTCACTTAAAAATTCCTTTTTTTAAATTTAATGTTGCCATGGCAACCAAACAAACTGGCTACTGGTCATTAAACATATAAAACTGGGTAGACAATCATCCAATGACCATAACTGCCAAATGTGGTTCACCTCACTTCACTGATTTTGGAGAAAATGCTATTTAACTATTTTCCCATTATAAGTCTATGAGAAATTTCTGTAGCCATGGCAACCAAACCGAGAGGCAGATAACCATAATTTTAGCTATTTTGAATTGTCCTTACCCAAGCAACATTTGTACAAAATTAGAGTCATACTGCTTCAGTGGTTTTGGAGGAGATGTCATTTAAAAAAAAAGTTTTTTTTTTAAAATTTAATGTTGCCATGGCAACCTAACAAAATGGCCATTGGTCATAAAACATATAAACTGGGTAGACAATCATCCAATGATTTGAACTGACAAATATGGTTCACATCACTTCAAAGGTTATAGATAAAATGCAATTTAACCATTTTCCCCTCATGTCTATGGGAGATTTCTGTTGCCATGGCAACCAAACCAAGAGGCAGATGTTTCTTTTGCATATACAAGCTAAATTAGGGATAAGAATAGGATCTGGGCAAATGGATGGCTGATTCTTAGCCAGAAACCCAGTTTGAACTGTCAAAGATACTGATCCATCAGACTGACTGAATCTTAAATGATTTGAATCTATTGCCAGGGCATGAATCTTGCTACATCTTTTGGCAGTGGCAAGAGCTAAAAGAAAGGCTGTCTTTAACGTTACATGGAGTTTAGAAGCCTTATGTAACGGTTCATATGGGGCTTTCTGTAGACAAACTAAGACCCAAGATAAATCCCATTTAGGAGTAAGAGATATTTGTACAGGAAAAATGCGTCTATTGCAAAGGCTTGATTGTCCAGAACTGGGGACACATAAAGTGGAAGTTTGTGATTGAAACGTCTCAGAAACAGATCCAGATTGGGATAGTTGAACATTTGGAAAATTAAATTTGCTATCAATTGATCCAATGCCCACTCTGTTTTGACTATTTTGTCGATTATCGATATTCTGTCTGCCAAAACATTGAATTTGCCAGGGATATGACAAATCCTGATGGCAAGATGATGTTTTAGGCATGCATTGGAGGATCTTCCATACCTCTACACATAGGTTGGGAGAATGTGTTCCTCCTTGCTTGTTGATAAATCAGACCACTGTTGTGTTGTCGGTAGAAATCATGACACAAGAATGGTGAATATATTTTAAGGCTTTTATCAGTGCGAAACGAATGGCCATTATTTCTAACATGTTGATATGGAGCTGGGATTGGTCTTCCGACCAGCTACCATTAAAGGACAGACTCATCGGTTCCAGATGAGCTCCCCATCTGTTATGACTGGCATCCATATAAAGGAATGTTTTGGGGTCTGGAGGGTGAATGGGCATTCCTTGAATGAATTGATTGGTATTCGTCCACCAGTTCAAATGAAATTTGATCATTCTGTTGATCGTAACCCGATGATCTAAGGGAAGAATGTGAGGTTTCCAGACCGATAACAGGCACATTTGCAGAGGTCGTAAATGCAGTCTGCCTAGAAGAATTAAGTCTGCTGCTGCACTGAGTTTGCCCAAAAGAGAAAGTAAAGTTCGTGCCGAAACCCGAGTCTGAGAAAGAATTGTTTTGACGGTCAGTCAGAATAAGAGCTTTTACTTGGTTCCCTGGTACTCTGACTATTTTCTGTTGAGTTAGAAATTCCATACCTATAAAGGTGAATTCTTGTGTTGGTATCAAATCTGATTTCTTTAGACTTGGCATGAAACCCAGATTTAGTTGGCTGCTTCTGTGTCTTAAAGACCGGAGGAGCCGTATAAGTCATTTTTTGTTGTTGTAAGGTAGTAGCAACAAAGGAAGTTGCCAAGAACCTTTGTTGTTGGGCCTCAAAATTGCCCTTGGCAACTTCCTTTATTTTTTTTCCAAATAAGGTTTTAGAATTTATTGGAGTGTTTCGCAATTCATGGTTGGAATTGTGCATTAAAATCTTGGCCGTGGCCAGCACCGCATCACGTCTAGCTTGGAAAATCTCCATAGCTATGATTGAAAACATAGCCATAGCATACTTTATAGACTTAGCTATAACTTCAAGCAGTCTCTAAAGAGCTGGCACTGACATTGCCTGCTGCTGCATACATAAGTAAGCAGCAGAAGAAAATAGATCCGCATGTGAGTTTATTGCAAAAACTTCAACCCTAAGTTTGAGGGCTCTTTTTCCCATAATTCAATATTTTTCATTGAACTGGAGCATTTTCCCTTCCTGGATAAATCCAGCAGGGAAGCTTTTGAGTTATTATTAGTGAACTCCATGCCCATGGCATGAGTCTCACTGAATGTAGGTTGATATAAAGTCTGATGACCGGTGACCAGTGAATATTGACTTTCCTCTGTGTTAATATTTTCTAAGTCCAATGACCGGTGGCTGGATGGTCAGTGAACGGTGATTGACTGACTTGAAAATTCTTGTGTAATGCCCATTTGACCAGTGACCTGTGATTGGTGGCGTGTCAGTGATGTTTTCTTGTCCACTGGGCGAATGGCTGGTGGCCGGTGCTTACACTTCTCCGGGTACAAGTACCCTTGGAGTTGCCACCTGGATGGGTCCTACCCCGGGCAGCAGGGCCATGTGGGGTGGTGATCCCATCCAATTTTCTTTGTCTGATGAATCAGACATGGCTTTCTATGATTTCTTCTTCTTCTTAGCCATGACCCATTTTCTAGAAGCTTAAATTCTTCTTTCTTCGACAAGTTTCCAGGTTTTATCTGACCAGGAGCTACATGTAGAGCAGGTTGATTCCCTGGAACAAGAAGAGCATTTTATGCATCTGTTATGATTATCCCAACATGATTTGATATGACCACATTCACCAAGAAGAATAGTCATGAAAGTCGTGAAAACTCATTACAACGAACCAGCAATGGATAATTACAAGAAATCGAAAAACGATTTATGACAAAAGGCAGTATGAATAGTGAAAGTCATGATAAAAGAATATAAGAATGAACAAAGATTATAATTTCAACTGGAGAAAAAGGAAGAAAACAAAGGTTTCTTTCACCCGGAGAAAAAATCCTGTTTACTTTCTCGTCAACAGAAAAGAAACTGACACTTGATCAAAAGAGCGGGAGGAATGACGTCACACAGGCGACTGCCTAAGGGGCCCTCTGGATTAAGACTGTATGGGACGACTGTACGATCATTTTTTCTGTGGAAGGTATGAACAGAATAGACTAGACAAAGTGCCCAGTGGGGCATGTATAGCCCTGAACAGAGCTACTGCCACTTTTTAAAGAGCACGAAGTATGTAGCTTTGACTCTGGAGATGGCAGTTGTATGCTTTATGTTATAACACTGAAAGAGTTCAATCACACATAATGTGAAGCGCTTGACCTCTAAGGTCAGGAACAAGTGCAGGGATTGAGCTAATTAAAACTAGCCCTATAACTATCACCATAGACGTGTAATCAATCAGTCTTGATTATATAAGCAAAAATGACATTTGTATGAAAAGTCTATTACCTTGACTTAAAAGCCATACCCCAGCTTGGGGATGGTGCTGAGAAAAACTTTAGACTTATATATACCATCATGCTTAATATTAATGAAACCAACGAAAGGGTCTTCATAATACAGCTATATAAATTTTAATGAAAATTTTAACATGACCTGCCTACTCAATGTCCTCTACATATCGGTGAAGTATCACAAGAATATCTTAAAGAATTTTTATTTGAGTTATTGCCCACACAAGATTTAAATTAACCAAGGCCAAAAACTGCAGAATGGAGTCAGTTAGAGTGTCATTTTTGAATGTGATATGCCTACTCAATGTCCTCTACATACTGGCAAAGTATCATGAAAATATCTTAACATGTTTTAAAGTTATGGTTCGCACTAAATTTTTACAATTTCGGAGACAAGGGGATATCATGGACCAAGTCAGTTAGAGTTGTCTTTCTTCTACCCGGCACCCCTACCAAATGCCCTCTACAACCTGACAGAGTTTCATGAAAATAGCTCAAAGGGTACTTAGGAGTTATGGGGTGCACAATAATGTGTTTATGGACAGACAGATGGATGGATGGACGGATGGATTCCATGCTGATAGCTATATCCCCTAAACCTATCAGTAGGAGGATAACAAAATTCAACAAAAGGTCTTGATGGTATAGCTATAAACTTAGATGCAATTTTTTTTATTTTTATATGAAATTTCTAAGTCTGTGACCTGACCTCAAGGTCATACGCCCAGGATGGGGATCATGCTGAGTAAAAATCTAGACCTATATCTACCAACATGTAAAATATAAATGAAATTCCTCAAAGGGTCTTGATGGTATAGCTATATAAACATAAACACAAAAATTTTGACTTTTTTATGAAAATTCTAAGTCTGTGACCTTGACCCCAAGATTATCCCCCAGGGTAGGACTGGTGCTGATAAAAACTTAAGCCCTATATCTATCATCAGGCCAAATATGAATGAAATCTATAAAAGAGTCTTCATAATATGAGGTCTTATAAACTTTAATGTAAAAACTTCAACCCTAAGACAAAAATAAAGTATGAACGAATAATGCTTCAACTGACAGATGGACAGAGAAACAGATTCCTTGCTGATAGCTATATCCGCTCAACCTTACAATTAGTAGATGAAATTTAACAAAAGGTCTTGATGATATGGCTATGTAAACTTAAACACAAAAATTTTTACTTTTATATGAAAATTCTAAGTTTGTGACCTTGACCTCAATCACATCAAGGGTGGGGATCATGCTGAGTAAGACTCTAGGCTGGTATCTACCAACAATTCAAATATAAATGAAATTCCTGAAGGGTTTTGATGATATAGCTATATACACTTAAACACAAAAAAACTTTTTTTACTTTTTTATGAAAATTCTAAGTTTGTGATCTTGACCCCAAGGTCACCCCCGGGCTGGGGATGGTGTGATAAAAACTTTAGACCTATATCTACCATCATGCCAAATATGAATGAAATCCATCAAAGCGTCTTCAAAATACGAGGTCTTATATACTTTAACGCAAAAACTTTGACCCTGTGATGGAAAGACGAATGAACAAACAAACGTACATACCTACGAACGAACGAACGGAAACGCAAAAACTATATACCCCCGCATTTTTTGTATGTCAGGGGTATAAATATAGCACATTATCTATAGGTTAGTGTATTGTGCAGTTAAAATTCTAAAGAACTAGGATATGAGAATTGCTTGTATAATGTTCAAACCTGGAACCCTGTCCAGCAATGTAAAATGATTCTGCAGCAAAAGGAATTAAAGTTACGGTAATATTATTTGATTGTGTTGTTGTTTTACAGCCCAGGCAACCCTACAGGGTCATTTTGAGTGCAGACAGTTTCTCGAACCACACTTTCACTTGACAGGCTTAGTCCTCTAAGAGGTTAACCAGTGCACATTCTTTTGCCAGAAACTGACAAATGCCCTTCTTGAATCAGCAGAAGGGAGAAAATGGACAGGAAGAAAATAGAGATAGAAAGTATTTCATGATCAAGTCTCCATGAAAGAATGTTGGCTACCCAACAAGAGTTGAACCTGCACCAGTCAGACCTGCATCCAACTGAGCCACCAAGGCCAATAAAATAAAAAAGAACTTAATTGCACCTGCTAGAGAGTAAGAAATGTCATCCTTGTATAGCTCAGTGAGATGAAACAATCAGCGAAGTGAAACTAACAGACTGGGCCCTAGGGTGTATGTAAGTACAAGGACAAACAATCAGAGGGAAATTTGCACACCTAAGTTGCCCATGCTAACACATTTGCATTAAAAAATATGGTATTGAAGTTTGAGTGTACAGCAGCATAGCTATGTACATACTATATGTGTGTTTGTTTAGGAATAACAGGCTTTGACAATGATTTCTGGACTTAAACATTGACTTTCAGTTTAACCCTTGTCCTGCTGAATAAATCAATAATAATACTTACTTGATCTGGATTGTTGCTATAAATTCACATACTTAATGGCAAACAGTACAGATCCAGATCAGTTGGCTTCTGGCTTCTGGATCTACACTGTTTGCAAAGGCAGGGTATATCCGGGTTCAGCAGGACAAGAGTTAATAACTTATGCATTTGACAAATAATAAAAGATGTAATATAATGCACAAGTCCATTATTTCAAGAAAATGGTAGGTAGACAACAGAACAAACAACCAGCAATGGTACCATTAAGTTAATATTTATTATGATGGACACATTTCCGTATATCAAATACCTTTTCAAGATAAAGTAAGTACTACTTTTATCTACTGAAGACATAAAACCGGTCATCAGGAGTCATGTGGTCTAATTGTTTTAAAAACAGGAACATGGAAGTTGCTTATAAACAATCATTAATAGCTGTTACAGATTGGTTCTGATAAGGTAAAGAGTAGACTGAGCTAAGAAAGAAGAAGGCATTGGAAACGGGCTTAATCTTTTAACTCCTAAAGCAGTCAGTGTCAGCCTTGTTCATATTATATATAACCTCATCTCAGCTGAGCTGATCTCAGTTTCAGAAGTATACTCAGTGCACCAGATAATTATTTTGTACTGGTCAAATTTAAAGCCAGTCAGTAAGGGCAAAAACTGCAATTCTGGAATCAGTATCCATGCTGTGGATAATCTTAGTTATTTTCTTTGGCCCATGGGCTGGTGGGGAGGGGTGAGCTGTGGTTTAAATAACTTGCTTTGAAGTGTGTCTTTTGATGCTTTGATTTTTGTTTGTGTCTCTTTCTGTACATCTTCATCAATTTTTCTGCAGTACATTACAGCTGATCATTTTTCTGTATTTATCTCTTTCATAATTAAAAAAAAAAAAGCTCTGAAATGGGTGCTATGTGTCACATCCCCTACTCCAGGGAACCCCTTTTTAATGACAGAATCAATCCGTTGGCGTCGTGAAACCTGGTGGTGGAACGAACATGTGGAAAAGGTCATTGCTGCCAAGCAGAAAGCTTTCAAGGCCTGGAAGGCTGGTAAAGGCACTAGGGCATCATCATACGATGCAGCCAAACGAAATGCCAGACATGCAGTGCACCATGCTTGTCAAGAAGCCGACAAGAAGGTCTACGAGAATACTGACCCTAAGTCTTCAGAAGTCTACTGCCTTGCTAACCAGTTTAGAAGAGAGAACACTGATGTTGTTGGTGACAAACCTGTGAAGAATGATGCAGGAGAGATATCAATGAGCAAAGACTCAAAGCAGAAGGCCTGGCTAGAGCACAACCAAAGGCTTCTCAACACTGAGTTTGGCTGGGGCCCAGACCACTTATCTTATTAACCACCAGTGGAAGGCCCGCCCATCCCAATCACCATTGATATGGTTGAGAAGGCTATCTCACAGATGAAGGCTGGCAAAGCACCTGGCCCATCAGGCATAGTGCTGGAGATGATACGAGCAGCTGGTGACATGGGAGCCTCCATGATCCCTGACCTTGCAGCTGCAATCATTCGTGATGGCAAGGTACCCTCTGACTGGAAGCAGAGTTTCCTCATGCAGTGGGCTGCTTCTACAAGAGAAATGGGGATGCACTGGAAAGGGGCAACTACCGCGGTCTCAAGCTGACAGAACAGGTTATGAAAATCCTGGAGAGGATTGTGGACGGCCACATCAGACAGTTGGTGTCAATTCCCTGTCTGGCTTTGTCCCAGGCAGAGGCACAACAGATGAATCTTTGTTGTCAGGCAGCTGCAAAAAGTATCTAGCTGCCAACAAGAGACTCTACATGGCTTTCGTAGACCTGGAGAAGGCGTTTGATCGAGTACCTCGGAAGGTCATCTGGTGGGCGCTGAGAAAACTTGGTGTGGAGGAGTGGATTGTGCAACTGGTACACAAATGCACGGAGCCATGTCCTTGTTGGTGAGGGGTACAATGAAGAGTTTGAAGTGAAGGTTGGTGTCACCAAGGATCAGTACTCAGCCCGCTGCTCTTCATCATTGTGTTTGAACCCTGGGAGGACCTCTATGCTGATGATCTTGTTATCATCGCTGAATCACTTGAGGAATGTGTCAGGAGGCTCTTGACTTGGAAAGAAGCGATGGAGAAGAAAGTACTGAGGGTAAATGCAGGAAAACAAAGATCATGGTCTGCGGTACAGGACTGGACCTCCTGCAGAGTTCAGGTGAGTTTCCATGGGCTGTCTGTCACACTGGAGTGGGCAGCAACAGCATCTTCTGCAATGGTTGCAAGCACTGGGTGCACAAGAAATGCAGTGGGCTCAAGCGCTTGACAAAAGACCCTGACAATGACAATTGCCCTTCTTCAATCAGCAGAAGGGAGATAATGGTCGTAGAAAGTATTTTATGATCAATCTCTATGAAAGAATGTTCCCTGTGCTGACCTGATGGGGGTGGAACCCACAACCTTCTGATACCAGCATTAAGAATAACAATGCTGTTAGCTTGATCATATTTAACCTGAGTAATTGAACAGAAAGGCTGGTCAGCGCAATCAGTATAGCTCCAAATAGGAATGTGGCATCTTAGCAAGAGACTGTTTGCCACTCATCCAGCCATTTTCAGACATACAAATTACTAACGAAATAGGCTAGATCAAACTTTAGAGCATGTATGGATAGGAGTTGAGGTACTGAAATATTTAGGGTAAATACAGTATGAACTGTTACTGTAATATTGAGATGTCTTGTTGACAAAGTGTGACAAATGGATGGGCAAACTAACAGATGAATGAACAAACAAAAGCAATATGCATCACCAAATTCTTTGAAGGTGGGGGCATTAATATAGAAAATTATCATAGTTTCCAACTCAATTCACTTATAGCAACGTGTTATAACTTAAGTTAGCATAGTTTTGCGCTAGGTTTATTTACACTAGAAGTCTAAGCTTGATGAGTGCAATACTGTTTTAACTTTATTTATCACAGTTTTGCACTCAGTTCATTTACACTCAGTAAGGTAAGTTAGGTGAGTGCAATACTGTGATAACTTGAGTTACAATAGTATTGCGCTTGGCTATAAAAGTGACAAAAATTTTATAATCAAATATCTCAAAAAATATTTAGCCATTTGCTCTATCATTTTGTGTGTAGATGTATGAATGGTTAATGACAATTTTTAGCCAAAAAAACATTTTTTGACAAAAATTGAATTACAGTAGTATTGTGCTCAGGGGACGAAAGGCCAGGTGGCATGACAAGAAAGGCTTAGATTCAGGTTAGGTATATTCTTGGCTTTGTTCTATGGGGCATGTCAAAATCTTTAGGCATATACTTGTGTAAACTGATTTAAATTACTGTAAATGAACACACAAAGGCTTCTTGATTGTTTTTCTTTTTATTACTGCATATTGTTAGCCTGCTACATTGTTTTTCTTTTTATTACTGTATATTGTTAGCCTGCTACATTGTTTTTCTTTTTATTACTGCATATTGTTAGCCTGCTACAATGTTTTATTCCTTGCTATAAAATGCACCGTAAACATGGTAATTTTCATTCCAAAGAAGCCTCTTCTATACAGTGCTTATTTTTATATGCACTGGCTGATCTGTAGAATATTGTGCATATGATAATTAGAATTGATTCTATCACAAATATTGCAGTTTGTATGGGACCTGCAGACAATTATCACAAGAATAGAGGAAAAAGTCCTAAATGGTATTTTGTGGGGCTGATAGGCCGTAAAAATTCAAAACATTTCGTTATGAAATTTTTGACTTTTCACAAATAAAAAATAAAGCCATAGTCAAAATTTGAACATGATACCTTTATTATTGCATAAAAAGCAGTGCCGCACGTTAAGAGCCGTGCATTAACCGGTGAAAAGCCATGTATTAACAAGGCAATTCACGCGCTGTTAATGCACGGCTACGCAACTTTCAATATGCCTGTACCAGGGCCACAGAAGGGGTCCTGTTTATGCCAAAAGTATACAGTCCAATCTAATTTTTTTGGAAATCTTGTAGAAACAGTAAATGGGTAACATGTGGTTCTTTGAAGCAAGGACAATATCTTATGAGTATCCAATAACTGACTGTCTATTCCATATCTTAACATTAAATCATCAATTCGGATTTTTATGAGAAAATATGAAATAAATCATCAATCAGTGGCATAATCAATTTGCCCATAGCACACTTAGTTTTGACGATTATTGAAAAAATGTTCTCCAGAACTATGGATGGATTTGATGACAACCCTTGTGGGTCATTTTGTGTCGTCTCCCAGAGAAAGGGAGAAAAAAGATAGAAGAGAAAGTAGGAGATTAAAGAGAGGGACAGGGAGGAAAGAAGAACAGGAATGAAAGTAAAGAAACAGAAGAAATAAAAACATTCCCCCTCTACCCTAACCTGCTACAAGGACAGCAGGCCTTGCCCAACTGTAAGCCAATATCAGTTGGTCGCCCCAGTGACGTAAGCTACACGACACCTTCGCACCACCCGACCACCACTAATATGAATGGAAGGCTTTGCTTTGTAAACAGGAATTTTGCCCTATCAAAAATCCATAAACTGTGATGTTAAAACTTTAACCAAAACCTACCCATATAAGCAGGTAAATACATGCACTATGTTGAGAGTTTTTCTTTCAAAGGAACCTAAACATTGCAAATATGAAACCTGGTCATTTAATCAAAGTGGACACTACACAAGTTCCACAGCAAAACTGTAAATTGCATGTCACCAGTGTAGGCCACAGTGAATGTAACACACAATCCAGAAACCTCATCTGCACCATCTCTGGTGATCAGCAGATTTGACTTGCCTCAGTGCATGTGAAGTGTCATTACAGGATACTGACCAATTTTATTTTTTTCAAGAACTTTGATGTGAGTTTCCTGTGTGATCAAGTCATTTGTCCCTTTAACAAGAGGCCAACAGGCCACGATTCGCTCACCTGAGTGACATAGCCACTGCAGACATGCAGATGTTATGCAACATTTTTCCAATCCTATCATCGCAACTAATGAAAATATCATCATTTGAGCAGTTCTTAGTTTTGAAGAAGAATATATGGGCCTGACAGTCAATGGAGCATGATCATTTGAATAAACTATCAATCACATTTCAACAGAAGGATCAATGTGAAATTTGGTGGAAATTGGCTAAGTGGTTTCTGAAGAATCATGATTTTATACATGTAAACAGCACAGTGGCAGGGAAATATTATAAATATAAATCAGATGATGGCCATCTTAGATTTCCAATCAGAACAAATTTAACTACTGTTGATCTACAAGTCACTTCAATACTTTCAATATAAATGTATATGGCCCATACAAATGGGGAAGCAAATTTGACCTTGGAGGTAAAAAGGTCAAATGTCAACATAGAATCATCTCCTGTCCCCCATAATTTGTGCAAAGATTAGGATCCAGGGCTTATTTGGTTATGGAGAAGAAGATTTTTAAAGGTTTTGACCATATATGGGCATGGCAGCCATTTTGATCAATGGACCATACCCATTTTAGCAATCTTTCATTCTCCTGCCCACGGAGGCTCCGCATGAAATTTGAGCAACACTGGCCCGGAGGCATCAGAGGAAAAGCCATTTGAAATTATCAACATTTTTTCCATACAAATGTATGGGGCCCATACAAATGCATACAGAAGCAAACTTGACCTCGTCGTAAAAAGGTTAAATGTCAATGTATGACAATTATTTTAGCAATTTTGGTAGACCGCCCATTCCAGATGATATATGCAAAGATTCAGCCACCAGCCATCCTCGGTTTTGGAGAATAAGATTTTTAAATGTTTTTTCCCATACAAATGCATAAGGAAGCAAACTTGACCTTGTCGTAAAAAGGTCAAATGTCATTGTATGACCATTATTTTAGCAACATTGGTAGACCCCCTGTCCCTGATGATTTATGCAAACATTCAGCCCCAAAGCATCCTCGGTTCTAGAGAAGAAGATTTTTAAAGTTTTTTACCATATATGGGCATGGCAGCCATCTTGGTCAATGAACCGTGACCATTTTAGCAATCTTTTGTTCCCCCTACCTAAGGAGGCTCCATATGAAATTTGAGCAAAATTGGCCCAGAGGCTCCAGAGGAGAAGTTGTTTGAAATTCTGAACATATTTCCCATACAAATGCATAAGGAAGCAAAATTGACCTTACCGTAAAAAAGTTAAATGTCAATGTACGACCATTATTTTAGCAATTTTGGTAGCCCTCCTGTTCCCAAAGATATATGCAGAGATTCAGCCATAAGGCATGCTCGGTTTTGGAGATGAAGATTTTTAAAGGTTTTTCCCATACAAATGCATAGGGAAGCAAACTTGACCTTGCCGTAAAAAGATCAAACATCAACGTACGACAATAATTAAATCTTTTAGCAATTTTGGTAGACCTCCCGTCCCCAATGATTCCTGCAAAGGTTCAGCCCCAAGGCATTCTCGGTTCTGGAGAAGAAGATTTTTAAAGGTTTTTATTATATATGGGCGTGGCGGCCATCTTGGTCAACGGACCGCGACCATTTTAGCAATTTTTCGTTCCCCCACCCTAAGGAGGCTCCATATGAAATTTGAGCAAAATTGGCTCAGCGGCTTCAGAGAAGAAGTTGTTTGAAAATGTTAAAGGATGGACGCAAGGACGGATGGACGGACGACGGACGAAAAGTGATCACAATAGCTCATCCTGAGCAGAGCTCAGGTGAGCTAAAAATACTAACAAGAGCTCTGCCAAGCGGGGCATTATACCCCCGTAGCAAGTAATAAGCTGTAGCACATAAACTAATTCAGTGCTCCGGATATAAACTGTAAGTGGAATTACAGAAAAAAAAAAAATTTAAAAATTTTCATTGAGGCATAGGTCTGCTGATATTTGGTGAACTGTAACCTAAGGGTCCAAGCTGGAAATTAAGGAGAAGTGACTTCTCCCTCCTGGAAAAATAGGTAGAAGTTTGCTGCATCTAGGGAGAAGTGCTTTAGGGAGAAGGATACACGATATATTATAAGCTCATATGAGCTTTTGGCTGATTTGTTTTTACTATATTTCAATATCGGACCAAACGATAACAATACAAAAACCTAAAAAAAAAAAAAAAAATCCTGCAAGAAATCTTTTTGTAAACCTTTTTGTTTTATACTGATTTTATTTTTGTTCTTCAAGGGAGCCAAATCAGAAGAGTATTAAAAAAAAAAAGTATGTTTATAAGTTTTGATATTAGTCAAGCTTCTTAATTCTGTACCATTTAATAAATGTATTTATAAAGATTTAATAATGGCAACATTTCCTTGCAAATCTAATAAAAGAAGATATTTAAGAAAATAAATAACTTGTCCATATGGCCATAACTTTAGTTATTTGCAAAAAATATACTTATTATAAAGTAAAATTTGAACATTATTACTTATAAACAATATGCTGCAAAAAGTTTACAAAAACATTCAAAGGGGCGTAACTCTGCCAATATTTAGTGCACTGTAACCTCGAAATAATATGCACTGCTCCACATCATTGTGTAACTATTTATGAAGTTTCAGTGTGATCGAATGTAAACTGTAGGAGAATTTATAGATTATTAATAGAAATTAATAGAAATTTCCAAAGGGGTTTATCTCTGCTAACATTTGGTGTACTGTAATCTTGAAACATTATGCACTGCTCCACATCATGGTCTAACTACAAATTAAGTTTCAGCTTGATCGGATGTAAACTGTAGGAGGAGTTAGCCGGAAAAAAAAAGTTTACAAGAACTTTAAAGGGGCATAACTCTGCCAATATTTAGTGCACTGTAAGCTTGAAATAATATGTGCTACTCTAAGACATTGTGTAACTATTTATGAAGCTTCTGCTTGATCGGATGTAAACTGTAGGAGGATTTAGCCAGAAAAGAAAAATTAATAGAAATTTTCAAAGGGGTATAACTCTGCTAATATTTGGTGGACTGTAACTTTGAAATAATATGCACTGCTCCACATCATGGTCTAACTACAAATCAAGTTTCAGCTTGATCGGATGTAAACTGTAGGAGGAGTTAGCCGGAAACAAAAAGTTCCACATCATGGTCCAACTATAAATGAAGTTTCAGCTTGATCGGATGTAAAATGTAGGAGGACTTAACCAGAAATGAAGGGTTTACAGTAATTTTTAAAGGGCATAACCCTGCAAACATTTGGTGAACTGTAACCCCGCAACAATATGTGCTGCCCCACATCATGGTCTAATTATAAACCAAGTTTCAGCTTGATTGGATGTAAACTGTAGGAGGAGTTAGCCGGAAACGAAAAAGTTTATGAACGCCAGACCCCGTAACATAATATGTCCCGTTTTTCAAACGGGCATAAAAAAAGATCAAATTTAATAACTTAAGCATCCTACTGCAATAATTGATAATATTAACAGTTAAGGTACAAACAAGCATAAAATGCCAGTTAGCCAGAAGCCACATCTGCACCATTACTGTTGGTCAGTAATTGTACTTGCCTCAGTGCTTGTGAAATGTCACTACAGAATAATGACCAAATGTTCTTAAGAACTGTGAACTGTGTGAGGTCTGAATATAATTGTGTTTATGCAGAGCAGTGGTTATGTGACAAATTTATTCATAGGGAAAAAAGGTTCTTCTCTACAATCTGGGAAGACCCCCTTTTGAATAGCAACTAAACAACAACAAAAAAAAAAATCGTACATCCTTTTCGACCTTGTTTAAGCCATCCTGAGACCATGGAAGCATGTTAAGAAGAGGCTTTGTGCTATGAACTGCTCTATCAAAAAGAGAAGAAATTAACTACAAACATTCCTAAAATCATAAGTGAACTTGCCCAGTCTGTAAGGAACATTATATTGATAGAAAGTGGGTTAAGCAACACAGTGATAGTAAACAATGCATCAATGTCAGAGTCATTTTGTTGCACCTACGACAAACGCATATAAAAGTAACTACATGTACCAGGTGTTATCATTAATTTTCAGTTTTCATTTCAAAACAGAACAACAGTGAAGGTGTCAAAGTCAGGGAAATACTGTCCAACCATATTTTTTATTTATGAATAGATTGAGCAATTTTGACAGTGATAGGACACCGATTTAGTTCATTGTAATATCTAAAATATCTTAAAAGTGATATTTAATAATAAAAATCATCCTATTCAAAAATTCTTTAGACCTGTGGTCTGAGAGTTTCCTCAGCAAACATGAAATTTAACCATTTCAAAAATACCTTAAAAGTGATATTTCATGCTGAAAATCATTCTATTCATAACTAATATTACATTACAACATTACAAAAATAATGTTAAGTAATTAAAAACAATCTGCTTAAATATTACCATTCAACCTGCTATACTCTAACATTTTAATAATGCATATATTATGCCTGGTCATCCCAACCAAAGTGGACACACCTGCAAGTTCCACAGCAAAATGTTAACTGGATGCCAACAGTGAAGGCCATGATAAACACAACCTGATTCAGAAGGCTCATCAGTACCACCCCTGTTGGTCAGTAGCTACTACTTGCCAACGTGGACGTGAAGTGTCTTAACAGAATACTGTATTCAACCTAATTAACACACATACCCCTATAAGCGCACAGTCAAGCAATATTACAGCAAGTATATTTTCTCTCTACTTCTTTACAAAGGCATATGTTGTTGGTACTCATTTGAACTGCATCGACTTGTCGATGCAATTAAAATGAGTACCCACAACATATGCTTTTAAAAAGAAAATCAGAAATTAAATCGAATAAGTATAATTAGACAAGTCTTTCGCTGATCTCTTTTTTCGTGTATCCTTAATATAGGTGGGTAAATATTTTAAAAGTTTTCCCAGTAGTTTTGAAAAACCTAAACTCACGGTGCGGTAATTAGGTCGAATACGGTATGACACAAAGTTCTTTAGACCTGTGGTCTCATAGTTTCCTAAGCAAACATGATATTTCCCTTTTCAAACGTACCTTCAAAGTGATATTTCATGATGATTTCATGATGAAAAACATCCTATTCGCAGGGGTCATCGTAGAGCTCTCAGAGAAGGAGAAGTTTTGCGACAATTTCAGGATTTCAGGGAAAAGTTTTGGTCCAAACTTTGGGTTTCCCTACACATTCTATACATTTTTACTTCTCCCTCAGCTCAAGATAGGGAGAAGTCAGCCAGCTTAGGGAGAATTTTTCTCCCAAATCGCCCTCTAAGATGACCCCTGTATTCGAAACTAGTTATTACCTTGCAACCTTACAGAAGTAATGAAAAAACAATATACACTAACATTTTGATAAAGTATATATTATGCCAGGTCATCCCAACCAAAGTGGACATATCACAAGTTCCACAGTAAAATGTTAACTGAATTCCAACAGTGAAGGCCATGATAAACACAACCTGATTCAGAAGGCTCATCTGTACCACCACTCTTGGTCAGTAAATACTACTTGCCTAAGTGGATGTGAAGTGTCTAACAGGATATGACCAAAAGTTCTTTAGACCTAAGGTCTGAGAGTTTCCTATGCAGAAATGAAGTTATCTTCTTTAAAAAGAACTTTTAAAGTGATATTTAACGATGAAAAATTATCATATTTAAAACTACTTTTACCTTGCAACCTGACAAAAGTGATGTTTAGTAATGAAAAGCAGCCTATAAACTTAATATTACCTTGCAACCTTTTATATCCTAACATTCAAATAATGTATATATTACGCATGGTCATCCCAACCAAAGTAAACACATCACAAGTTCCACAGCAAAATGTTAAAAGTACGCCAACAGTATGGCTCAGATAAGTATAACTTGTCATTCAGAAAACTCATCCTAACATGATTGTTGGACATTAAATAATTTTACCATAATGAATGTAATGTATCTTAACAGGATATGACCAAAAAATCTTTAGACCTAAAGTCTGAGAGTTTCTTAAGAAGACATAATATTTTTCCTTTTCAAAAATACCTTCAAAGTGATATTTAAGAATGAAAAGCATCCTATTCAAAACTAGTTATGACTTTGCAACCTTACAGAAGTATTTCAAAATAATAATAATAACAAAAAAAACAAACTATTTACAATTTTACCTTGCAACATTTAAACTCTAACATTGAAATGACTTATATAATATACATGGTCATCCCAACCAAACTGGACACATCACAAGTTCCAAAGCAAAATCTTAACTGGATGCCAACAGTAAAGGCCATGATAAACACAACCTGATTCAGAAGGCTCATCTGTACCACCACTGTTGGTCATTAAATACTACTTGCCTAAGTGGATGTGAAGTGTCTTAACAGGATATGACCAAATGTTCTTTAGACCTAAGGTCTGAGAGTTTCCTAAGAAAACATAACATTTTCCCTTTTCAAAAATACCTTCAAAGTGATATTTTAGGATGAAAAGCATCCTATTCAAAACTAGGTATTATCTTTCCTTGCAACCTTACAGAAGTATTGTAAAAATTATGGAAAAACAACCTATTTACTATTTTACTTTACAACATATATCATTTAACATTGAAATGATTTATATATTATGAATGGTCATCCCAACCAAAGTGGACATATCACAAGTTCCACAGCAAAATGTTAACTGGTAGCCAACACTGAAGGCCCAGATAAACATAACATCTGATTCAGAAGATCACCTGTACCAACACTGTCGGTTTGTAAATAATACTTGCCCTAGTGGATGTGAAGTGTCTTAACAGGATATGACCAAAAATTATTTTGACCTGTGGGTCAGAGAGTTACCATAGCCTGCATGATCTTTACTTTTTTCAAAAATACCTTACAAGTAATATTTAAAAGTGAAAAGCATCCTATACAAAGCTAGTATTACCTTGCAACGTTTTGAAAGTAATGTTTAACAATGAAAAGAAGCCTGTTTTAAAAAACTGATATTGCCTTGCAATCTTTTATACTCTCTAACATTTAAATAATGTACATATCATGCCTGATTATCCCAACCAAAGAAAACACATCACAAGTTTCACAGCAAAATGTTAAAAGGATGCCACCAATGATGGCCCAGATGAGTATAACTTGTCATAATCTGAGAGCTTCCTAAGCAAACATGATATTTTCCCTTTTCAAACATACCATTAAAGTGATATTTAATGATGAAAAACATCCTATTCAAAACTAGATTTTACCTTGCAACCTTACAGAATTAATGTAAAAATAATAAAAAATGACCTATTTAAAGTTTTACCTTACAATCTTTTATACACTAACATTTTGATAATGTATATATTATGCCTGGTCATCCCAACCAAAGTGTACACATTAGAAGTTCCACAGCAAAATGTTAACTGGATTCCAACAGTGAAGGCCATGGTAAACACAACCTGATTCAGAAGGCTCACCTGTACCAAAACAGTTGGTCAGTAAATACTACTTGCCTATGTGGATATGAAGTGTCATATCAGGATATGACCAAAATTTCTTTACAGCTAAGGTTTGAGAGTTTCCTATGCAGACATGGTTATCTCCTTTAAAAAGTACTTTTAAAGTGAAATTTAACGATGAAAAATCATCCTATTCAAAACTTTTTTTTACCTTGCAACCTGACAAAAATGATGTTTAGTAATGAAAAGCAGTCTATATAAGCTTAATATTACCTTGCAACCTTTTATATCCTAACATTTGAATAATGTATATCTATTATGCATAGTCATCCCAACCAAAGTAAACACATCACAAGTTCCACAGCAAAATGTTAAAAGGATGCCAACAGTATGGCTCAGATAAGTATAACTTGTCATTCAGAAAACTCATTCTTAACATGACTGTTGGTCATCAAATAATTTTACCCCAATGAATGTAATGTATCTTAACAGGATATGACCAAATATTCTTTAGACCTAAGGTCTTAGAGTTTTGTAAGAAGACATAATATTTTTCCTTTTAAAAAATACCTTCGAAGCGATATTTAAGAATGAAAAGCATCCTATTCAAAACTAGTTATGACTTTGCAACCTTACAGAAGTATTTCAAAAAATAATAATAAAAAACAACCTATTTACAATTTTACCTTGCAACATTTAAACTCTAACATTGAAATGACTTATATTATATGCATGGTCATCCCAACCAAACTGGACACATCACAAGTTCCACAGCAAAATCTTAACTGGATGCCAACAGTAAAGGCCATGATAAACACAACCTGATTCAAAAGGCTCATCTGTACCACCACTGTTGGTCATTAAATACTACTTGCCTAAGTGGATGTGAAGTGTCTTAACAGGATATGACCAAATGTTCTTTAGACCTAAGGTCTGAGAGTTTCCTAAGAAAACATAATATTTTCCCTTTTCAAAAATACCTTCAAAGTGATATTTTAGGATGAAAAGCATCCTATTCAAAACTAGTTATTACCTTTCCTTGTAAACTTTCAGAAGTATTGTAAAAATTATGGAAAAACAACATATTTACTATTTTACTTTACAACATATATCATTTAACATTGAAATGATTTCTATATTATGAATGGTCATCCCAACCAAAGTGGACATATCACAAGTTCCACAGCAAAATGTTAACTGGTAGCCAACACTGAAGGCCCAGATAAACATAACATCGGATTCAGAAGACTCACCTGTACCAACACTGTCGGTTTGTAAATAATATATGCCCTAGTGGTTGTGAAGTGTCTTAACAGGATATGACCAAAAATTATTTTGACCTGTGGGTCAGAGAGTTACCAAAGCCTGCATGATCTTTATTTTTTTCAAAAATACCTTACAAGAAATATTTAAAAGTGAAAAGCATCCTATACAAAGCTAGTATTACCTTGCAACGTTTTGAAAGTAATGTTTAACAATGAAAAGAAGCCTGTTTAAAACTGATATTGCCTTGTAATCTTTTATACTCTCTAACATTTAAATAATGTATATATCATGCCTGATTATCCCAACCAAAGAAAACTCATCACAAGTTCCACAGCAAAATGTTAAAAGGATGCCACCAATGATGGCCCAGATGAGTATAACTTGTCATAATCTGAGAGCTTCCTAAGCAAACATGATATTTTCCCTTTTCAAACATACCATTAAAGTGATATTTAATGATGAAAAACATCCTATTCAAAACTAGATATTACCTTGCAACCTTATAGAATTAATGTAAAAATAATGAAAAATGACCTATTAAAAGTTTTACCTTACAATCTTTTATACACTAACATTTTGCTAATGTATATATTATGCCAGGTCATCCCAACCAAAGTGGACACATCACAAGTTCCACAGCAAAATGTTAACTGGATTCCAACAGTGAAGGCCATGATAAACACAACCTGATTCAAAAGGCTCACCTGTACCACCACTGTTAGTCAGTAAATACTACATGCCTATGTGGATGTGAAGTGTCATAACAGGATATGACCAAAAGTTCTTTAGACCTAAGGTTTGAGAGTTTCCTATGCAGACATGAAGTTATCTCCTTTAAAAAGTACTTTTAAAGTGAAATTTAACGATGAAAAATCATCCCACTCAAAACTACTTTTACCTTGCAACCTTACAAAAGTGATGTTAGGTAATAAAAAGCAGCCTATATAAACTTAATATTACCTTGCAACCTTTTATATCCTAACATTTGAATAATGTATATATATTATGCATGGTCATCCCAACCAAAGTAAACACATCACAAGTTCCACAGCAAAATGTTAAAAGGATGCCAACAGTATGGCCCAGATAAGTATAACTTGTCATTCAGAAAACTCATTCTTAACATGACTGTTGGTCATTAAATAATTTTACCCCAATGAATATAATGTATCTTAATTGGATATGACCAAAAATTCTTTAGACCTAAGGTCTGAGAGTTTCGTAAGAAGACATAATATTTTTCCTTTTCAAAAATACCTTCAAAGCGATATTTGAGAATGAAAAGTATCCTATTCAAAACTAGTTATGACTTTGCAACCTTACAGAAGTATTTCAAAAAATAATAATAAAAAAACAACAACCTATTTACAATTTTACCTTGCAACATTTAAACTCTAACATTCAAATGACTTATATATAATATGCATGGTCATCCCAACCAAAGTGGACACATCACAAGTTCCACAGCAAAATCTTAACTGGATGCCAACAGTAAAGGCCATGATAAACACAACCTGATTCAGAAGGCTCATCTGTACCACCACTGTTGGTCATTAAATACTACTTGCCTAAGTGGATGTGAAGTGTCTTAACAGGATATGACCAAATGTTCTTTAGACCTTAGGACTGAGAGTTTCCTAAGAAAACATAACAGTTTCCCTTTTCAAAAATACCTTCAAAGTGATATTTAGGATGAAAAGCATCCTATTCAAAACTAGGTATTATCTTTCCTTGCAACCTTACAGAAGTATTGTAAAAAATCTGGAAAAACAACCTATTTACTATTTTACTTTACAACATATATCATTTAACATTGAAATGATTTATATATATTATGAATGGTCATCCCAACCAAAGTGGACATATCACAAGTTCCACAGCAAAATGTTAACTGGTAGCCAACACTGAAGGCCCAGATAAACATAACATCTGATTCAGAAGACTCACCTGTACCAACACTGTCGGTTTGTAAATAATACTTGCCCTAGTGGATGTGAAGTGTCTTAACAGGATATGACCAAAAATTATTTTGACCTGTGGTCAGCGAGTTACCACAGCCTGCGTGATCTTTACTTTTTTCAAAAATACCTTACAAGTAATATTTAAAAGTGAAAAGCATCCTATACAAAGCTAGTATTACCTTGCAACGTTTTGAAAGTAATGTTTAACAATGAAAAGAAGTCTGTTTAAAATTGATATTGCCTTGCAATCTTTTATACTCTCTAACATTTAAATAATGTATACATCATGCCTGATTATCCCAAACAAAGAAAACACATCACAAGTTCCACAGCAAAATGTTAAAAGGATGCCACCAATGATGGCCCAGATGAGTATAACTTGTCATAATCTGAGAGCTTCCTTAGCAAACATGATGTTTTCCCTTTTCAAACATACCATAAAAGTGATGTTTAATGATGAAAAACATCCTATTCAAAACTAGATATTACCTTGCAACCTTACAGAATTAATGCAAAAATAATGAAAAATGACCCATTTAAAGTTTTACCTTACAATCTTTTATACACTAATATTTTGATAATGTATATATTACGCCCGGTCATCCTAACCAAAGTGGACACATCACAAGTTCCACAGCAAAATGTTAACTGGATACCAACAGTGAAGGCCATGATAAACACAACCTGATTCAGAAGGCTCACCTGTACCACCACTGTTGGTCAGTAAATACTACTTGCCTATGTGGATGTGAAGTGTCATAACAGGATATGACCAAAAGTTCTTTAGACCTAAGGTCTGAGAGTTTCCTAGGCAGACATGAAGTTATCTCCTTTAAAAAGTACTTTTAAAGTGAAATTTAACGATGAAAAATCATCCCATTCAAAACTACTTTTACCTTGCAACCTTACAAAAGTGACATTTAGTAATAAAAAGCAGCCTATATAAACTTAATATTACCTTGCAACCTTTTATATCCTAACATTTGAATAATGTATATATATTATGCATGGTCATCCCAACCAAAGTAAACACATCACAAATTCCACAGCAAAATGTTAAAAGGATGCCAACAGTATGGCCAAGATAAGTATAACTTGTCAATCAGAAAACTCATTCTTAACATGACTGTTGGTCATTAAATAATTTTACCCCAATGAATATAATGTATCTTAATAGGATATTACCAAAAAATTCTTCAGACCTCAGGTCTGAGAGTTTTGTAAGAAGACATAATATTTTTCTTTTCAAAAATACCTTCAAAGCGATATTTTAGAATGAAAAGCATCCTATTCAAAACTAGTTATGACTTTGCAACCTTACAGAAGTATTTCAAAAAAATAATATTAAAAAAAAAAAAAAAAACCTATTTACAATTTTACCTTGCAACATTTAAACTCTAACATTGAAATGACTTATATAATATGCATGGTCATCCCAACCAAAGTGGACACATCACAAGTTCCACAGCAAAATGTTAACTGGATGCCAACAGTAAAGGCCATGATAAACACAACCTGATTCAGAAGGCTCATCTGTACCACCACTGTTGGTCATTAAATACTACTTGCCTAAGTGGATGTGAAGTGTCTTAACAGGATATGACCAAATGTTCTTTAGACCTAAGGTCTGAGAGTTTCCTAAGAAAACATAACATTTTCCCTTTTCAAAAATACCTTCAAAGTGATATTTTAGGATGAAAAGCATCCTATTCAAAACTAGGTATTATCTTTCCTTGCAACCTTACAGAAGTATTGTAAAAAATCTGGAAAAACAACCTATTTACTATTTTACTTTACAACGTATATCATTTAATATTGAAATGATTTATATATTATGAATGGTCATCCCAACCAAAGTGGACATATCTCAAGTTCCACAGCAAAATGTTAACTGGTAGCCAACACTGAAGGCCCAGATAAACATAACATCTGATTCAGAAGACTCACCTGTACCAACACTGTCGGTTTGTAAATAATACTTGCCCTAGTGGATGTGAAGTGTCTTAACAGGATATGACCAAAAATTATTTTGACCTGTGGTCAGAGAGTTACCATAGCTAGATATTACCTTGCAACCTTACAGAATTTATGTAAAAATAATGAAAAATGACCTATTAAAAGTTTTACCTTACAATCTTTTATACACTAACATTTTGCTAATGTATATATTATGCCAGGTCATCCCAACCAAAGTGGACACATCACAAGTTCCACAGCAAAATGTTAACTGGATTCCAACAGTGAAGGCCACGATAAACACAACCTGATTCAGAAGGCTCACCTGTACCACCACTGTTGGTCAGTAAATACTACTTGCCTATGTGGATGTGAAGTGTCATAACAGGATATGACCAAAAGTTCTTTAGACCTAAGGTCTGATTTTTCCTATGCAGACATGAAGTAATCTCCTTTAAAAAGTACTTTTAAAGTGAAATTTAACAATGAAAAATCATCCCATTCAAAACTACTTTTACCTTGCAACCTTACAAAAGTGATGTTTAGTAATAAAAAGCAGCCTAGAAAAACTTAATATTACCTTGCAACCTTGTATATCCTAACATTTGAATAATGTATATATATTATGCATGGTCATCCCAACCAAAGTAAACACATCACAAGTTCCACAGCAAAATGTTAAAAGGATGCCAACAGTATGGCCAAGATAAGTATAACTTGTCATTCAGAAAACTCATTCTTAACATGACTGTTGGTCATTAAATAATTTTACCCCAATGAATATAATGTATCTTAATAGGATATGAACAAAAAATTCTTTAGACCTAAGGTCTGAGAGTTTCGTAAGAAGACATAATATTTTTCTTTTCAAAAATACCTTCAAAGCGATATTTTAGAATGAAAAGCATCCTATTCAAAACTAGTTATGACTTTGCAACCTTACAGAAGTATTTCAAAAAATAATAATAAAAACAAAACAACCTATTTACAATTTTACCTTGCAACATTTAAACTCTAACATTGAAATGACTTATATAATATGCATGGTCATCCCAACCAAAGTGGACACATCACAAGTTCCACAGCAAAATGTTAACTGGATGCCAACAGTAAAGGCCATGATAAACACAACCTGATTCAGAAGGCTCATCTGTACCACCACTGTTGGTCATTAAATACTACTTGCCTAAGTGGATGTGAAGTGTCTTAACAGGATATGACCAAATGTTCTTTAGACCTAAGGTCTGAGAGTTTCCTAAGAAAACATAACATTTTCCCTTTTCAAAAATACCTTCAAAGTGATATTTTAGGATGAAAAGCATCCTATTCAAAACTAGGTATTATCTTTCCTTGCAACCTTACAGAAGTATTGTAAAAAATCTGGAAAAACAACCTATTTACTATTTTACTTTACAACGTATATCATTTAATATTGAAATGATTTATATATTATGAATGGTCATCCCAACCAAAGTGGACATATCTCAAGTTCCACAGCAAAATGTTAACTGGTAGCCAACACTGAAGGCCCAGATAAACATAACATCTGATTCAGAAGACTCACCTGTACCAACACTGTCGGTTTGTAAATAATACTTGCCCTAGTGGATGTGAAGTGTCTTAACAGGATATGACCAAAAATTATTTTGACCTGTGGTCAGAGAGTTACCATAGCTAGATATTACCTTGCAACCTTACAGAATTTATGTAAAAATAATGAAAAATGACCTATTAAAAGTTTTACCTTACAATCTTTTATACACTAACATTTTGCTAATGTATATATTATGCCAGGTCATCCCAACCAAAGTGGACACATCACAAGTTCCACAGCAAAATGTTAACTGGATTCCAACAGTGAAGGCCATGATAAACACAACCTGATTCAGAAGGCTCACCTGTACCACCACTGTTGGTCAGTAAATACTACTTGCCTATGTGGATGTGAAGTGTCATAACAGGATATGACCAAAAGTTCTTTAGACCTAAGGTCTGAGTTTCCTATGCAGACATGAAGTAATCTCCTTTAAAAAGTACTTTTAAAGTGAAATTTAACAATGAAAAATCATCCCATTCAAAACTACTTTTACCTTGCAACCTTACAAAAGTGATGTTTAGTAATAAAAAGCAGCCTATATAAACTTATTATTACCTTGCAACCTTTTATATCCTAACATTTGAATAATGTATATATATTATGCATGGTCATCCCAAACAAAGTAAACACATCACAAATTCCACAGCAAAATGTTAAAAGGACGCCAACAGTATGGCCAAGATAAGTATAACTTGTCAATCAGCAAACTCATTCTTAACATGACTGTTGGTCATTTAATAATTTTACCCCAATGAATATAATGTATCTTAATAGGATATGACCAAAAAATTCTTTAGACCTAAGGTCTGAGAGTTTCGTAAGAAGACATAATATTTTTCTTTTCAAAAATACCTTCAAAGCGATATTTTAGAATAAAAAGCATCCTATTCAAAACTAGTTATGACTTTGCAACCTTACAGAAGTATTTCAAAAAATAATATTAAAAAAAACAACCTATTTACAATTTTACCTTGCAACATTTAAACTCTAACATTGAAATGACTTATATAATATGCATGGTCATCCCAACCAAACTGGACACATCACAAGTTCCACAGCAAAATCTTAACTGGATGCCAACAGTAAAGGCCATGATAAACACAACCTGATTCAGAAGGCTCATCTGTACCACCACTGTTGGTCATTAAATACTACTTGCCTAAGTGGATGTGAAGTGTCTTAACAGGATATGACCAAATGTTGTTTAGACCTAAGGTCTGAGAGTTTCCTAAGAAAACATAACATTTACCCTTTTCAAAAATACCTTCAAAGTGATATTTTAGGATGAAAAGCATCCTATTCAAAACTAGTTATTACCTTTCCTTGCAACCTTACAGAAGTATTGTAAAAAATCTAGAAAAACAACCTATTTACTATTTTACTTTACAACGTATATCATTTAATATTGAAATGATTTATATATTATGAATGGTCATCCCAACCAAAGTGGACATATCACAAGTTCCACAGCAAAATGTTAACTGGTAGCCAACACTGAAGGCCCAGATAAACATAACATCTGATTCAGAAGACTCACCTGTACCAACACTGTCGGTTTATAAATAATACTTGCCCTAGTGGATGTGAAGTGTCTTAACAGGATATAACCAAAAATTATTTTGACCTGTGGTCAGAGAGTTATCTTAGCCTGCATGATCTTTACTTTTTTCAAAAATACCTTACAAGTAATATTTCAAAGTGAAAAGCATCCTATAGGAAGCTAGTATTACCTTGCAAAGTTTTGAAAGTAAAGTTTAACAATGAAAAGAAGCCTGTTTAAAATTGATATTGCCTTGTAATCTTTTATACTCTCTAACATTTAAATAATGTATATATCATGCCTGATTATCCCAACCAAAGAAAACACATCACAAGTTCCACAGCAAAATGTTAAAAGGATGCCACCAATGATGGCCCAGATGAGTATAACTTGTCATAATCTGAGAGCTTCCTAAGCAAACATGATATTTTCCCTTTTCAAACATACCATTAAAGTGATATTTAATGATGAAAAACATCCTATTCAAAACTAGATATTACCTTGCAACCTTACAGAATTAATGTAAAAATAATGAAAAATGACCTATTAAAAGTTTTACCTTACAATCTTTTATACACTAACATTTTGCTAATGTATATATTATGCCAGGTCATCCCAACCAAAGTGGACACATCACAAGTTCCACAGCAAAATGTTAACTGGATTCCAACAGTGAAGGCCATGATAAACACAACCTGATTCAGAAGGCTCACCTGTACCACCACTGTTGGTCAGTAAATACTACTTGCCTATGTGGATGTGAAGTGTCATAACAGGATATGACCAAAAGTTCTTTAGACCTAAGGTTTGAGAGTCTCCTATGCAGACATGAAGTTATCTCCTTTAAAAAGTACTTTTAAAGTGAAATTTAACAATGAAAAATCATCCCATTCAAAACTACTTTTACCTTGCAACCTTACAAAAGTGATGTTTAGTAATAAAAAGCAGCCTATAAAAACTTAATATTACCTTGCAACCTTTTATATCCTAACATTTGAATAATGTATATATATTATGCATGGTCATCCCAACCAAAGTAAACACATCACATGTTCCACAGCACAATGTTAAAAGGATGCCTACAGTATGGCCCAGATAAGTATAACTTGTCATTCAGAAAACTCATTCTTAACATGACTGTTGGTCATTAAATAATTTTACCCCAATGAATATAATGTATCTTAATAGGATATGAACAAAAAATTCTTTAGACCTAAGGTCTGAGAGTTTCGTCAGAAGACATAATATTTTTTATTTCAAAAATACCTTCAAAGCGATATTTTAGAATGAAAAGCATCCTATTCAAAACTAGTTATGACTTTGCAACCTTACAGAAGTATTTCAAAAAATAATAATAAAAAAAAACAACCTATTTACAATTTTACCTTGCAACATTTAAACTCTAACATTGAAATGACTTATATAATATGCATGGTCATCCCAACCAAACTGGACACATCACAAGTTCCACAGCAAAATCTTAACTGGATGCCAACAGTAAAGGCCATGATAAACACAACCTGATTCAGAAGGCTCATCTGTACCACCACTGTTGGTCATTAAATACTACTTGCCTAAGTGGATGTGAAGTGTCTTAACAGGATATGACCAAATGTTCTTTAGACCTAAAGTCTGAGAGTTTCCTAAGAAAACATAACATTTTCTCTTTTCAAAAATACCTTCAAAGTGATATTTTAGGATGAAAAGCATCCTATTCAAAACTAGGTATTATCTTTCCTTGCAACCTTTCAGAAGTATTGTAAAAAATCTGGAAAAACAACCTATTTACTATTTTACTTTACAACGTATATCATTTAATATTGAAATGATTTATATATTATGAATGGTCATCCCAACCAAAGTGGACATATCACAAGTTCCACAGCAAAATGTTAACTGGTAGCCAACACTGAAGGCCCAGATAAACATAACATCTGATTCAGAAGACTCACCTGTACCAACACTGTCGATTTGTAAATAATACTTGCCCTAGTGGATGTGAAGTGTCTTAACAGGATATGACCAAAAATTATTTTGACCTGTGGTCAGAGAGTTACCATAGCTTGCGTGATCTTTACTTTTTTTCAAAAATACCTTACAAGTAATATTTAAAAGTGAAAAGCATCCTATACAAAGCTAGTATTACCTTGCAACGTTTTGAAAGTAATGTTTAACAATGAAAAGAAGCCTGTTTAAAATTGATATTGCCTTGCAATCTTTTATACTCTCTAACATTTAAATAATGTATATATCATGCCTGATTATCCCAACCAAAGAAAACACATCACAAGTTCCACAGCAAAATGTTAAAAGGATGCCACCAATGATGGCCCAGATGAGTATAACTTGTCATAATCTGAGAGCTTCCTAAGCAAACATGATGTTTTCCCTTTTCAAACATACCATTAAAGTGATATTTAATGATGAAAAACATCCTATTCAGAAGTAGATATTACCTTGCAACCTTACAGAATTAATGTAAAAATAATGAAAAATGACCTATTAAAAGTTTTACCTTACAATCTTTTATACACTAACATTTTGCTAATGTATATATTATGCCAGGTCATCCCAACCAAAGTGGACACATCACAAGTTCCACAGCAAAATGTTAACTGGATTCCAACAGTGAAGGCCATGATAAACACAACCTGATTCAGAAGGCTCACCTGTACCACCACTATTGGTCAGTAAATACTACTTGCCTATGTGGATGTGAAGTGTCATAACTGGATATGACCAAAAGTTCTTTAGACCTAAGGTTTGAGAGTTTCCTATGCAGACATGAAGTTATCTCCTTTAAAAAGTACTTTTAAAGTGAAATTTAACAATGAAAAATCATCCCATTCAAAACTACTTTTACCTTGCAACCTTACAAAAGTGATGTTTAGTAATAAAAAGCAGCCTAGAAAAACTTAATATTACCTTGCAACCTTGTATATCCTAACATTTGAATAATGTATATATATTATGCACGGTCATCCCAACCAAAGTAAACACATCACAAGTTCCACAGCAAAATGTTAAAAGGATGCCAACAGTATGGCCCAGATAAGTATAACTTGTCATTCAGAAAACTCATTCTTAACATGACTGTTGGTCATTAAATAATTTTACCCCAATGAATATAATGTATCTTAATAGGATATGAACAAAAAATTCTTTAGACCTAAGGTCTGAGAGTTTCGTAAGAAGACATAATATTTTTCTTTTCAAAAATACCTTCAAAGCGATATTTTAGAATGAAAAGCATCCTATTCAAAACTAGTTATGACTTTGCAACCTTACAGAAGTATTTCAAAAAATAATAATAAAAACAAAACAACCTATTTACAATTTTACCTTGCAACATTTAAATTCTAACATTCAAATGACTTATATAATATGCATGGTCATCCCAACCAAAGTGGACACATCACAAGTTCCACAGCAAAATGTTAATTGGATGCCAACAGTAAAGGCCATGATAAACACAACCTGATTCAGAAGGCTCATCTGTACCACCACTGTTGGTCATTAAATACTACTTGCCTAAGTGGATGTGAAGTGTCTTAACAGGATATGACCAAATGTTCTTTAGACCTAAGGTCTGAGAGTTTCCTAAGAAAACATAACATTTTCCCTTTTCAAAAATACCTTCAAAGTGACATTTTAGGATGAAAAGCATCCTATTCAAAACTAGGTATTATCTTTCCTTGCAACCTTACAGAAGTATTGTAAAAAATCTGGAAAAACAACCTATTTACTATTTTACTTTACAACGTATATCATTTAATATTGAAATGATTTATATATTATGAATGGTCATCCCAACCAAAGTGGACATATCTCAAGTTCCACAGCAAAATGTTAACTGGTAGCCAACACTGAATGCCCAGATAAACATAACATCTGATTCAGAAGACTCACCTGTACCAACACTGTAGGTTTGTAAATAATACTTGCCCTAGTGGATGTGAAGTGTCTTAACAGGATATGACCAAAACTTATTTTGACCTGTGGTCAGAGAGTTACCATAGCCTGCATGATCTTTACTTTTTTCAAAAATACTTTATCAGTAATATTTAAAAGTGAAAAGCATCCTATACAAAGCTAAAGGGTGTTAAGAAAGTTCGTACCACATTTCAAATGGTAATTTTTATATGTAAACAAGCAGCTAGCACTGAACAATTTACACAGTCAATATCCAGAGGGTTCACCTTTATTCTTTATAACATTGTGAATTCTCTTGGACATAGAGTGTATGAGAGAAGCGACATGTTGTGAAGGTATGGTCCTCCAGGCCTGCTGCAAACGTAACTGGGCTATAGTCGAGGGGCGGGGGTCTTTGTAAGCCTCGCGGTCCAGTATACTCCAAAGGTTCTCAATGCAATTAAGATCAGGCGAATTGCCAGGCCACATGTCTTTCTTGATAAAGTTCGGAAGGTTCTCGGTGCACCAGTTCTGTGTTGCTGCCGCCGTATGTGGGGTAGCCCCATCATGCATAAACACCGCCTCTCCGGGGTAGGGTACCCGTTGATCGCACCCGGGGTAGGGTACCAGTCTCGGTTGATCGATTCTCCCATTAGATCTTGTACGCATCACTGCTGGTTTAAGTTCTCTCTGTAGAATATTGTCCACATAATAATTTGATGTAACAGTTTTTCCGGTGGGAACAATATGGAGATGTGACAATCCATTTACACCCATGGCTCCCCATATCATAACCTTTGAACTTGACCTGACACAACTAACGTCAGGTACATTATCTGATTGAGACCCCCACACAGTGTCATCCTTGCGATTTGGAACATGGAACAAATATATTTGGTAGATTCATCACTGAAGATGTAATTTTCCCAGTCCTGGGCAGATAAATGCTTGTGCTCCTTGGCAAAGGCCAGCCGTTTGCTCCGCTGTGCCTTGGTCAGTAACTGATTTCGGGGCCGTTTAAAGGATTTCCATTTCTTCACCTTATGAATGTAGTTAAACACTGTAACATGGCTGATATTATGACCAGAGTTATTAAGCTCTTTGCTAAGCTTCCTAGTGGATCGCCCTCTCTTATACTTGATGCTCTCGATGGTCTTCTTTACCCCTCCCCTCACTTTCATCGGACGTCCGGTACGCTGCTTATCGGCCAGTCCCGTTTGTTCATCCCGCCGTTGTCGCCACTTTCGCACCCAGCGCTGACTCTTATGCAAGTATTTCTACACATATCGAATGTCAAATCCAGCATCTAATAAAGCCAAAGCCTGTGCTCTTTCTTGCTCAGGAGACAGTTTTGTAACACCACTGTTTTTGGATAAAACAGCCGGCGTTGCTAATCGTCTGCAGTGAACAGTTGTTTACAAAATCCAATAGCAACACAAAAGAGTCACGCACAAGGGAAACAACTGCATTAAGTTATAGCACATAAGTATAACTGCAACTGCTGTAAATTTGATGGCGATTGGAAAACCGTAATCAATTGAAATATACCGTTAAAATGTGGAACGACCTTTCTTAACACCCTTTAGTATTACCTTGCAACCTTTTGAAGGTAATGTTTAACAATGAAAAGAAGTCTGTTTAAAACGGATATTGCCTTGCAATCTTTTTTATACTCTCTAACATTTAAATAATGTATGTATCATACCTGATTATCCCAAACAAAGGAAACACATCACAAGTTCCACAGCAAAATGTTAAAAGGATTCCACCAATGAATGCCCAGATAAGTATAACTTGTCATAATCTGAGAGCTTCTTAAGCAAACATGATATTTTCCCTTTTCAAACATACCATTTAAGTGATATTTAATGATGAAAACCATCCTATTTAAAACTAGATATTCTTGCAACCTTACAGAATTAATGTAAAAATAATGAAAAATGACCTATTTAAAGTTTTACCTTACAATCTGTTATACACTAACATTTTGATAATGTATATATTATGCCGGGTCATCCCAACCAAAGTGGACACACCACTGTTGGTTTGTAAAATTACTTGCCTACGTGGATGTGAAGTGTCTTAACAGGATATGACCAAAAGTTCTTCAGACCTAAGATCTGATAATTTCCTATGCAGACATGAAATTAACTTCTTTAAAAAGTACCTTTAAAATGAAATTTAAGATAAAAATCATTCTGTTCAAAACTAGTTTTACCTTGCAACATTTTGAAAGTAATGTTTAACAATGAAAAGAAACCTGTTTAAAACTGATATCACCTTGCAATCTTTAATACTCTCTAACATTTAAATAATGTATATATTATGCCTGGTCATCCCAACCAAAGTAAACACATCACAAGTTCAGTAGCAAAATGATAAAAGGATGCCAACAATGATGGCCCAAATAGTATAACTTGTCATTCTGAAAACTCATCTGTAACACCATTGTTGGTCATTAAATGACTATTGCTCTAAACAGTGTCTTAACAGGATATGATCAAATGTTCTTTAGACCTAAGGTCTGAGAGTTTCCTAAGAAAACATAATATTTTCCCTTTTCAAAAATGCCTTCAAAGTGATATTTTAGGATGAAAAGCATCCTATTCAAAACTAGTTATTACCTTTCCTTGCAACCTTTGATGTCACTGGATGCCAACAGTAAAGGCCATGATAAACACAACCTGATTCAGAAGGCTTATTTGTACCACCACTGTTGGTCAGTAAATACTACTTGCCTAAGTAGATGTGAAGTGTCATAACAGGATATGACCCAATATTCTTTAGACCTAAGGTCTATGAGTTTCCTAAGAAAACATAATACTTTCCCTTTTCAAGGTGATATCAATTTTTAACAGGTTTCTTTTCACTGTTAATACCTTCCAAGTGATCTTTTAGGATGAAAAGCATCCTATTCAAAACTAGTTATTACCCTGCAACATTACAGAAGTATTGTAAAAATAATCGAAAAAACTACATGCATTTACAATTTTACCTTGCAACATATGTATTCTAACATTGAAATTATTTATTTAATATGCCTGGTCATCCCAACCAAAGTGGACATATCACAAGTTCCACAGCAAAATGTTAACTGGTAGCCAACACTGAAGGCCCAGATAAACATAACATAGACATATCTCAAGTTCCACAGCAAAATGTTAACTGGTAGCCAACACTGAAGGCACAGATAAACATAACATCTGATTCAGAAGACTCACCTGTACCAGCACTGATGAACGATGAAAAGTGAAAAGCATCCTATAGTATTTCAAAAAATAATAATAAAAACAAAACAACCTATTTACAATTTTACCTTGCAACATTTAAACTCTAACATTGAAATGACTTATATAATATGCATGGTCATCCCAACCAAACTGGACACATCACAAGTTCCACAGCAAAATGTTAACTGGATTCCAACAGTGAAGGCCATGATAAACACAACCTGATTCAAAAGGCTCACCTGTACCACCACTGTTAGTCAGTAAATACTACTTGCCTATGTGGATGTGAAGTGTCATAACAGGATATGACCAAAAGTTCTTTAGACCTAAGGTTTGAGAGTTTCCTATGCAGACATGAAGTTATCTCCTTTAAAAAGTACTTTTAAAGTGAAATTTAACAATGAAAAATCATCCCACTCAAAACTACTTTTACCTTGCAACCTTACAAAAGTGATGTTAGGTAATAAAAAGCAGCCTATATAAACTTAAACATTGAAATGACTTATATAATATGCATGGTCATCCCAACCAAACTGGACACATCACAAGTTCCACAGCAAAATGTTAACTGGATGCCAACAGTAAAGGCCATGATAAACACAACCTGATTCAGAAGGCTCATCTGTACCACCACTGTTGGTCATTAAATACTACTTGCCTAAGTGGATGTGAAGTGTCTTAACAGGATATGACCAAATGTTCTTTAGACCTAAGGTCTGAGAGTTTCCTAAGAAAACATAACATTTTCCCTTTTCAAAAATACCTTCAAAGTGATATTTTAGGATGAAAAGCATCCTATTCAAAACTAGGTATTATCTTTCCTTGCAACCTTACAGAAGTATTGTAAAAAATCTGGAAAAACAACCTATTTACTATTTTACTTTACAACGTATATCATTTAATATTGAAATGATTTATATATTATGAATGGTCATCCCAACCAAAGTGGACATATCACAAGTTCCACAGCAAAATGTTAACTGGTAACCAACACTGAAGGCCCAGATAAACATAACATCTGATTCAGAAGACTCACCTGTACCAACACTGTAGGTTTGTAAATAATACTTGCCCTAGTGGATGTGAAGTGTCTTAGCAGGATATGACCAAAATTATTTTGATCTGTGGTCTGAGAGTTTCCATATCCTACATATCTATACTTTTTTCAAAAATACCTTGAAAGTAATACTTAAAAGTGAAAAACACCCTATTCAAAGCTAGTATTACCTTACAACCTTTTGAAAGTAATGTTTAACAATGAAAAGAAGACAGTTTAAAATTGATAATGCCTTGCAATCTTTTATACCCTCTAACATCATGCCTGGTCATCCCAACCAAAGTAAACACATCACAAGTTCCACAGCAAAATGTTAAAAGGATGCCAGCAATGATGGCTCAGATAAGTACAACTTGTCATTCAGAAAACTCATCTGTAACATGACTGTTGGTCATTAAATTAAATAACTTTTGCCCTAGTGGATGTAATGTATCTTAACACGATATGACCAAAAATTCTTTAGACCTAAAGTCTGAGAGTTTTGTAAACAAACATGAAATTTAACCATTTCAAAAATATCTTAAAAGTGATATTTCATTGTGAAAATCATTCTATTCAAAATTAATATTACATTGCAACTTTACAATTGTAGTGTTAAGTAATGAAAAACAACCTGATGAAAATATTACCTTACAATCTGTTATACACTAACATTTTAAAAATGTATATATTATGCCTGGTCATCCCAACCAAAGTGGACACATGACAAGTTCCAAAGCAAAATGTTAACTGGATGCCAACAGTGAAGGCCATGATAAACACAACCTGATTCAGAAGGCTCATCTGTACCACCAATGTTAGTCAGTAAATACTACTTGCCTATGTGAATGTGAAGTGTCTTAACAGGATATGACCAAAAGTTCCTCAGACCTAAGGTCTGAGAGTTTCCTAAGAAAACTATAGTTTCCCTTTTCAAAAAACCTTCAAAGTGTTATTTAATGATGAAAGCCATCCTATTCAACACTAGGTATTACCTTGCAACCTTACAGAAGTATTATAAAATAATGGAAAAACAACCTATTTACAATTTTATCTTGCAACATATATACTCTAACATTGAAATGATTTATATAATCCCAACCAAAGTCGACACATCACAAGTTCCACAGCAAAATGTTAACTGGATGCCAACAGTAAAGGCCATGATAAACACAACCTGATTCAGAAGGCTCATCAGTACCACCACTGTTGGTCATTAAATACTACTTGCCTAAGTCGATGTGAAGTGTCTTAACAGGATATGACCAAATGTTCTTTAGACCTAAGGTCTGAGAGTTTCCTAAGAAAACATATAATATTTTCCCTTTTCAAAAATACCTTCAAAGTGATATTTTAGGATGAAAAGCATCCTATTCTAAACTAGTTATTACCTTTCCTTGCAACCTTACAGAAGTATTGTAAAAAATATGGAAAAATAACCTATTTACTATTATAATTTACAACGTATATCATTTAATATTGAAATGATTTATATATTATGAATGGTCATCCCAACCAAAGTGGACATATCACAAGTTCCACAGCAAAATGTTAACTGGTAGCCAACACTGAAGGCCCAGATAAACATAACATCTGATTCAGAAGACTCACCTGTACCAACACTGTCGGTTTGTAAATAATACTTGCCCTAGTACCATAGCCTGCATGATCTTTACTTTTTTCAAAAATACCTTAGAAGTAATATTTAAAAGTGAAAAGCATCCCATACAAAGCTAGTATTACCTTGCAACGTTTTGAAAGTGATGTTTAACAATGAAAAGAAGCCTGTTTAAAACTGATATTGCCTTCCAATCTTTTATACTCTCTAACATTTAAATAATGTATATATCATGCCTGATTATCCCAACCAAAGAAAACACATCACAAGTTCCACAGCAAAATGTTAAAAGGATGCCACCAATAATGGCCCAGATGAGTATAAATTGACATAATCTGAGAGTTCCTAAGCAAACATATTTTCCCTTTTCAAACATACCATTAAAGTGATATTTAATGATGAAAAACATCCTATTCAAAACTAGATATTACCTTGCAACCTTACAGAATTAATGTAAAAATAATGAAAAATGACCTATTAAAAGTTTTACCTTACAATCTTTTATACACTAACATTTTGCTAATGTATATATTATGCCAGGTCATCCCAACCAAAGTGGACACATCACAAGTTCCACAGCAAAATGTTAACTGGATTCCAACAGTGAAGGTCATGATAAACACAACCTGATTCAGAAGGCTCACCTGTACCACCACTGTTGGTCAGTAAATACTACTTGCCTATGTGGATGTGAAGTGTCATAACAGGATATGACCAAAAGTTCTTTAGACCTAAGGTCTGAGAGTTTCCTATGCAGACATGAAGTTATCTCCTTTAAAAAGTACTTTTAAAGTGAAATTTAACAATGAAAAATCATCCCATTCAAAACTACTTTTACCTTGCAACCTTACAAAAGTGATGTTTAGTAATAAAAAGCAGCCTATAAAAACTTAATATTACCTTGCAACCTTTTATATCCTAACATTTGAATAATGTATATATATTATGCATGGTCATCCCAACCAAAGTAAACACATCACAAGTTCCACAGCAAAATGTTAAAAGGATGCCACCAATGATGGCCCAGATGAGTATAAATTGACATAATCTGAGAGCTTCCTAAGCAAACATATTTTCCCTTTTCAAACATACCATTAAAGTGATATTTAATCATGAAAAACATCCTATTCAAAACTAGATATTACCTTGCAACCTTACAGAATTAATGTAATAATAATGAAAAATGACCTATTAAAAGTTTTACCTTACAATCTTTAATACACTAACATTTTGCTAATGTATATATTATGCCAGGTCATCCCAACCAAAGTGGACACATCACAAGTTCCACAGCAAAATGTTAACTGGATTCCAACAGTGAAGGCCATGATAAACACAACTTGATTCAGAAGGCTCACCTGTACCACCACTGTTGGTCAGTAAATACTACTTGCCTATGTGGATGTGAAGTGTCATAACAGGATATGACCAAAAGTTCTTTAGACCTAAGGTCTGAGAGTTTCCTATGCAGACATGAAGTTATCTCCTTTAAAAAGTACTTTTAAAGTGAAATTTAACAATGAAAAATCATCCCATTCAAAACTACTTTTACCTTGCAATCTTACAAAAGTGATGTTTAGTAATAAAAAGCAGCCTATATAAACTTAATATTACCTTGCAACCTTTTATATCCTAACATTTGAATAATGTATATATATTATGCATGGTCATCCCAACCAAAGTAAACACATCACAAGTTCCACAGCAAAACGTTAAAATGATGCCAACAGTATGGCCCAGATAAGTATAACTTGTCATTCAGAAAACTCATTCTTAACATAACTTTTGGTCATTAAATAATTTTACCCCAATGAATATAATGTATCTTAATAGGATATGACCAAAAATTCTTTAGACCTAAGGTCTGAGAGTTTCGTAAGAAGACACAATATTTTTTTCTTTTTCAAAAATACCTTCAAAGCGATATCTGAGAATGAAAAGCATCCTATTCAAAACTAGTTATGACTTTGCAACCTTACAGAAGTATTTCAAAAAAATAATAATAAAAAAAACAACCTATTTACAATTTTACCATGCAACATTTAAACTCTAACATTGAAATGACTTATATAATATGCATGGTCATCCCAACCAAACTGGACACATCACAAGTTCCACAGCAAAATGTTAACTGGATGCCAACAGTAAAGGCCATGATAAACACAACCTGATTCAGAAGGCTCATCTGTACCACCACTGTTGGTCATTAAATACTACTTGCCTAAGTGGATGTGAAGTGTCTTAACAGGATATGACCAAATGTTCTTTAGACCTTAGGTCTGAGAGTTTCCTAAGAAAACATAACATTTTCCCTTTTCAAAAATACCTTCAAAGTGATATTTTAGGGTGAAAAGCATCCTATTCAAAACTAGGTATTATCTTTCCTTGCAACCTTACAGAGTATTGTAAAAAATCTGGAAAAACAACCTTTTTACTATTTTACTTTACAACATATATCATTTAACATTGAAATGATTTATATATTATGAATGGTCATCCCAACCAAAGTGGACATATCACAAGTTCCACAGCAAAATGTTAACTGGTAACCAACACTGAAGGCCCAGATAAACATAACATCTGATTCAGAAGATTCACCTGTACAAGCACTGTCGGTTTGTAAATAATACTTGCCCTAGTGGATGTGAAGTGTCTTAACAGGATATGACCAAAAATTATTTTGACCTGTGGTGAGCGAGTTACCATAGCCTGCGTGATCTTTACTTTTTTCAAAAATACCTTACAAGTAATATTTAAAAGTGAAAAGCATCCTATACAAAGCTAGTATTACCTTGCAACATTTTGAAAGTAATGTTTAACAATGAAAAGAAGCCTGTTTAAAATTGATATTGCCTTGCAATCTTTTATACTCTCTAACATTTAAATAATGTATATATCATGCCTGATTATCCCAGCCAAAGAAAACACATCACAAGTTCCACAGCAAAATGTTAAAAGGATGCCACCAATGATGGCCCAGATGAGTATAATTTGCATAATCTGAGAGCTTTATTAGCAAACATGATGTTTTCCCTTTTCTTACATACCATTAAAGTGATATTTAATGATGAAAAACATCCTATTCAAAACTAGATATTACCTTACAACCTTACAGAATTAATGTAAAAATAATGAAAAATGACCTATTTAAAGTTTTACTTTACAATCTTTTATACACTAACATTTTCATAATGTATATATTATGCCCGGTCATCCCAACCAAAGTGGACACATCACAAGTTCCACAGCAAAATGTTAACTGGATTCCAACAGTGAAGGCCATAATAAACACAACCTGATTCAGAAGGCTCACCTGTACCACCACTGTTGGTCAGTAAATACTACTTGCCTATGTGGATGTGAAGTGTCATAACAGGATATGACCAAAAGTTCTTTAGACCTAAGGTCTGAGAGTTTTCTATGCAGACATGAAGTTATCTCCTTTAAAAAGTACTTTTAGAGTGAAATTTAACGATGAAAAATCATCCTATTCAAAACTACTTTTACCTTGCAACCTTACAAATGTGATGTTTAGTAATAAAAAGCAGCCTATATAAACTTAATATTACCTTGCAACCTTTTATATCCTAACATTTGAATAATGTATATATATTATGCATGGTCATCCCAACCAAAGTAAACACATCACAAGTTCCACAGCAAAATGTTAAAAGGATGCCAACAGTATGGCCCAGATAAGTATAACTTGTCATTCAGAAAACTCATTCTTAACATGACTGTTGGTCATTAAATAATTTTACCCCAATGAATGAAATGTATCTTAACAGGATATGACAAAAAATTCTTTAGACCTAAGGTCTGAGAGTTTCATCAGAAGACATAATATTTTTTCTTTTCAAAAATACCTTCAAAGCGATATTTTAGAATGAAAAGCATCCTATTAAAAAGTAGTTATGACTTTGCAACCTTACAAAAGTATTTCAAAAAATAATAATAAAAAAAAACAAACCTATTTACAATTTTACCTTGCAACATTTAAACTCTAACATTGAAATGACTTATATAATATGCATGGTCATCCCAACCAAACTGGACACATCACAAGTTCCACAGCAAAATCTTAACTGGATGCCAACAGTAAAGGCCATGATAAATACAACCTGATTCAGAAGGCTCATCAGTACCACCACTGTTGGTCATTAAATACTACTTGCCTAAGTCGATGTGAAGTGTCTTAACAGGATATGACCAAATGTTCTTTAGACCTAAGGTCTGAGAGTTTCCTAAGAAAACATATAATATTTTCCCTTTTCAAAAATACCTTCAAAGTGATATTTTAGGATGAAAAACATCCTATTCTAATCTAGTTATTACCTTTCCTTGCAACCTTACAGAAGTATTGTAAAAAATATGGAAAAACAACCTATTTACTATTATAATTTACAACGTATATCATTTAATATTGAAATGATTTATATATTATGAATGGTCATCCCAACCAAAGTGGACATATCACAAGTTCCACAGCAAAATGTTAACTGGTAGCCAACACTGAAGGCCCAGATAAACATAACATCTGATTCAGAAGACTCACCTGTACCAACACTGTCGGTTTGTAAATAATACTTGCCCTAGTGGATGTGAAGTGTCTTAACAGGATATGACCAAAAATTATTTTGACCTGTGGTCAGAGAGTTACCATAGCCTGCATGATCTTTACTTTTTTCAAAAATACCTTAGAAGTAATATTTAAAAGTGAAAAGCATCCCATACAAAGCTAGTATTACCTTGCAACGTTTTGAAAGTGATGTTTAACAATGAAAAGAAGCCTGTTTAAAACTGATATTGCCTTGCAATCTTTTATACTCTCTAACATTTAAATAATGTATATATCATGCCTGATTATCCCAACCAAAGAAAACACATCACAAGTTCCACAGCAAAATGTTAAAAGGATGCCACCAATAATGGCCCAGATGAGTATAAATTGACATAATCTGAGAGCTTCCTAAGCAAACATATTTTCCCTTTTCAAACATACCATTAAAGTGATATTTAATGATGAAAAACATCCTATTCAAAACTAGATATTACCTTGCAACCTTACAGAATTAATGTAAAAATAATGAAAAATGACCTATTAAAAGTTTTACCTTACAATCTTTTATACACTAACATTTTGCTAATGTATATATTATGCCAGGTCATCCCAACCAAAGTGGACACATCACAAGTTCCACAGCAAAATGTTAACTGGATTCCAACAGTGAAGGTCATGATAAACACAACCTGATTCAGAAGGCTCACCTGTACCACCACTGTTGGTCAGTAAATACTACTTGCCTATGTGGATGTGAAGTGTCATAACAGGATATGACCAAAAGTTCTTTAGACCTAAGGTCTGAGAGTTTCCTATGCAGACATGAAGTTATCTCCTTTAAAAAGTACTTTTAAAGTGAAATTTAACAATGAAAAATCATCCCATTCAAAACTACTTTTACCTTGCAACCTTACAAAAGTGATGTTTAGTAATAAAAAGCAGCCTATAAAAACTTAATATTACCTTGCAACCTTTTATATCCTAACATTTGAATAATGTATATATATTATGCATGGTCATCCCAACCAAAGTAAACACATCACAAGTTCCACAGCAAAATGTTAAAAGGATGCCACCAATGATGGCCCAGATGAGTATAAATTGACATAATCTGAGAGCTTCCTAAGCAAACATATTTTCCCTTTTCAAACATACCATTAAAGTGATATTTAATCATGAAAAACATCCTATTCAAAACTAGATATTACCTTGCAACCTTACAGAATTAATGTAATAATAATGAAAAATGACCTATTAAAAGTTTTACCTTACAATCTTTAATACACTAACATTTTGCTTATGTATATATTATGCCCGGTCATCCCAACCAAAGTGGACACATCACAAGTTCCACAGCAAAATGTTAACTGGATTCCAACAGTGAAGGCCATGATAAACACAACTTGATTCAGAAGGCTCACCTGTACCACCACTGTTGGTCAGTAAATACTACTTGCCTATGTGGATGTGAAGTGTCATAACAGGATATGACCAAAAGTTCTTTAGACCTAAGGTCTGAGAGTTTCCTATGCAGACATGAAGTTATCTCCTTTAAAAAGTACTTTTAAAGTGAAATTTAACAATGAAAAATCATCCCATTCAAAACTACTTTTACCTTGCAATCTTACAAAAGTGATGTTTAGTAATAAAAAGCAGCCTATATAAACTTTATATTATTTTGCAACCTTTTATATCCTAACATTTGAATAATGTATATATATTATGCATGGTCATCCCAACCAAAGTAAACACATCACAAGTTCCACAGCAAAACGTTAAAATGATGCCAACAGTATGGCCCAGATAAGTATAACTTGTCATTCAGAAAACTCATTCTTAACATAACTTTTGGTCATTAAATAATTTTACCCCAATGAATATAATGTATCTTAATAGGATATGACCAAAAATTCTTTAGACCTAAGGTCTGAGAGTTTCGTAAGAAGACACAATATTTTTTTCTTTTTCAAAAATACCTTCAAAGCGATATCTGAGAATGAAAAGCATCCTATTCAAAACTAGTTATGACTTTGCAACCTTACAGAAGTATTTCAAAAAAATAATAATAAAAAAAACAACCTATTTACAATTTTACCATGCAACATTTAAACTCTAACATTAAAATGACTTATATAATATGCATGGTCATCCCAACCAAACTGGACACATCACAAGTTCCACAGCAAAATGTTAACTGGATGCCAACAGTAAAGGCCATGATAAACACAACCTGATTCAGAAGGCTCATCTGTACCACCACTGTTGGTCATTAAATACTACTTGCCTAAGTGGATGTGAAGTGTCTTAACAGGATATGACCAAATGTTCTTTAGACCTTAGGTCTGAGAGTTTCCTAAGAAAACATAACATTTTCCCTTTTCAAAAATACCTTCAAAGTGATATTTTAGGATGAAAAGCATCCTATTCAAAACTAGGTATTATCTTTCCTTGCAACCTTACAGAGTATTGTAAAAAATCTGGAAAAACAACCTTTTTACTATTTTACTTTACAACATATATCATTTAACATTGAAATGATTTATATATTATGAATGGTCATCCCAACCAAAGTGGACATATCACAAGTTCCACAGCAAAATGTTAACTGGTAACCAACACTGAAGGCCCAGATAAACATAACATCTGATTCAGAAGATTCACCTGTACCAGCACTGTCGGTTTGTAAATAATACTTGCCCTAGTGGATGTGAAGTGTCTTAACAGGATATGACCAAAAATTATTTTGACCTGTGGTGAGCGAGTTACCATAGCCTGCGTGATCTTTACTTTTTTCAAAAATACCTTACAAGTAATATTTAAAAGTGAAAAGCATCCTATACAAAGCTAGTATTACCTTGCAACATTTTGAAAGTAATGTTTAACAATGAAAAGAAGCCTGTTTAAAATTGATATTGCCTTGCAATCTTTTATACTCTCTAACATTTAAATAATGTATATATCATGCCTGATTATCCCAGCCAAAGAAAACACATCACAAGTTCCACAGCAAAATGTTAAAAGGATGCCACCAATGATGGCCCAGATGAGTATAACTTGCATAATCTGAGAGCTTTATTAGCAAACATGATGTTTTCCCTTTTCTAACATACCATTAAAGTGATATTTAATGATGAAAAACATCCTATTCAAAACTAGATATTACCTTACAACCTTACAGAATTAATGTAAAAATAATGAAAAATGACCTATTTAAAGTTTTACTTTACAATCTTTTATACACTAACATTTTCATAATGTATATATTATGCCCGGTCATCCCAACCAAAGTGGACACATCACAAGTTCCACAGCAAAATGTTAACTGGATTCCAACAGTGAAGGCCATAATAAACACAACCTGATTCAGAAGGCTCACCTGTACCACCACTGTTGGTCAGTAAATACTACTTGCCTATGTGGATGTGAAGTGTCATAACAGGATATGACCAAAAGTTCTTTAGACCTAAGGTCTGAGAGTTTCCTATGCAGACATGAAGTTATCTCCTTTAAAAAGTACTTTTAAAGTGAAATTTAACGATGAAAAATCATCCCATTCAAAACTACTTTTACCTTGCAACCTTACAAATGTGATGTTTAGTAATAAAAAGCAGCCTATATAAACTTAATATTACCTTGCAACCTTTTATATCCTAACATTTGAATAATGTATATATATTATGCATGGTCATCCCAACCAAAGTAAACACATCACAAGTTCCACAGCAATATGTTAAAAGGATGCCAACAGTATGGCCCAGATAAGTATAACTTGTCATTCAGAAAACTCATTCTTAACATGACTGTTGGTCATTAAATAATTTTACCCCAAAGATTGAAATGTATCTTAACAGGATATGACAAAAAATTCTTTAGACCTAAGGTCTGAGAGTTTCGTAAGAAGACATTATATATTTCCTTTTCAAAAATACCTTCAAAGCGATATTTGAGAATGAAAAGCATCCTATTCAAAACTAGTTATGACTTTGCAACCTTACAGAAGTATTTCAAAAAATAATAATAAAAAAAAAACAACCTATTTACAATTTTACCTTGTAACATTTAAACTCTAACATTGAAATGACTTATATCATATGCATGGTCATCCCAACCAAAGTGGACACATCACAAGTTCCACAGCAAAATGTTAATTGGATGCCAACAGTAAAGGCCATGATAGACACAACCTGATTCAGAAGGCTCATCAGTACCACCACTGTTAGTCATTAAATACTACTTGCCTAAGTGGATGTGAAGTGTCTAACAGGATATGACCAAATGTTCTTTAGACCTAAGGTCTGAGAGTTTCCTAAGAAAACATAATATTTTCTCTTTTCAAAAATACCTTCAAAGTGATATTTTAGGATGACAAGCATCCTATTCAAAACTAGGTATTATCTTTCCTTGCAAGCTTACAGAAGTATTGTAAAAAATACGGAAAAACAACCTATTTACTATTTTACTTCACAACGTATATCATTTAATATTGAAATGATTTATATATTATGAATGGTCATCCCAACCAAAGTGGACATATCACAAGTTCCACAGCAAAATGTTAACTGGTAGCCAACACTGAAGGCCCAGATAAACATAACATCTGATTCAGAAGACTCACCTGTACCAACACTGTCGGTTTGTAAATAATACTTGCCCTAGTGGATGTAAGGTGTCTTAACAGGATATGACCAAAAATTATTTTGACCTGTGGTCAGAGAGTTACCAAAGCCTGCGTGATCTTTACTTTTTTCAAAAATACCTTACAAGTAATATTTAAAAGTGAATAAGCATCCTATACAAAGCTAATATTGCCTTGCAACGTTTTGAAAGTAATGTTTAACAATGAAAAGAAGCCTGTTTAAAATTGATATTGCCTTGCAATCTTTTATACTCTCTAACATTTAAATAATGTATATATCATGCCTGATTATCCCAACCAAAGAAAACACATCACAAGTTCCACAGCAAAATGTTAAAAGGATGCCACCAATGATGGCCCAGATGAGAGTAACTTGTCATAATCTGAGAGCTTCCTAAGCAAACATGATATTTTCCCTTTTCAAACATACCATTAAAGTGATATAAATGATGAAAAACATCCTATTCAAAACTAGATATTACCTTGCAACCTTACAGAATTAATGTAAAAATAATGAAAAATGACCTATTAAAAGTTTTACCTTACAATCTTCTTATACACTAACATTTTGCTAATGTATATATTATGCCAGGTCATCCCAACAAAAGTGGACACATCACAAATTCCACAGCAAAATGTTAACTGGATTCCAACAGTGAAGGTCATGATAAACACAACCTGATTCAGAAGGCTCACCTGTACCACCACTGTTGGTCAGTAAATACTATTTGCCTATGCGGATGTGAAGTGTCATAACAGGATATGACCAAAAGTTCTTTAGACCTAAGGTTTGAGAGTTTCCTATGCAGACATGAAGTTATCTCCTTTAAAAAGTACTTTTAAAGTGAAATTTAACAATGAAAAATCATCCCATGCAAAACTACTTTTACCTTGCAACCTTACAAAAGTGATGTTTAGTAATAAAAAGCAGCCTATATAAACTTAATATTACCTTGCAACCTTTTATATTGTAACATTTGAATAATGTATATATATTATGCATGGTCATCCCAACCAAAGTAAACACATCACAAGTTCCACAGCAAAATGTTAAAAGGATGCCAACAGTATGGCCCAGATAAGTATAACTTGTCATTCAGAAAACTCATTCTTAACATGACTGTTGGTCATTAAATAATTTTACCCCAATGAATATAATGTATCTTAATAGGATATGATCAAAAAATTCTTTAGACCTAAGGTCTGAGAGTTTCGTAAGAAGACATAATATTTTTCTTTTCAAAAATACCTTCAAAGCGATATTTGAGAATGAAAAGCATCCTATTCAAAACTAGTTATGACTTTGCAACCTTACAGAAGTATTTCCAAAAATAATAATAAAAAAAAGCAACCTATTTACAATTTTACCTTGCAACATTTAAACTCTAACATTGAAATGACATATAATATGCATGGTCATCCCAACCAAAGTGGACACATCACAAGTTCCACAGCAAAATGTTAATTGGATGCCAACAGTAAAGGCCATGATAAACACAACCTGATTCAGAAGGCTCATCTGTACCACCACTGTTAGTCATTAAATACTACTTGCCTAAGTGGATGTGAAGTGTCTTAACAGGATATGACCAAATGTTCTTTAGACCTAAGGTCTGAGAGTTTCCTAAGAAAACATAACATTTTTCCTTTTCAAAAATACCTTCAAAGTGATATTTTAGGATGAAAAGCATCCTATTCAAAACTAGGTATTATCTTTCCTTGCAACCTTACAGAAGTATTGTAAAAAATCTGGAAAAACAACCTATTTACTATTTTACTTTACAACGTATATCATTTAATATTGAAATGATTTATATATTATGAATGGTCATCCCAACCAAAGTGGACATATCACAAGTTCCACAGCAAAATATTAACTGGTAGCCAACACTGAAGGCCCAGATAAACATAACATCTGATTCAGAAGACTCACCTGTACCAACACTGTCGGTTTGTAAATAATACTTGCCCTAGTGGATGTGAAGTGTCTTAACAGGATATGACCAAAAATTATTTTGACCTGTGGGTCAGAGAGTTACCATAGCCTGCATGATCTTTACTTTTTTCAAAAATACCTTACAAGTAATATTTAAAAGTGAAAAGCATCCTATACAAAGCTAGTATTACCTTGCAACATTTTGAAAGTAATGTTTAACAATGAAAAGAAGCCTGTTTAAAATTGATATTGCCTTGCAATCTTTTATACTCTCTAATATTTAAATAATGTATATATCATGCTTGATTATCCCAACCAAAGAAAACACATCACAAGTTCCACAGCAAAATGTTAAAAGGATGCCACCAATGATGGCCCAGATGAGTATAACTTGTCATAATCTGAGAGCTTCCTAAGCAAACATGATATTTTCCCTTTTCAAACATACCATTAAAGTGATATTAATGATGAAAAACGTCCTATTCAAAACTAGATATTACCTTGCAACCTTACAGAATTAATGTAAAAATAATGAAAAATGACCTATTAAAAGTTTTACCTTACAATCTTTTATACACTAACATTTTGCTAATGTATATAATATGCCAGGTCATCCCAACCAAAGTGGACACATCACAAGTTCCACAGCAAAATGTTAACTGGATTCCAACAGTGAAGGTCATGATAAACACAACCTGATTCAGAAGGCTCACCTGTACCACCACTGTTGGTCAGTAAATACTACTTGACTATGTGGATGTGAAGTGTCATAACAGGATATGACCAAAAGTTCTTTAGACCTAAGGTTTGAGAGTTTCCTATGCAGACATGAAGTTATCTCCTTTAAAAAGTACTTTTAAAGTGAAATTTAACAATGAAAAATCATCCCATGCAAAACTACTTTAATCTTCCGACCTTACAAAAGTGATGTTTAGTAATAAAAAGCAGCCTATATAAACTTAATATTACCTTGCAACCTTTTATATTGTAACATTTGAATAATGTATATATATTAGGTATGGTCATCCCAACCAAAGTAAACACATCACAAGTTCCACAGCAAAATGTTAAAAGGATGCCAACAGTATGGCCCAGATAAGTATAACTTGTCATTCAGAAAACTCATTCTTAACATGACTGTTGCTCATTAAATAATTTTACCCCAATGAATATAATGTATCTTAATAGGATATGACCAAAAATTCTTTAGACCTAAGGTCTGAGAGTTTCGTAAGAAGACATTATATTTTTCCTTTTCAAAAATACCTTCAAAGCGATATTTGAGAATGTAAAGCATCCTATTCAAAACTAGTTATGACTTTGCAACCTTACAGAAGTATTTCAAAAAATAATAATAATAAAAAAACCTATTTACAATTTTACCTTGCAACATTTAAACTCTAACACTGAAATGACTTATATAATAAGCATAGTCATCCCAACCAAAGTGGACACATCACAAGTTCCACAGCAAAATCTTAACTGGATGCCAACAGTAAAGGCCATGATAAACACAACCTGATTCAGAAGGCTCATCTGTACCACCACTGTTGGTCATTAAATACTACTTGCCTCAGTAGATGTGAAGTGTCTTAACAGGATATGACCAAATGTTCTTTAGACCTAAGGTCTGAGAGTTTCCTAAGAAAACATAATATTTTCCCTTTTCAAAAATACCTTCAAAGTGATATTTTAGGATGAAAAGCATCCTATTCAAAACTAGGTATTATCTTTCCTTGCAACCTTACAGAAGTATTGTAAAAAATATGGAAAAACAACCTATTTACTAATTTACTTAACAACGTATATCATTTAATATTGAAATGATTTATATATTATGAATGGTCATCCCAACCAAAGTGGACATATCACAAGTTCCACAGCAAAATGTTAACTGGTAGCCAACACTGAAGGCCCAGATAAACATAACATCTGATTCAGAAGACTCACCTGTACCAACACTGTCGGTTTGTAAATAATACTTGCCCTAGTGGATGTGAAGTGTCTTAACAGGATATGACCAAAAATTATTTTGACCTGTGGTCAGAGAGTTACCATAGCCTGCGTGATCTTTATTTTTTTCAAAAGTACCTTACAAGTAATATTTAAAAGTGAAAAACATCCTATACAAAGCTAGTATTACCTTACAACATTTTGAAAGTAATGTTTAACAATGAAAAGAAGCCTGTTTAAAGTTGATATTGCCTTGCAATCTTTTATACTCTCTAACATTTAAATAATGTATATATCATGCCTGATTATCCCAACCAAAGAAAACACATCACAAGTTCCACAGCAAAATGTTAAAAGGATGCCACCAATGATGGCCCAGATGAGTATAACTTGTCATAATCTGAGAGCTTCCTAAGCAAACATGATATTTTCCCTTTTCAAACATACCATTAAAGTGATATTTAATGATGAAAAACATCCTATTCAAAACTAGATATTACCTTGCAACCTTACAGAATTAATGTAAAAATAATGAAAAATGACCTATTAAAAGTTTTACCTTACAATCTTTTTTTTTTTATTATTATTATTATTATTATTTATTTATTTATTATTATTGTTATATATATATTATTTTTTTCCAATTTGTCGTCTTTTTTTTTTTTTTTTTTTTTTTTGCGATAACGTTCGTCACCCCGGGCAATATTTTTCAGCCGAAGACATTTCGAGACATACAACTTGTCTCTTCCATGACACTGGAATTGACTTTTCATACTTAAAATCTCAAATGGAGACAACCAGCATGAAACCCCAAATCCAGCTCTTCCGATAAACCAAGAAGAGATCTTAAAAATTGTCGTCTGCTGAATTCGCCCAGATGGTGATGAAGGTTAGTACTTGTAAGCTAATATAATATTACCATATACTACACGCTTACTATACATGCACTATGGTCTCTCTCTCTCTCTTTCTCTCTCTCTCTCTCTCTCTCTCTCTCTCTCTCTCTCTTCAGTGTTCAAACGTATATGCACAAGAGGGACTTTTGTCTGTATAGTAATTTGTTGACCACAGTACAGTCTATTTTAAAATAAGGAATTTCATTCAACAAAATAATTGATTCACTCATTGCTGGTTTATCACGGGGGATGCCTTACTGACACATTTTGTGTATGTATGTGTGTGGCAATGCACGAGCCTTTGTATTGCCATGATTATTTTCGGATTATCTTCACTTCTAAGGTAATGTTTTATGTACATGGTTTAATTTATTATTATTATTATTTTTTTTTTTTTTCATGTGTCAAGTATTTCTAAACACACACTCCCGATTGATATGCCTTACGCGAAAGTAACGAAATGCAAGACACAGTGCAGAGAGTCTGTGTATTACGGTCCCCCTAATCCCTTTTAACAGTACGCTTTGCTTTTAGCAAAGACTAACAGGTAGGGATAAATCCACTGTATAATGAGGTAGTATTACGTCGGTAATGTTTATACGTTTTTTTTTTGTTTTTTTTTTTTTTGTTGTTTTGTTTTTGTATAGTCGTTATTGTTTACCGTGCACAAAATATTTCACAAAAGTAGAAAATACTTCGCTTTATTTTAGTTTGAGCGATTTTGCATTTTCAGCTGTTTTTAGAAATTCTGCTTTTGTTAAGTACACGAGATCAAGATATTTTTTTCTGTTTTCACTCAGACAACACCCTTTGTAAATTGAAAAACCTACGGTTGACAGAAAATGATTAAGGTCTGCATATTTCATATGATCTGGTTTATATCCAATGACCAGGTATTTCAATTGTTTTACTGAGTTCGAAATTTTACATTTTTGAGGGTTTTTTCTATGCAATTCCAAAGCTGCTGAACAAGTGGACATTCGATGAATAGGTGATCATAATTCTCTGTAACCTTGCATACTTCACAGAGTGGGTTATCTGTTAAGTGCCATTTAAACAATACTTGTTTGCATGGAAGAATTGCATTTATTAATTTAAATCTGTATTCTTTTAATTTGTTGCTACGTAAGTCTACCATTATGGAATTGTATACTGATTTCCAGTATTCAGCTGAAGGTGGTAAATTGAATTCAACTATTCAAAAATTCTCCATAATTGGCTTAACAACATTTCAGTTTTGTAAAAAGTTAGAGATCTGTTTGTTTTGAATTAAATTTTCAGTTTGAAAGCTAATTTTTGTACCTATTATAAACATTAAGGAAGAAGTCAGTCTTAGTTTGCACTGCCGTTTCACTTGATGTACGGTTTTTTAGCTTATTTTTCCAGGCTTCTGGGATCGCTCATTTTAATTTATATATTTCACTTATCCAGTTTTGTTTAGAATGAAGCTTTTGTAGAATTAAAGCAGTGTCAATTTCTCCCGTAGGTGAGATTATATCATTTATATAAAGAATATTATCATCTATGCAGTTTTTATATAATAAACATTTTCTGTTCCATTTTATAAACTGGTTTCCCCACAAAATTGTTTCCTAATGTCTGCGAAAGATTTCGGTTCGTCCATACAACCCCCTCCTGCTATTACCCAGGATTCAATGATATTTTTATAAAAAACAGGGAGTTTTATCTCTTTCAAATTTTTAACATCTCCGAAGTTCATCTTAAATAAAAAGAAATTTTTGCCATATTTATCGAAGTGAAATTTTGGAATTATTTTCCAATTCATATCGGTATTCAATATGAGCCTATTAACCCATTTAATTCGAAACGTTTGCAGCTGGGCATTGATATCTACCATGTTAACCCTGCCTTTTTCGTAGCTTTGCACTAACTGTTTTCTCTTTATTTTGTCCGGCTTTTTGTCCTTACAATCTTTTATACACTAACATTTTGCTAATGTATATATTATGCCAGGTCATCCCAACCAAAGTGGACACATCACAAGTTCCACAGCAAAATGTTAACTGGATTCCAACAGTGAAGGCCATGATAAACACAACCTGATTCAGAAGGCTCACCTGTACCACCACTGTTGGTCAGTAAATACTACTTGCCTATGTGGATGTGAAGTGTCATAACAGGATATGACCAAAAGTTCTTTAGACCTAAGGTTTGAGAGTTTCCTATGCAGACATGAAGTTATCTCCTTTAAAAAGTACTTTTAAAGTGGAATTTAACACTGAAAAATCATCCCATTCAAAACTACTTTTACCTTGCAACCTTACAAAAGTGATGTTTAGTAATAAAAAGCAGCCTATATAAACTTAATATTACCTTGCAACCTTTTATATCCTAACATTTCAATAATGTATATATATTATGCATGGTCATCCCAACCAAAGTAAACACATCACAAGTTCCACAGCAAAATGTTAAAAGGATGCCAACAGTATGGCCCAGATAAGTATAACTTGTCATTCAGAAAACTCATTCTTAACATGACTGTTGGTCATTAAATAATTTTACCCCAATGAATATAATGTATCTTAATAGGATATGATCAAAAAATTCTTTAGACCTAAGGTCTGAGAGTTTCGTAAGAAGACATAATATTTTTCTTTTCAAAAATACCTTCAAAGCGATATTTGAGAATGAAAAGCATCCTATTCAAAACTAGTTATGACTTTGCAACCTTACAGAAGTATTTCCAAAAATAATAATAAAAAAAAAACAACCTATTTACAATTTTACCTTGCAACATTTAAACTCTAACATTGAAATGACATATAATATGCATGGTCATCCCAACCAAAGTGGACACATCACAAGTTCCACAGCAAAATGTTAACTGGATGCCAACAGTAAAGGCCATAATAAACACAACCTGATTCAGAAGGCTCATCTGTACCACCACTGTTGGTCATTAAATACTACTTGCCTAAGTAGATGTGAAGTGTCTTAACAGGATATGACCAAATGTTCTTTAGACCTAAGGTCTGAGAGTTTCCTAAGAAAACATAACATTTTTCCTTTTCAAAAATACCTTCAAAGTGATATTTTAGGATGAAAAGCATCCTTTTCAAAACTAGGTATTATCTTTCCTTGCAACCTTACAGAAGTATTGTAAAAAATCTGGAAAAACAACCTATTTACTATTTTACTTTACAACGTATATCATTTAATATTGAAATGATTTATATATTATGAATGGTCATCCCAACCAAAGTGGACATATCACAAGTTCCACAGCAAAATATTAACTGGTAGCCAACACTGAAGGCCCAGATAAACATAACATCTGATTCAGAAGACTCACCTGTACCAACACTGTCGGTTTGTAAATAATACTTGCCCTAGTGGATGTGAAGTGTCTTAACAGGATATGACCAAAAATTATTTTGACCTGTGGGTCAGAGAGTTACCATAGCCTGCATGATCTTTACTTTTTTTAAAAATACCTTACAAGTAATATTTAAAAGTGAAAAGCATCCTATACAAAGCTAGTATTACCTTGCAACATTTTGAAAGTAATGTTTAACAATGAAAAGAAGCCTGTTTAAAATTGATATTGCCTTGCAATCTTTTATACTCTCTAATATTTAAATAATGTATATATCATGCTTGATTATCCCAACCAAAGAAAACACATCACAAGTTCCACAGCAAAATGTTAAAAGGATGCCACCAATGATGGCCCAGATGAGTATAACTTGTCATAATCTGAGAGCTTCCTAAGCAAACATGATATTTTCCCTTTTCAAACATACCATTAAAGTGATATTAATGATGAAAAACGTCCTATTCAAAACTAGATATTACCTTGCAACCTTACAGAATTAATGTAAAAATAATGAAAAATGACCTATTAAAAGTTTTACCTTACAATCTTTTATACACTAACATTTTGCTAATGTATATAATATGCCAGGTCATCCCAACCAAAGTGGACACATCACAAGTTCCACAGCAAAATGTTAACTGGATTCCAACAGTGAAGGTCATGATAAACACAACCTGATTCAGAAGGCTCACCTGTACCACCACTGTTGGTCAGTAAATACTACTTGACTATGTGGATGTGAAGTGTCATAACAGGATATGACCAAAAGTTCTTTAGACCTAAGGTTTGAGAGTTTCCTATGCAGACATGAAGTTATCTCCTTTAAAAAGTACTTTTAAAGTGAAATTTAACAATGAAAAATCATCCCATGCAAAACTACTTTAATCTTGCAACCTTACAAAAGTGATGTTTAGTAATAAAAAGCAGCCTATATAAACTTAATAGTACCTTGCAACCTTTTATATTGTAACATTTGAATAATGTATATATATTATGCATGGTCATCCCAACCAAAGTAAACACATCACAAGTTCCACAGCAAAATGTTAAAAGGATGCCAACAGTATGGCCCAGATAAGTATAACTTGTCATTCAGAAAACTCATTCTTAACATGACTGTTGATCATTAAATAATTTTACCCCAATGAATATAATGTATCTTAATAGGATATGACCAAAAATTCTTTAGACCTAAGGTCTGAGAGTTTCGTAAGAAGACATTATATTTTTCCTTTTCAAAAATACCTTCAAAGCGATATTTGAGAATGTAAAGCATCCTATTCAAAACTAGTTATGACTTTGCAACCTTACAAAAGTATTTCAAAAAATAATAATAAAAAAAAAAACTATTTACAATTTTACCTTGCAACATTTAAACTCTAACACTGAAATGACTTATATAATATGCATAGTCATCCCAACCAAACTGGACACATCACAAGTTCCACAGCAAAATGTTAACTGGATGCCAACAGTAAAGGCCATGATAAACACAACCTGATTCAGAAGGCTCATCTGTACCACCACTGTTGGTCATTAAATACTACTTGCCTAAGTGGATGTGAAGTGTCTTAACAGGATATGACCAAATGTTCTTTAGACCTTAGGTCTGAGAGTTTCCTAAGAAAACATAACATTTTCCCTTTTCAAAAATACCTTCAAAGTGATATTTTAGGATGAAAAGCATCCTATTCAAAACTAGGTATTATCTTTCCTTGCAACCTTACAGAAGTATTGTAAAAAATCTGGAAAAACAACCTATTTACTATTTTACTTTACAACGTATATCATTTAATATTGAAATGATTTATATATTATGAATGGTCATCCCAACCAAAGTGGACATATCTCAAGTTCCACAGCAAAATGTTAACTGGTAGCCAACACTGAAGGCCCAGATAAACATAACATCTGATTCAGAAGACTCACCTGTACCAACACTGTCGGTTTGTAAATAATACTTGCCCTAGTGGATGTGAAGTGTCTTAACAGGATATGACCAAAAATTATTTTGACCTGTGGTCAGAGAGTTACCATAGCCTGCGTGATCTTTATTTTTTTCAAAAGTACCTTACAAGTAATATTTAAAAGTGAAAAACATCCTATACAAAGCTAGTATTACCTTACAACATTTTGAAAGTAATGTTTAACAATGAAAAGAAGCCTGTTTAAAGTTGATATTGCCTTGCAATCTTTTATACTCTCTAACATTTAAATAATGTATATATCATGCCTGATTATCCCAACCAAAGAAAACACATCACAAGTTCCACAGCAAAATGTTAAAAGGATGCCACCAATGATGGCCCAAATGAGTATAACTTGTCATAATCTGAGAGCTTCCTAAGCAAACATGATATTTTCCCTTTTCAAACATACCATTAAAGTGATATTTAATGATGAAAAACATCCTATTCAAAACTAGATATTACCTTGCAACCTTACAGAATTAATGTAAAAATAATGAAAAATGACCTATTAAAAGTTTTACCTTACAATCTTTTTTATTATTATTATTATTATTATTATTATTATTATTATTTATTTATAATTATTGTTATATATTATTTTTTTCCAATTTGTCGTCTTTTTTTTTTTTTTTTTTTTTGCGATAACGTTCGTCACCCCGGGCAATATTTTTCAGCCGAAGACATTTCGAGACATACAACTTGTCTCTTCCATGACACTGGAATTGACTTTTCATACTTAAAATCTCAAATGGAGACAACCAGCATGAAACCCCAAATCCAGCTCTTCCGATAAACCAAGAAGAGATCTTAAAAACTGTCGTCTGCTGAATTCGCCCAGATGGTGATGAAGGTTAGTACTTGTAAGCTAATATAATATTACCATATACTACACGCTTACTATACATGCACTATGGTCTCTCTCTCTCTCTCTCTCTCTCTCTCTCTCTCTCTCTCTCTCTTCAGTGTTCAAACGTATATGCACAAGAGGGACTTTTGTCTGTATAGTAATTTGTTGACCACAGTACAGTCTATTTTAAAATAAGGAATTTCATTCAACAAAATAATTGATTCACTCATTGCTGGTTTATCACGGGGGATGCCTTACTGACACATTTTGTGTATGTATGTGTGTGGCAATGCACGAGCCTTTGTATTGCCATGATTATTTTCGGATTATCTTCACTTCTAAGGTAATGTTTTATGTACATGGTTTAATTTATTATTATTATTTTTTTTTTTTTTTCATGTGTCAAGTATTTCTAAACACACACTCCCGATTGATATGCCTTACGCGAAAGTAACGAAATGCAAGACACAGTGCAGAGAGTCTGTGTATTACGGTCCCCCTAATCCCTTTTAACAGTACGCTTTGCTTTTAGCAAAGACTAACAGGTAGGGATAAATCCACTGTATAATGAGGTAGTATTACGTCGGTAATGTTTATACGTTTTTTTTTTTTGGTTTTTTTTTTGTTGTTTTGTTTTTGTATAGTCGTTATTGTTTACCGTGCACAAAATATTTCACAAAAGTAGAAAATACTTCGCTTTATTTTAGTTTGAGCGATTTTGCATTTTCAGCTGTTTTAAGAAATTCTGCTTTTGTTAAGTACACGAGGTCAAGATATTTTTTTCTGTTTTCACTCAGACAACACCCTTTGTAAATTGAAAAACCTACGGTTGACAGAAAATGATTAAGGTCTGCATATTTCATATGATCTGGTTTATATCCAATGACCAGGTATTTCAATTGTTTTACTGAGTTCGAAATTTTACATTTTTTGAGGGTTTTTTCTATGCAATTCCAAAGCTGCTGAACAAGTGGACATTCGATGAATAGGTGATCATAATTCTCTGTAACCTTGCATACTTCACAGAGTGGGTTATCTGTTAAGTGCCATTTAAACAATACTTGTTTGCATGGAAGAATTGCATTTATTAATTTAAATCTGTATTCTTTTAATTTGTTGCTACGTAAGTCTACCATTATGGAATTGTATACTGATTTCCAGTATTCAGCTGAAGGTGGTAAATTGAATTTAACTATTCAAAAATTCTCCATAATTGGCTTAACAACATTTCAGTTTTGTAAAAAGTTAGAGATCTGTTTGTTTTGAATTAAATTTTCAGTTTGAAAGCTAATTTTTGTACCTATTATAAACATTAAGGAAGAAGTCAGTCTTAGTTTGCACTGCCGTTTCACTTGATGTACGGTTTTTTAGCTTATTTTTCCAGGCTTCTGGGATCGCTCATTTTAATTTATATATTTCACTTATCCAGTTTTGTTTAGAATGAAGCTTTTGTAGAATTAAAGCAGTGTCAATTTCTCCCGTAGGTGAGATTATATCATTTATATAAAGAATATTATCATCTATGCAGTTTTTATATAATAAACATTTTATGTTCCATTTTATAAACTGGTTTCCCCACAAAATTTGTTTCCTAATGTCTGCGAAAGATTTCGGCTCGTCCATACAACCCCCTCCTGCTATTACCCAGGATTCACGGGCCCCCGTAGCCTAGTGGATAAGAGAGTTGACTCTTAATCCATTAGGTTTCTCACCGCTGTGGTTCGAGCCTCGCTCGGGTCATATGTGGGAAAGCCAAGTTCTGCTTACGGATGGTCAGGTGGTTTTTCTCCGGGTTCTCCGGTTTTCGCCCACCTTCGATGAACGATCGGCTCGATATAAGTGAAATATTCTTGAAAGGGCCGTAAAACCTAAATCAAAAAAAAAAAAAAAAAAAAAAATTACCCAGGATTCAATGATATTTTTATAAAAAAACAGGGAGTTTTATCTCTTTCAAATTTTTAACATCTCCGAAGTTCATCTTAAATAAAGAGAAATTTTTGCCATATTTATCGAAGTGAAATTTTGGAATTATTTTCCAATTCATATCGGTATTCAATATGAGCCTATTAACCCATTTAATTCGAAACGTTTTCAGCTGGGCATTGATATCTACCATGTTAACCCTGCCTTTTTCGTAGCTTTGCACTAACTGTTTTCTCTTTATTTTGTCCGGCTTTTTGTCCTTACAATCTTTTATACACTAACATTTTGCTAATGTATATATTATGACAGGTCATCCCAACCAAAGTGGACACATCACAAGTTCCACAGCAAAATGTTAACTGGATTCCAACAGTGAAGGTCATAATAAACACAACCTGATTCAGAAGGCTCACCTGTACCACCACTGTTGGTCAGTAAATACTACTTGCCTATGTGGATGTGAAGTGTCATAACAGGATATGACCAAAAGTTCTTTAGACCTAAGGTTTGAGAGTTTCCTATGCAGACATGAAGTTATCTCCTTTAAAAAGTACTTTTAAAGTGAAATTTAACAATGAAAAATCATCCCATGCAAAAATACTTTTGTCTTGCAACCTTAAAAAATTGATGTTTAGTAATAAAAAGCAGCCTATATAAACTTAATATTACCTTGCAACCTTTTATATCGTAACATTTGAATAATGTATATATATTATGCATTGTCATCCCAACCAAAGTAAACACATCACAAGTTCCACAGCAAAATGTTAAAAGGATGCCAACAGTATGGCCCAGATAAGTATAACTTGTCATTCAGAAAATCCATTCTTAACATGACTGTTGGTCATTAAATAATTTTACCCCAATGAATATAATGTATCTTAATAGGATATGACCAAAAATTCTTTAGACCTAAGGTCTGAGAGTTTCGTAAGAAGACATTATATTTTTCCTTTTCAAAAATACCTTCAAAGCGATATTTGAGAATGTAAAGCATCCTATTCAAAAGTAGTTATGACTTTGCAACCTTACAAAAGTATTTTAAAAAATAATAATAATAAAAAAAAAAAAAAACAAACCTATTTACAATTTTACCTTGCAACATTTAAACTCTAACATTGAAATGACTTATATAATATGCATAGTCATCCCAACCAAACTGGACACATCACAAGTTCCACAGCAAAATCTTAACTGGATGCCAATAGTAAAGGCCATGATAAACACAACCTGATTCAGAAGGCTCATCAGTACCACCACTGTTGGTCATTAAATACTACTTGCCTAAGTGGATGTGAAGTGTCTTAACAGGATATGACCAAATGTTCTTTAGACCTGAGGTCTGAGAGTTTCCTAAGAAAACATAACATTTTCCCTTTTCAAAAATACCTTCAAAGTGATATTTTAGGATGGAAAGCATCCTATTCAAAACTAGGTATTATCTTTCCTTGCAACCTTACATAAGTATTGTAAAAAATCTGGAAAAACAACCCATTTACTATTTTACTTTACAACGTATATCATTTAATATTGAAATGATTTATATATTATGAATGGTCATCCCAACCAAAGTGGACATATCACAAGTTCCACAACACAATGTTAACTGGTAGCCAACACTGAAGGCCCAGATAAACATAACATCTGATTCAGAAGACTCACCTGTACCAACACTGTCGGTTTGTAAATAATACTTGCCCTAGTGGATGTGAAGTGTCTTAACAGGATATGACCAAAAATTATTTTGACCTGTGGTCAGAGAGTTACCAAAGCCTGCGTGATCTTTATTTTTTTTCAAAAGTACCTTACAAGTAATATTTAAAAGTGAAAAGCATCCTATACAAAGCTAGTATTACCTTACAACATTTTGAAAATAATGTTTAACAATGAAAAGAAGCCTGTTTAAAATTGATATTGCCTTGCAATCTTTTATACTCTCTAACATTTAAATAATGTATATATCATGCCTGATTATCCCAACCAAAGAAAACACATCACAAGTTCCACAGCAAAATGTTAAAAGGATGCCACCAATGATGGCCCAGATGAGTATAACTTGTCATAATCTGAGAGCTTCCTAAGCAAACATGATATTTTCCCTTTTCAAACATACCATTAAAGTGATATTTAATGATGAAAAATATCCTATTCAAAACTAGATATTACCTTGCAACCTTACAGAATTAATGTAAAAATAATGAAAAATGACCTATTAAAAGTTTTACCTTACAATCTTTTTTTATTATTATTATTATTATTATTATTGTTATATATATATATTTTTTTTTTTTCAAATTTGTCGTCTTTTTTATTTTTTTATTTTTTTTTTTTTTTTTGCGATAACGTTCATCACCCCGGGCAATATTTTTCAGCCAAAGACATTTCGAGACATACAACTTGTCTCTTCCATGACACCGGAATTGGCTTTTCATGCTAAAAATCTCAAATGGAGACAACCAGCACGAAACCCCAAATCCAGCTCTTCCGATAAACCAAGAAGAGATCTTAAAAATTGTCGTCTGCTGAATTCGCCCAGATGGTGATGAAGGTTAGTACTTGTAAGCTAATATAATATTACCATATACTACACGCTTACTATACATGCACTATGGTCCGAATCTCTCTCTCTCTCTCTCTCTCTCTCTCTCTCTCTCTCTCTCTTCAGTGTTCAAACATATATGCACAAGAGGGACTTTTGTCTGTATAGTAATTTGTTGACCACAGTACAGTCTATTTTAAAATAAGGAATTTTATTCAACAAAATAATTGATTCACTCACTGCTGGTTTATCACGGGGGATGCCTTACTGACACATTTTGTGTATGTATGTGTGTGGCGATGCACGAGCCTTTGTATTGCCATGATTATTTTCGGATTATCTTCACTTCTAAGGTAATGTTTTATGTACATGGTTTAATTTATTATTATTTTTTTTTTTAGTTTTTTTTTTTTTTTCATGTGTCAAGTATTTCTAAACACACACTCCCGATTGATATGCCTTACGCGAAAGTAACGAAATGCAAGACAAAGTGCAGAGAGTCTGTGTATTACGGTCCCCCTAATCCCTTTTAACAGTACGCTTTGCTTTTAGCAAAGACTAACAGGTAGGGATAAATCCACTGTATAATGAGGTAGTATTGCGTCGGTAATGTTTATACGTTTTTTTGTTGTTTTTTTTTTTGTATAGTCGTTATTGTTTACCGTGCACAAAATATTTCACAAAAGTAGAAAATACTTCGCTTTATTTTAGTTTGAGCGATTTTGCATTTTCAGCTGTTTTAAGAAATTCTGCTTTGTTAAGTACACGAGATCAAGATATTTTTTTCTGTTTGCACTCAGACAGTACCCTTTGTAAATTGAAAAACCTACGGTTGACAGAAAATGATTAAGGTCTGCATATTTCATATGATCTGGTTTATATCCAATGACCAGGTATTTCAATTGTTTTACTGAGTTCGAAATTTTACATTTTTTGAGGGTTTTTTCTATGCAATTCCAAAGCTGCTGAACAAGTGGACATTCGATGAATAGGTGATCATAATTCTCTGTAACCTTGCATACTTCACAGAGTGGGTTATCTGTTAAGCGCCATTTAAACAATACTTGTTTGCATGGAAGAATTGCATTTATTAATTTAAATCTGTATTCTTTTAATTTGTTGCTACGTAAGTCTACCATTATGGAATTGTATACTGATTTCCAGTATTCAGCTGAAGGTGGTAAATTGAATTTAACTATTCAAAAATTCTCCACAATTGGCTTAACAACATTTCGGTTTTGTAAAAAGTTAGAGATCTGTTTGTTTTGAATTAAATTTTCAGTTTGAAAGCTAATTTTTGTACTATTTTTATAATCATTAAGGAAGACGTCAGTCTTAGTTTGCACTGCCATTTCACTTGATGTACGTTTTTTTAGCTTATTTTTCCAGGCTTCTGGGATCGCTCGTTTTAATTTATATATTTCACTTATCCAGTTTTGTTTAGAATGAAGCTTTTGTAGAATTAAAGCAGTGTCAATTTCTCCCGCAGGTGAGATTATATCATTTATATAAAGAATATTATCATCTATGCAGTTTTTATATAATAAACATTTTCTGTTCCATTTTATAAACTGGTTTCCCCACAAAATTTGTTTCCTAATGTCTGCGAAAGATTTCGGTTCGTCCATACAACCCCTCCTGCTATTACCCAGGATTCAATGATATTTTTATAAAAAACAGGGAGTTTTATCTCTTTCAAATTTTTAACATCTCCGAAGTTCATCTTAAATAAAGAGAAATTTTTGCCATATTTATCGAAGTGAAATTTTGGAATTATTTTCCAATTCATATCGGTATTCGATATGAGCCTATTAACCCATTTAATTCGAAACGTTTGCAGCTGGGCACTGATATCAACAATGTTAACCCCGCCTTTTTCGTAGCTTTGCACTAACTGTTTTCTCTTTATTTTGTCCGGCTTTTCGTCCTTACAATCATTTATACACTAACATTTTGCTAATGTATATATTATGCCAGGTCATCCCAACCAAAGTGGACACATCACAAGTTCCACAGCAAAATGTTAACTGCATTCCAACAGTGAAGGTCATGATAAACACAACTTGATTCAGAAGGCTCACCTGTACCACCACTGTTGGTCAGTAAATACTACTTGCCTATGTGGATATAAAAAGTGTCATAACAGGATATGACCAAAAGTTCTTTAGACCTAAGGTTTGAGAGTTTCCTATGCAGACATGAAGTTATCTCCTTTAAAAAGGACTTTTAAAGTGAAATTTAATGATGAAAAATCATCCCATTTAAAACTACTTTTACCTTGCAACCTTACAAAAGCGATGTTTAGTAATAAAAAGCAGCTATATAAACTTAATATTACCTTGCAACCTTTTATATCCTAACATTTGAATAATGTATATGTATTATTATGGCCCAGATAAGTATAACTTGTCATTCAGAAAACTCATCCTTAACATGACTGTTGGTCATTAAATAATTTTACTCCAATGAATGTAATGTATCTTAACAGGATATGACCAAACATTCTTTAGACCTAAGGTCAGAGTTTCGTAAGAAGACATAATATTTTTCCTTTTCAAAAATACCTTCAAAGCGATATTTAAGAATGAAAAGCATCCTATTCAAAACTAGTTATGACTTTGCAACTTTACAGAAGTATTTCAAAAAATAATAATAAAAAAAACAACCTATTTACAATTTTACCTTGCAACATTTAAACTCTAACATTGAAATGACTTATATAATAAGCATAGTCATCCCAACCAAACTGGACACATCACAAGTTCAACAGCAAAATGTTAACTGGATGCCAACAGTAAAGGCCATGATAAACACAACCTGATTCAGAAGGCTCATCTGTACCACCACTGTTGGTCATTAAATACTACTTCCCTAAGTGGATGTGAAGTGTCTTAACAGGATATGACCAAATGTTCTTTAGACCTAAAGTCTGAGAGTTTCCTAAGAAAACATAACATTTTCCCTTTTCAAAAATACCTTCAAAGTGATCTTTTAGGATGAAAAGCATCCTATTCAAAACTAGTTATTATCTTTCCTTGCAACCTTACAGAAGTATTGTAAAAAATCTGGAAAAACAACCCATTTACTATTTTACTTTACAACGTATATCATTTAATATTGAAATGATTTATATATTATGAATGGTCATCCCAACCAAAGTGGACATATCACAAGTTCCACAGCAAAATGTTAACTGGTAGCCAACACTGAAGGCCCAGATAAACAAAACATCTGATTCAGAAGACTCACCTGTACCAACACTGTCGGTTTGTAAATAATACTAGCCCTAGTCGATGTGAAGTGTCTTAACAGGATATGACCAAAAATTATTTTGACCTGTGGTCAGAGAGTTACCATAGCCTGCATGATCTTTATTTTTTAAAAAAAATACTTTATAAGTAATATTTAAAAGTGAAAAGCATCCTCTACAAAGCTAAAGGGTGTTAAGAAAGTTCGTTCCACATTTCAAATGGTAATTTTAATATGTAAACAAGCAGCTAGCACTGAACAATTTACACAGTCAATATCCAGAGGGTTCACCTCTATTCTTTATAACATTGTGAATTCTCTTGGGCATAGAGTGTATGAGAGAAGCGACATGTTGTGAAGGTATGGTCCTCCAGGCCTGCTGCAAATGTCGGCGTAACTGCGCCATAGTCGAGGGGCGGGGGTCTTTGTAAGCCTCGAGGTCCAGTATACTCCAAAGGTTCTCAATGCAATTAAGATCAGGCGAATTGCCAGGCCACATGTCTTTCTTGATAAAGTTTGGAAGGTTCTTGGTGCACCAGTTTTGTGTTGCTGCCGCCGTATGTGGGGTAGCCCCATCATGCATAAACACCGCCTCTCCGGGGTAGGGTACCAGTCTCCATTGATCGCACCTGGGGTAGGGTACCAGTCTCGGTTGATCGATTATCCCATTAGATCTTGTACGCATCACTGCTGGTTTAAGTTCTCTCTGTAGAATATTGTCCACATAATAATTTGATGTAACAGTTTTTCCAGTGGGAACAATATGGAGATGTGACAATCCATTTACACCCATGGTTCCCCATATCATAACCTTTGAACTCGACTTGACACAACTAACGTCAGGTACATTATCTGATTGAGACCCCCACACAGTGTCATCCTTGCGATTTGGAACATGGAACAAATATTTGGTAGATTCATCACTGAAGATGTAATTTTCCCAGTCCCGAGGAGATAAATGCTTGTGCTCCTTGGCAAAGGCCAGCCTTTTGCTCCGCTGTGCCTTGGTCAGTAACTGATTTCGGGGCCGTTTAAAGGATTTCTTCACCTTACGAATGTAGTTAAACACTGTAACATGGCTGATATTATGACCAAAGTTATGAAGCTCTTTGCTCAGCTTCCTAGTGGATCGCCCCTTCTTATACTTGATGTTCTGGATGGTCTTCTTTACCCCTCCCCTCACTTTCATCGGTCGACCGGTTGGCGCTTATCGGCCAGTCCCGTTTGTTCATCCCGCCGTTGTCGCCACTTTCGCACCCAGCGCTGACTCTTATGCAAGTATTTTGACACATATCGACTGTCAAATCCAGCATCTAATAAAGCCAAAGCCTGTGCTCTTTCTTGCTCAGGAGAGTTTTGTAACACCACTGTTTTTGGATAAAACAGCCGGCATTGCGAATCGCCTGCAGTGAACAGTTGTTTACAAAATCCAATAGCAACACAAAAAAGTCACGCACAAGGGAAACAACTGCATTAGTTTACAGCACATAAGTATAAATGCAACTGCTGTAAATTTGATGGCGATTAGAAAACCGTAATCAATTGAAATATACCGTTAAAATGTGGAACGAACTTTCTTAACACCCTTTAGTGTTACCTTACAACCTTTTGAAGGTAATGTTTAACAATGAAAAGAAGCCTGTTTAAAACGGATATTGCCTTGCAATCTTTTATACTCTCTAACATTTAAATAATGTATGTATCATAACTGATTATCCCAACCAAAGGAAACACATCACAAGTTCCACAGCAAAATGTTAAAAGGATTCCACCAATGATGGCCCAGATAAGTATAACTTGTCATAATCTGAGAGCTTCCTAAGCAAACATGATATTTTCCCTTTTCAAACATACCATAAAAGTGATATTTAATGATGAAAAACATCCTATTCAAAACTAGATATTCTTGCAACCTTACAGAATTAATGTAAAAATAATGAAAAATGACCTATTTAAAGTTTTACCTTACAATCTGTTATACACTAACATTTTGATAATGTATATATTATGCCGGGTCATCCCAAACAAAGTGGACACATCAGAAGTTCCACAGCAAATATTAACTGGATTCCAACAGTGAAGGCCATGATAAACACAACCTGATTCAGAATGCTCACCTGTACCACCACTGTTGGTCAGTAAATACTTCTTGCCTAGGTGGATGTGAAGTGTCTTAACAGGATATAACCAAGAGTTCTTTAGACCTAAGATCTGACAGTTTCCTATGCAGACATGAAATTATCTCCTTTAAAAAGTACCTTTAAAGTGAAATTTAACGCTGAAAAATCATCCTATTCAAAACTAGTTTTACCTTGCAATCTTACAAAAGTTATATTTACTAATGAAAAGCAGCCTATATAAACTTAATATTACCTTCCAACCTTTTATACCCTAACATTTAAATAATGTATATATTATACCCGGTCATCCTAACCAAAGTAAACACATCACAAGTTCCACAGCAAAATGTTAAAAGGATGCCAACAGTGATGGCCCAGTTAAGTATAACTAGTCAATCAGAAAACACATTAAATAATGGTCATTAAAGAATTTTGCCCTAATGGACATTATGTATCTTAAAAAGATATGGCCAAACATTCTTTAGACCTGTGGTCTGAGAGTTTCCTAAGCAAACATGGAATTTATCCATTTCAAAAATACCTTAAAAGTGATACTTCATAATGAAAATTACCTTACTCTGAACTAATATTACATTGTAATCTTACAAAAGTAATGTTAAGTAATGAAAAACAATCTGTTTAAAATATTACCTTACAATCTGTTATACTATAATATTTTACTAATGCATATATTATGCCTGGTCATCCCAACTAAAGTGGACACATCACAAGTTCCACAGAAAATGTTAACTGGATGCTGACAGTAAAGGCCATGATAAACACAACCTGATTAAGAAGACTCATTTGTACCACCACTGTTGGTCAGTACATACTACTTGCCTATGTGGATGTGAAGTGTCTTAACAGGACATGACCAAGAGTTCTTTAGACCTAAGGTTTGAGAGTTTCCTAAGAAATAATAATATTTTCCCCGTTTCAAAAAAACCTTCTTAGATATATTTAATGATGAAAACAACCTATTAAACACTACGTATTACCTTGCAACTTTACAGAAGTATTGTAAAAATAATGGAAAAACAACATATTTAAAATTTTACCTTGTAACATATATATTCTAACATTGAAATGATTTACATAATATGCATGGTCATCCCAACCAAATTGGACACATCACAAGTTCCACAGCAAATGTTAACTGGAGGCCAATAGTGAAGGCCATGATACACACAATCTGATTCAGAAGGCTCATCTGTACCACCACTGTTGGTTAGTAAAATTACTTGCCTACGTGAATGTGAAGTGTCTTAACAGGATATGACCAAAAGTTCTTCAGACCTAAGATCTGACAGTTTCCTATGCAGATATGAAATTAACTTCTTTTAAAAAGTACCTTTAAGATGAAATTTAAGATAAAAATCATCCTGTTCAAAACTAGTTTTACCTTGCAACCTTTTGAAAGTAATGTTTAACAATGAAAAGAAACCTGTTTAAAATTGATATCACCTTGAAATCTTTAATACTCTCTAACATTTAAATAATGTATATATTATGCCTGGTCATCCCAACCGAAGTAAACACATCACAAGTTCAGTAGCAAAATGATAAAAGGATGCCAACAATGATGGCCCAAATAGTATAACTTGTCATTCTGGAAACTCATCTGTAACATGATTGTTGGTCATTAAACGACTATTGCTCTTAACAGTGTCTTAACAGGATATGACCAAATGTTCTTTAGGCCTAAGGTCTGAGAGTTTCCTAAGAAAACATAATATTTTCCCTCTTCAAAAATACCTTCAAAGTGATATTTTAGGATGAAAAGCATCCTATTCAAAACTACTTATTACCTTTCCTTGCAACCTTGGATGTAACTGGATGCCAACAGTAAAGGCCATGATAAATACAACCTGATTCAGAAGGCTTATTTGTACCACCACTGTTGGTCAGGAAATACTACTTGCCTAAGTAGATGTGAAGTGTCATAACAGGATATGACCCAATATTCTTTAGACATAAGGTCTGAGAGTTTCCTAAGACAACAAAATACTTTCTCTTTTCAAAAATACTTCAAAGTGATCTTTTAGGATGAAACGCATCCTATTCAAAACTAGTTATTACCTTGCAACATTACAGAAGTATTGTAAAAATATTGGAAAAAAACTACATGCATTTATAATTTTACCTTGCAACATATGTATTCTAACATGGTAATTATTTACATATTATGCCTGGTCATCCCAACCAAAGTGGACATATCACAAGTTCCACAGCAAAATGTTAAATGGTAGCCAACACTGAAGGCCTAAATAAACATTACATCTGATTCAGAAGACTCACCTGTACCAACACTCTCGGTTTGTAAATAATACTTGCCTTAGTGTTGATGTGACTTGTCTTAGAAGATCTGTGGTCTGAGAGTTTCCATATCCTACATATCTGTACTTTTTTCAAAAATACCTTGAAAGTAATACTTAAAAGTGAAAAACACCCTATTCAAAGCTAGTATTACCTTACAACCTTTTTGAAAGTAATGTTTAACAATGAAAAGAAGCCGGTTTAAAATTGATACTGCCTTGCAATCTTTTATACCCTCTAACATCATGCCTGATCATCCCAACCAAAGTAAAAACATCACAAGTTCCACAGCAAAATGTTAAAAGGATGCCAACAATGATGGCTCAGATAAGTACAACTTGTCATTCAGAAAACTCATCTGTAACATGACTGTTGGTCATTAAATTAAATAACTTTTGCCCTAGTGGATGTAATGTATCTTAACAGGATATGACCAAAAATTCTTTAGACCTAAAGTCTGAGAGTTTTGTAAACAAACATGAAATTTAATCATTTCAAAAATATCTTAAAAGTGATATTTCATTGTGAAAATCATTCTATTCTAAATTAATATTACATTGCAACTTTACAATTGTAATGTTAAGTAATGAAAAACAACCTGATGAAAATATTACCTTACAATCTGTTATACACTAACATTTTAAAAATGTATATATTATGCCTGGTCATCCCAACCAAAGTGGACACATCACAAGTTCCACAGCAAAATGTTAACTGGATGCCAACAGTGAAGGCCATGATAAACACAACCTGATTCAGAAGGCTCATCTGTACCACCACTGTTGGTCAGTAAATACTACTTGCCTAAGTGGATGTGAAGTGTCTTAACAGGATATGACCAAAAGTTCTTCAGACCTAAGGTCTGAGATTTCCTAAAAAAAACTATATTTTCCCTTTTCAAAAAACCTTCAAAGTGTTATTTAATGATGAAAACCATCCTATTAAACACTAGTTATTACCTTGTAACCTTACAGAAGTATTGTAAAAATAATGGAAAAACAACCTATATACAATTTTATCTTGCAACATATATACTCTAACATTGAAATGATTTATAAAATATGAATGGTCATCCCAACCAAAGTGGACACATCACAAAGTCTACAGCAAAAAGTTAACTGGATGCCGATAGTGAAGGCCATGATAAACACGACCTAATTCAGAAGGCTCACCTGTACCACCACTGTTGGTAAATACTACTTGCCTAAGTGGCTGTGCAGTGTCTTCACAGGATAACAGGATATGACCAAAAGTTCTTTAGACCTAAGGTTTGAGAGTTTCTTATGCAGACATGAAGTTATCTCCTTTAAAAAGTACATTTAAAGTGAAATTTAACAATGAAAATCATCCAGATCAAAACTAATTTTACCTTGCAACCTTTTGAAAGTAATGATTAACAATGAAAAGAAGCCTGCTTAAAACTGATATTTCCTTTCAATCTTTTATACTCTCTAACATTCAAATAATGTATATATTATGCCTGGTCATTCCAACCAAAGTAAACATATCACAAGCTCCACAGCAAAATGTTGAAAAGATGCCAACGGTGATGGCCCAGACAAGTATAACTTGTCATTCTGAAAACTCATCTGTAACACAACTGTTGGTCATTAAATGCTTATTGCTCTAGTGGAGGTAATGTGTCTTCACAGAATATGACCAAAAATGCTTTAAACCTGTGGTCTGAGTTTCCTAAGTAAACATGAAATGTATCCATTTCAAAATACCTTAAAAGTGATATTTCATGGTCAAAATCATTTTATTCATAACTAATATTACATTGCAACATTCCAAAAGTAACTAAAAACAATCTGTTTAAAATATTACCTTGAAACCTGTCATACTCTAACATTTTAATAATGCATATATTATGGCTGGCCATCCCAACCAAAGTGGACACATCACAAGTTCCACAGCAAAATGTAAACTGAATGCCAACAGTGAAGGCCATGATAAACACAACCTGATTCAGAAGACTTATCAGTACCACCACTGTTGGTTAGTAAATACTACTTGCCTATGTGGATGTGAAGTGTCTAAACAGGATATGACACAAAGTTCTTTAGACCTGTGGTCTCATAGTTTCCTAAGTAAATATGATATTTTCCCTTTTCAAACATACCTTTAAAGTGATATTTAATGATGAAAAACATCCTCTTTGAAACTAGTTATTACCTTGGAACTTTACAGTATTAATGTAAAATTAATGAAAAAATGACCTATTTAAAGTTTTACCTTTAAATCTGTTATACACTAACATTTTGATGAAGTATATATTATGCCCAGTCATCCCAACCGAAGTGGACACATCACAAGCTCCACAAAAATATGTTAACTGGATTCCAACAGTGAAGGCCATGATAAACACAACCTGATTCAGAAGGCTCACCTGTACCACCACTGTTGGTTAGTAAATACTACTTGCCTACATGGATGTGAAGTGTCTTAACAGGATATGACCAAAAGTTCTTTAGACCTAAGGTCTGAGAGTTTCCTATGCAGACATGAAATTATCTCCTGTATGAAGTACCTTTAAAGTGAAATTTAACACTGAAAAAATCATCCTATTCAAAACTACTTTTACCTTGCAACCTTACAAAACTGATGTTTAGTAATGAAAAGCAGCCTGTATGAACTTAATATTACCGTGCAACCTTTTATACCTTAACATTTAAATAATGTATATATTATGCCTGGTCATCCCAACCATAGTAAACACATCACAAGTTCCACAGCAAAATGTTAAAAGGATGCCAACAGTATGGCCCAGACAAGTATAACTTGTCATTCAGAAAACTCATCTGCAGCACGACTGTTAGTCATTAAATAATTTTTACCTAATGAACATAATTAATCTTGACAGGATATGACCAACGGTCTGAGATTTCCTAAGAAGACATAATATTTTCCCTTTTTAAAAATACCTTCGAAGTAATATTTAACTCTTTTACTGTCACAGGCGATTAAAATAGACTTTTGCAAAGGGCATAGATCCAGAGGAGATGGCTCAATGAGCCGTCTCATCAGGATCTATGCTGTTTGACATTCAGTTTTTCAGCTTTATATTTAAATGTCTTTCCAAACGATAGTTTGCTAAAACAATTGTAAAAATAATGGAAAAACTACATGCATTTACAATTTTACTTTGCAACATACCTACTCTAATATTGAAATTATTTATGTATTATGCCTGGTAAACCCAACCAAAATGGACATATCACAAGTTCCACAGCAAAATGTTAACTGGTAGCCAACAGTGAAGGCTCAGATAAACTTAACATCTGATTCAGAAGACTCACCTGTACTAAAACTATCGGTTTGTAAATAATACATGCCCTAGTGATTGTAAAGTGTGTTAACAGGATATGACCAAAAATTATTTTGGCCTGTAGTCTGAGAGTTTCCTTAGCCTACATATCTTTACTTTTTTCAAAAATACCTTACAAGTAATATTTAAAAGTGAAAAGCATCCTATTCAAAGCTAGTATTACCTTGCAACCTTTTGAAAGTACTGTTTAACAATGAAAAGAAGACAGTTTAAAATTGATATTGCCTTGCAATCTTTTAGACTCTCTAACATATAAATAATGTATATATCATGCCTGGTCATCCCAACCAAAATAAACACATCATAAATTCCAAAGCAAAATGTTAAAATGATGCCAACAATGATGGCCAAGATAAGTATAATTTGTCATTCTGAAAACTCATCTGTAACATGACTGTTGGTCATTAAATTAAAAAAAACTTTTGCCCTAGTGGATGTAATGTATCTTAACAGGATATGACCAAAAATTCTTTAGACTTGTGGTCTGAGATTTTCCTAAGCAAACATGAAGTTTAACCATTTCAAAAATACCTTAAAAGTGATATTTCATGGTGAAAATCATTCTATTCAAAACTAATATTACATTGCAATCTTACAATTGTAATGTTAAGTAATGAAAAACAACCTGTGAAAATATTACCTTACAATCTGTTATACACTATCATTTTAAAAATGTATATATTATGCCTGGTCATCCCAACCAAAGTGGACACATCACAAGTTCCACAGCAAAATGTTAACTGGATGCCAACAGTGAAGGCCATGATAAGCACAATCTGATACCACCACTGTTGGTCAGTAAATACTACTTGCCTATGTGGATGTGAAGTGCCTTAACAGGATATGACCAAAAATTCTTTAGACGTGAGGTCTGAGTCTCCTATGCAGACATGAAATTATCTCCTATAAAAAGGTACCTTGAAATCTAACAATGAAAATCATCCTATTCAAAACTAGTTTTACCTTGCAACCTTATAAAAGTGATGTTTAGTAATGAAAAGCAGCCTATATAAACTTAATATTAGGCCAGAGAAACTTAATTACTAGATGCTCATCCCTGCCCATGCCTATCAGAAAGCCCCCACCCCATCTTTTTTTATTTGGCAAAAAAAAAAATGCGTTGTCAAAAAATTGTCCTTTTATATGTTTTTGCTGTCTGCTGGAAACGCGATGTGATACCGGAAAGTAGTAACGTTGCGGTATTTATTAAGACCCGCTCAAAGCTCTTCAATTTTGTAGTCCTTCTTTCATTTTCATTTTTGTGAAAAGAATCAATCGCGTGGTATTTTTTCTACTTTTTTTTGGCTTACCAGAGCAAGAAGTGCTCATGGTGAGCTATTGTGGTCAGTCAATGCTCGTCGTCCATCGTTCGTCGTGCATTGTGAACAACTGCTTTAAAAGTCTACTCCTCCTACATTCCTGAGCCAATTGACTTCATACTTGGTAGGAATCATGGGGGTGACTTGTGGATCAAAAATAGCTGAAATGGTTCCATTCAGAAATCCAAGATGGCCCCCATCTTGAAAATCTATTTTTCGCTTCTTTTCCTAAAAACCGAAAGGCCAGTTGACTCCAAACTTGCTAAGTAGCATTGGAGTGACCTGTAGATCAAAAATAGCTAAAATAATGCCGCTTGGAAATCCAAGATGGCCACCATGGCCGCCATCTTGAAAATCTATTTTTCTCTTCTTCTCCTGAACCGAAAGACTCCAAACTCGCTAGGAAGCATTGGGGTGACTTGTAGATCAAAAATAGCTAAAATAATGCCAATCGGAAATCCAAGATGGCCGCCATGGCCGCCATCTTGAAAATCTATTTTTTGCTTCTTCTCCTGAACCGAAAGGCCCACTGACTCCAAAATTGCTAGGAAGCATCAGGGTGATTTGTAGATCAAAAATAACTAAAATCATGCAGATCGGAAATCCAAGATGGCCGCCATGGCAACCACCTTGAAAATCTATTTCTCGCTTCTTCTCCTAAACCAAAAGCCAAATGACTCCAAACGTGGTAGGAAGCATGGGGGTGACTTGTAGATCAAAAATAGCTAAAATCATGCCGATCGTAAATCCAAGATAGCCGCCATAGTGGCCATCTTGAAAATCTATTTTTCGCTTCTTCTCCTAACCCCAAATGCCAGTTGACTCGAAACTTGGTAGGAAGCATAGGGGTGACTTATAGATCAAAAGTCACTAAAATCATTCCAATCGGAAATCCAAAATGGCCACCATGGCCGCCATCTTGAAAACCTATTTTTCGCTTCTTCTCCTGAGCCGAAAGGCCAACTGACTCCAAACTTGGTAGGAAGCATCAGGGTGACTGGTAGATCAAAAATAGCTAAAACCATGCTGATCGGAAATCCAAGATGGCCGCCCTAGTGGCCATCTTGAAAATCTTTTTTTCGCTTCTTCTCCTAAACCCAAAAGCCAATTGACTTGAAACTTGGTAGGAAGTGTCCGGGTGATAGATTAAAAATGGCTAAAATCGTTCTGATTGGAAATTCAAAATGGCCACCATGGTGGCCATTTTGAACATCTATTTTTCACTTCTTCTCCTCAACCAAAAGGCTTAAACTATGTAGGAAGCATCAAGGTGACCTGTAGATCAAAAATAGATAAAAGCACCCCTATCAGAAATCCAAGATGGCCACTATGACAGCCATCTTTAAAATCTATCTGTTGCTTCTTCTCCTGAACTGAAAGGCCATTTGACTCGAAACTTGGTAGAAAGCATTCGGGTGACTTATAGATCTAAAATAGCTTAAATTGTTTGGATCAGAAATCCAAGATGGCTGTCATGGTGGCCATCTTGAAACTCTTTTTTTCACTTATTTTCCTGAACCAAAGAGCCAGTTGATTTGAAAACTGGTAGGAAGCATCGGGATGACTTGTTGATATAAAAATAGCTGAAATCATTCTGATCGGAATTCCAAGATGGTGGCCATCTTGAAAATCTATTTTTCTTTTCTTCTTCTGAACTGAAAGGTCAGTTGACTCGAAACTTGGTAGGAAGCATCGGGGTGACTTGTAGATCAAAAATAGCTCAAATCTTTGTGATAGGAAATCTCAGATTGCAGCTATGGTGGCCATCTTGAAAATCTGTTTTGAACTTTTTCTCCTGAATGGAAAGGGCAAACTGACTTAAAAGTTCATTGGAAGTATCAGGTGACTTGTAGATCAACAGCAGCTAAAATCATTCTGAATGGAAATCCAAGATGGCTGCCGTCTTGTTTATGTTTATTATATTTCCCTGCCACTGTGCTGTTTACATGTATAAAATCATAATTCTTCAGAAGCCACTTAGGCAACTGCAACCAAATTTCACATTGATCCTACTGTTGAAATCTGATGTAGAGTTTGTTCAAATGATCCCGCTCCATTGACTGTCATGCCATATATAATATTCTTCTTCAAAATTAAGAACTGCGCAAAGGATGATCTTTTCATTAGTTGCGCTGACAGGAATGGAAAAATGTTACATAACGTGCATATCTGCACTCTCTATGCCACTCAGGTGAGGGACCTGTGGCCTGTGGGCCTCTTGTTTGTTTTTTCTACCAGTGTTCATCAAGCAATGATTCATGTTCCTTGTAATACCAGTCCGCAAAGGACCTGAGGTCATGAAAAACTGGCATGGAGCAAAAATAGCGGTCAAAATATGGACTTTTGCTGACTTGTTTGACCACTTCAGTAGCGGTGCAGTGGATAAGATGGCTCCACTAAAAGATGTGGACAAATACACATTGAATGTTAATATTGGTCAGAAGAAAACAGAACTGAATCAGTTATCACCTGATGTGTTGATTGGGGAAGCTGTTCCATGCCTGGGAAATTTTGTTGACTTTTCATTGCTTGAGAACGCAAATGCAATTGAAATCACTGACACTAATACAAAAGCAAATGACCAAACCTGTGCCTTTAAAATACTGATTTCTTCTGCAAACTTATCAAATCATCCAGCTCAAAAGAAAAGCTACATGAACAGCAAAGCAAAACTGTTCAATGATATAATTTCTTGGCTAAAGGCACACAAAGTGGGCTGTCTCTCTACCAGTGTAGATAAACTAGGTAGCCAGATGGTGAATATTCTTACCGACATCATAAGTTGAAAAATTTTAAATGCACCGACACAATGGAATTTGCATATCATACCAGTGGCTTTGAAAGTTTCTATTGCAGAGCTAAAAACTGCAATGAAGCAGAAGGCGTTTACCCCTTGTGTACTGACTGTGAATCTGATGGCAAACAGTATTTTCCAAGGTGAAAACATTATCCAGCCAAGCAAAAGTGATCAGTAAATGTAGTTCCCTTGTGCCACGAGTGCCTTCTAGTCCATCTAGTGTCAGCCTAGTCTCTATGTCTATGATACAGTATAAAAATGCTCCATATATTTCTGTTTACTATTTTTTCCTTACAAAATAAAAAGTCAACATCTTTTTTTTCCAGTTTGTTTAAGCTTCCATATACCTATCATACACAAAAAACTGGATATATGTGCAAGGATCGTGCTCTCCTGTGTCATTCTTCAAGGGTAATCTGAAAATAAAAAATAAAATCCACCCACCACCCCTCTTTTTTCAAAAATTTGGATAAGCATCTAGTAATTAAGTTTCTCTGGCCTTATCTTGCAACCTTTATATCCTAACATTTAAATAATATATATATATATATATTATGCCTGGTCACATCATAAGTATCACAGAAAAATGTTAAACAGATGCTATCAATGATGGCCCAGATAAGTATAATTTGTCCTTCAGAAAACTCATCTGTAACACGACTGTTGGTCATTAATTAATTCTTGGCCTAGTGGATGTAATGTGTCTTAACAGGATATGACCGAACATTTTTAGACCTGTACTGGTCTGAGAGATTCCTAAGCAAACATGAAACTTAACCATTTCAAAAATGCCTCAAAAGTGATATTTTATGATGAAAATTATCCTATTCAAAACTAGTATTTCATTGCACCCTTACAAAAGTAATGTTTAGTAATGAAAAACAATCTGTTGAAAACATTACCTTACAACCTGTGATGTGTCTTAACAGGATATGACCAAACCTTCTTTAGAACTGTGGTCTGAGAGTTTCCTTTAAAGCAGACATGGAAATTTTTTCTTTTCAAAAATATCTTAAATGTGATATTTATTTAATAATGAAAATCATCCTATTAAAAACTAGTTTTACCTTGCAACCTTACAAAAAATGTTTAATAATGAAAAAGCTGCCTATCTGAATTGAATATTAACTAGCAACCTTTTTGTACTCTAATATTTGAATAATGTATATATTATGCCTGGTCATCCCAACCAAAGTGGACACATCACAAGTTCCACAGCAAAATGTTAACTTGATGTCAACAGTGAGGGCCGATATAAAGCATATCATGTCATTCAGCGGACCCATCTGTACCACCACTACTGGTTAGTAAATAATACTTGCCCTAGTGAATGTGAAGTGTCTTTACAGGATATGACCAAACATTTTTTAGACCAGTGGTCTCAGTGTTTCCTAAGCAAACATGATTTTTTCCCTTTTCAAGAATAGCTTAAAATCAATATTTAATAGTGAAAATCATCCTATTGAAAACTAGTATTACCTTGCAACCTTACACAAGTTATGTTTAATAATGAAAAACAACCTACTTAAAATTTTACCTTGCAACCTTTTATACTCCAATATTCAAATAACGTATGTATTATGCCTGGTCATCCCAATCAAGGTTGACACATCAAAGTGAATGTGAAGACTGTCTCAACAGAATATGACTTGAATTCTTTAGATCTGTGGTCTGAGAGTTTCCTTACCAAACACCAAAGTTGTCCGCTTACAAAATACCCCAGTGCTGGTCAGTAAATTTTATTTGACACAGTGTATATAAAGTGTTATTACAGGATATTGACCAAATTTTGTGAAGAGCTGTGGCCTGCAAATTCCCTCTGTAAACACTAATTGTCCTTATTAAAAACATTACTGCAAATGTTAAGTTCAATGATGAAAACACCTAGTGAAACATTTTTACATATCTATCTAGTGAACAATGACTTGAAATGGCAGGCCAACAAAAGATACTGCCTATTTTTTGTCAGAAAGGATCAGTACACAATTATTATACATGTATTAAAAATGAATGCATGACCTGGTAGACATGGTTGCAGTCACAGTTTTTGCAGGTGCAATGAAATAATATTGACTTTCATCCATCAACCAAATAGCTTAACCCATTTTAGTCTGGAACCCCCAACAGGGTAACTGGCAAACAGTACAGACCCAGATCAGATGTCAAAGAATGCATCATCTGATCAGGGTCTACAATGTTCAAATTAAAGACAAGAATTTCTATGAAGCATAGTATAAATAAAAATTAACCAGACACCCTGCTATTGGAAACAGAGAGGTCCAATGAGTTATGGTAGAAGAGTCCACTTGATGTTTTGTGTTTGTGTTGAGGTTTTATGGCCCAGTCAACCCAATTGGGTCATGTCCAGCATGGTCAGTTTATCTAACCACACGTTTACTGGGCTGGCTTAGTCCTCTAAGCGGTTAACCAGTATTATGCACATTCTTACGCCAGAAACTGACAACTGCCTTTCTTAGTACACTTGATGTAACTGCGTTAACCCAAAAATGCATGACAGAATACTCTACCTTACAGACTGTGCTGGTTCAGTTGTTATTTTTTGGTGTCTGATTTCTTTCTTCTTTGTTGTCAGAAATGCTTACATTTTGTTCAAACAGTGTAGGTCCTGATCAAATGAAGCACTTTGCTATCTGATCTGGACCTACCTGTCAAAGTAGTATTGATACAACTTAAAATGTTCTATGGGATGTAACTGTGTTGTGGATTTGTGTGTAAGTATGTGTGTTGAGGGGATGGGGGTGGGGGCTGGCATGTTTTCAAAAGGGGGTTTATCTAATTAGTAAAAAGTATAAAGTATTTGATTTGATTCCCCTGTAAATGAATAGTTACATATTAACTGGTCTGCACATAAGTAACAGATTATATCCCAAGCCCAAAGTACAGAACACTTTTCTAGCAAATCCAGAATTCATGGTAAAGTATGGATAGAGTTTCAAGAGAGATTAGTCTTTCAGTATATATTTATCCTCTAAAACTAGAATTCCAAGAAACGGATGTATCACCTGCTTATTGAGCCAACCATTTGATATGGAAAACGAAAAAATAAACACTGGTCCTTATAATCACTCCTATCCCGAAAGGCAACCACTCACTACAAACTTCGAATGAAATGAAATCAATGCATCCCTACAAAAGTTATCGAGGGAAAACAATATCTTTACCTTGTATTTTACCCCAACAACAAAAACTAAGTCAAACAAGAGGACCATGATGGTCCTATATCGCTCACCTGACCAAACAGATTTGCATATTTACTGTTGAAGTTTCAGCCAAGTTCACTGCTCTAGGATTTTTGTATAAACTTTATAGCACTAACCACCCTCACCCCCCTCCACCACACCCCTGGCCATGTTTTTTTACAAATCTTGATGACCTGAACTGAATCTTCAAAGAGGGTCACCAAAGGAACATTTCTGCCAAGTTATATTGAAATTGGTCCAGTGGTTTAAAAAGTTTTATATAGCTATAAAGCCCTACGCCCTAACGGCCATGTTTTTTGACGAATCATGACAGCTTGAACAAACTTGGTAGAGGGTCACCAAAGGAACATTCCTACCAAGTTATATTGAAATCTGTTCAATGGTTTCTGACAAGAAGATTTTTAAAGTTTTCTATTTAGATATATAGGGAAAATAAGCCCCACCCCATGGCAGCCATGTTTTTTGACGAATCATGATTGCTTGTACAATCTTGATAGAGGTTCACCAAAGCAACATTCCAGCCAAGTAATATTGAAATCAGTCACGGGTATGTGACAAGAAAAATTTTAAAATTTTCTATGCAGATATATATGATGAAAAAACCCTACCCCCTGTGGGCCATGGTTTTTGACGTATCATGAAGGCTTGAACAATCTTGGTAGAAGGTCACCAAAGCAACATTCCTGCCAAGTTACATTGAACTCGGTCCAACTGTTTCTTACGAGAAGATTTTTAAAGTTTTCTATATAGGGAAAATAAGCCCCGCCCCCTAGTGGCCATGATTTTTGATGAATCATGACGGCCTGAACAATCTTTGTAGAGGGTCACCAAAGAAACATTCCTGCCAAGTTGTATTGAAATCGGTCCATTGGTTTCTGAAAAGAAGATTTTTAAAGTTTTATATATAGATATATAGGGAAAATAAGCCCTGCCCCAGGCAGCCATGTTTTTTGACAAATCATGATTACTTGAACAATCTTAGTAGAGGGTCACCAAGGAAAAATTTCTGCAGTTATAATGAAATCGGTTCAGTGGTTTCTAACAAGAAGAGTTTTAAAGTTTTCTATATAGATATATACGGAAAATAAGCCCCGACTCCTGGCGGCCATGTTTTTTGACGAATCATGACGGCTTGAACAATCTTGATAGAGGGTTACATAAGAAACATTCCTGCAAAGTTACATTGAAATCGGTCAAGTGCTTTCTGAAAAGACTATTAAAATTTTCTATATAGATAAATTATATAGGAAAATAAGCCCCGCCCCCTAGCGGCCATGTTTTTTGACAAATCATAACGGCTTGAACAATCTTGGTAAAGGGTCACCAAGGAAACATTTCTGCGAAGTTATATTGAAATCGGTCCTGTGGTTTCTGACGACAAGATTTTTTCAAGTTTTCTATATAGAATTATATCGAAAATAAGCCCCGCACCCCCTAGCGGCCATGTTTTTTGACAAATCATGTCGGCTTGAACAATCTTGATAGAGGGTCACTAAGGAAACATTTCTGCCAAGTTATATTGAAATCAGTCCAGTCGTTTATGACAAGAAGATTTTTAAAGTTTTCTATATAGGGAAAATTAACCCCGCCCCCTAGCGGCCATGTTTTTTAAGGAATCATGGCGGCTTGAACAATCTTGCAACAGGATCACCAAAGGAACATTTCTGCAAAATCATATGGAAATCGGTCCAGTGGTTTCTGACAAGAAGATTTTTAAAGTTTTCTATACAGATATACAGTGAAAATAAGCCCCGCCCCCTGGCGGCCATGTTTTTTGACAAATCCAAATGGCTTGAACAATCTTGGTACAGGATCACCAAAGGAACATTTCTGCAAAATTATATGGAAATCAGTCCAGTGGTTTCGGACAAGAAGATTTTTAAAGTTTTCTATTAGATATATAGGGAAAATAAGCCCCGCCCCCTGGTGGCCATGTTTTTTGACGAATCCAAATGGCTTGAACAATCTTGGTACAGGATCACCAAAGGAACATTTTTGCAAAATTATATTGAAATCGGTCCAGTGGTTTCGGACAAGAAGATTTTTAAAAGTTTTCTATATAGATTATATAGGGAAAGTAAGCCCCGCCCCCTGGCGGCCATGTTTTTTGACGAATCCATATGTCTTGAACAATCTTGGTAGAGGATCACCAAAGGAACATTTTTGCAAAATTATATTGAAATCGGTCCAGTGGTTTCGGACAAGAAGATTTTTAAAGTTTTCTATATAGATATATAGGGAAAATAAGCCCCGCCCCCTGGCGGCCATGTTTTTTGACAAATCCAAATGGCTTGAACAATCTTGGTAGAGGATCACCAAAGGAACATTTCTGCAATATTATATTGAAATCGGTCCAGTGGTTTCGGACAAGAAGATTTTTAAAGTTTTCTATATAGATATATGGGGAAAATAAGCCCCGCCCCCTGGCGGCCATGTTTTTTGACGAATCCAAATGCCTTGAACAATCTTGGTAGAGGATCACCAAAGGAACATTTCTGCAAAATTATATTGAAATCTGTCCAGTGGTTTCTGACAAGAAGATTTTTAAAGTTTTCTATATAGATATATGGGGAAAATAAGCTCCGCCCCCTGGCGGCCATGTTTTTTGACGAATCCGAATTGCTTGAACAATCTTGGTAGAGAATCACCAAAGGAACATTTCTGCAAAATAATATCGAAATCGGTCCAGTGGTTTCTGACAAGAAGATTTTTTAAGTTTTTAGTTAAAAAATCTATTTTTAGCTTCTGTGACCTAGATATGCAACGGACCGGAACCATTTGAACAACTTTGAAAGAGGACCAACCAAGGATCATTCCTGTGAAGTTTGGTCAAAATCCAATCAGTGGTTTAGGAGGAGATGTTGTTTAAAGATTGTGGACGGACGGACGGACATACGGACAACGACGACGACGACGGACGGTGAGTGATCACAATAGCTCACCTTGAGCCTTTGGCTCAGGTGAGCTAAAAAGGGCCATAAAGACCAAAATTTTGCGAATGTTTACCAATACTAAACTTGACCTGTATTTTACAAAGATATATCTTTCTGCAAACTTTCAATAAAATCAATGCATCTCTGCAAAAGTTATTGAGTGGAAACCAATATCAACACACCAACAAACATTAAGCTGAAAAACTCAGCCAAAATTTTGCAAATGATTACTAATATCAAACTTGACCTGTATTTTACAATGATATATTCTTTTGCAAACTTTCCATAAAATCAATGCATCCCTGCAAAAATTACTGAGTTACTAAGCATTAACCAATTTTAACACACCAACAAAAACTAAGTCGAAAAGGGCCATAACTTGGCCAAAATTTTGTAGATAATTACTAATATCCAAGCTGACCTGTATTTTACAATGATATATCCTTCTGAAAACTTCCAAAGAAATCAATGCATCCCTGCAAAAGTTAATGATCTGAAACCAATATCACCAAACACACGAACAAAAACTAAGTGGAAAAGGGGCCATAACTCAGCCAAAATTTGGCAGATGATTACCAATTTCAAACTTCACCTATATTTTACTTTAATATGACACTCTGCTAAGTGTGAATGAAATTAAAGCATCCTTTCAAAAGTTAATAAGCGAACGCCAACAACAAAAACTTAGTCAAAAAAGGGTCATAACTCAACCAAAATTTTGCAGATGATTACCAATATGGAACTTGACCTGTATTTTATAGTGAAATAAATTTTAAAAAAATTTGAATGAAATCCATACATCCCTTCAAAATATACTGAACAGAAACAAAAAGTGTGACGACACTGACACTGCTGCTGCCGATGCAAACAGACAACTTGATCCCTATGTGTCTGTCGTGGTATGACCAGAACCAGAATTAACGACTAACAGCAGATCTTGTTAACATTTTATTATGACTGATGCACTTCGATCAAATACTGACCTTTTAAACGACAAAACAAACCATACTGTTTGTTCAAACTGGTGACATTTAGCAGACTGGGTAAGGACATATAATATAAAATGCTACCCTGTTTGGTGTTTGTTGAATATTCCATACACTATCAATAAAATGGTTAACCTGATGTCCAATATTTTCAACAAAGCATAGTGTACTACTTGGCTGATGGTGAGGGATGGTTTTCCATAGGTTCCTGAAGTGCAAGATTGTTGGATGAATTCCAAACTATTTTAGTGCTGCATGGCCTGTTAGTCAGACTTTTGGTGAGTGAAATTTCTTTAGCAGGACTGTAGTTCCCCATCTAGAGTGATGAGAATGTAAGAGGCTCAGATGTAATATTGTTCTGTGTCCTAATTCTTGATGTAGCCTCTGGTTGTGATATCTATTGTTTCAGTTTTTTCTATTTTGGGATTACTATCTTTGTGACTGTTGTCAGTCCATAGTCTTCTGTCATTTCTCTCTTGTGGATCTGCTTGATATGTCTTCATAAAACATCTCGTCTAGTGTAGATGTTAACACAGATCATATATCTAAAATGCTTTATTTTTCTTTTGTGTAAGGTTTTTTGTTGTTGTTTTTTTCATGTCTGGTAAGGGTGGATTTATTGGCCAAAGTAATGCCACTTTTTGAGCAAATATATGTTATTTTAATTGTTTCCATTGTATATTAATGGATCAAATTTAGTCCAAAACATCCATAAGTGGATGTTCATGTTGCTAAGTGTTTGGCTGTTTGTTTGTGTTGAGGTTTTATGGCCCAGTCAACCCAATGGGGTCATGTCGAGCATGGTCAGTTTACCTAACCACATGTTTACTGGGCAGGCTTAGTCCTTTAAGCGGTTAACCAGTATTGTGCACATTCTTTCGCCAGAAACTGACAACTGCCCTTCTTGAATCAGCGGAAGGGAGAGAATGACCGTAGAAAATATTTCATGATCAATGTCCACGAAAGAATGCTGCCGACCTCGGCGGGGGTCGAACCCACAACCTCCTGGTCTCCAGTCGGACAGCGCATCCAACTGAGCCACCGAGGCCAGGCTGATGATCACGGCATTGATCACCAGTGGTACTCCCATCAGACCAAGCCAAGCCAAGCTGAAGCAGATACAAGAAATTGCTAAATTTCTGTAAGCAGTTTAGCAAATAAAACAAGCAACTTCACAGAATTCATGTTCCCTGCCTCTTAAAGGTCCTCCAATTACAGTTTGATAGTATTGGAGCTTGAAAAATGACTGCCAAGTAAGTAAAAATGCAGAAATGATAAAAAATGATTAAGTTCAAAAGGTGGAAAAAAATGATAATTAATCTGTGAAGTATATCCAAATCACATGCACATCTTCAGACCCTGACAACAACACCTGCACAATTTTGAAAAAAAAAGATCAGTATAAAACTGAAGGAGGAGTTGCAAACACAAAGTACCCACTACCTATATAACACTCTGATATCTGATCCTGAAAAAATAACCAAGTTTAAAACACTGAGAGAGTGGTAAAATTAATCTGAGGATTATATCCAAATCACATGCACATCTTCATACCATGATAAAAACAGCTGTATAGTTTCAAAACCATTGGCATCAAACTGTAGAAAGAGTTACAGACACAAGGTACATACTGTCAGAGGGTATGGAACGAGGCACCAAATACCATGCACCATGAACCATGGAAAGCTTAATGATGTCCCCTCTTTTCTTCAAAAAGGCATGGAACAATAGTGTTCTCAGTATGTAACCTATCTACTATTTAAAAAAAAAAAAAAGAAATAAAATTACTGGGTTAAAATTCTACCTAATACTGCTTAAAACTGTACTAAAAATTCTGGTTAAAAACAAATGTCCTTTCCGGGAAACCTAAATGTCTTGATCTCTATCACAAGACATTTGCTAAATCCTGTAAAAACTTTAGCAGTTAAAATAAATGTTCTCAATGGGTAATCTAACCACTATTCAAAATTGTACTAAAATTATTGGATAAAACTTCTATCTGCCAACAATTCAAAACTATACTGAAACTTCTTGTTAAAATTCTAAAAGTGATTAAAATTCTAAAAGTGGTTAAAATGGTTAAAATTCTAAAATTTAAAATTCTGGACATAGTTAAAACAAACATCCTTTCTGGGTAACCTATTAAACCGTCTTTATCTCTATTAAAAGAGATCTGTTGTCCACCCTCTCTACCCAACCCATTTTTTGAAGAAACTTTAGCGAGGGGACATACGGTATTCAGGTTTCCATGGTTTAAGGTGCGTGGTAAAGAGGTTCCACACCCTCTGACAGCATGTACCTAGTGTTCATAACTCCTCCAACAGTTTTATACTGATCATTTTGAGACAATACAAGTGTATTCACCATGGTCTGAAGATGTGCATTTGATTTTCATAATAATCCTCTGATTAACTGATACCACTTTTTCCGCATTTTCAAGTTAATCATTTTTCAAGCTCATATACTATCAAAGTGTATAGGAAGTGGATACCTTGTGTCCACAACTCCTACAGTTTTAAGTGGAGTTTTTTGAAACTGTACAGGTGTTTTTATCCTGGTCTGAAGACATGCATGTGATTTAGATAAAATCCTGAGATTAAATTTTATCTTTTCTTTTCCGCATTTTGAGCTTAATCATTTCTGTTTTATACGCCAGTTTGAAAAACGGGATGTATTATGTTACGGGGTATGGCGTCCGTCCATAAACTTTTTCGTTTCTGGCTAACTAGTTAAACCAGATGTGGCACAGCGCATATTGTTTCGAGGTTACAGTCCACCAAATGTTTGCAGAGTTATGCCCCTTAGAAAATTTCTGTAAACTTTTCATTTCTGGTTAACTCCTCCTACATTTTACATCTGATCAAGCTGAAACTTCATATATAGTTAGACCATAATGTGGAGCAGTGCATGTTGTTTTGAGGTTACAGTCCACCAAATATTAGCAGAGTTATGCCCCTTTGAAAATTTCTATTAATTTTTCGTTTCTGGCTAAATCCTCGTACAGTTTACATCCAATCAAGCTGAAACTTCATGTACAGTTAGACCATGATGTAGAGCAGCTCTCCGTTTCCCGCTAACTCTTCCTACAGTTTACATTTGATCAAGCTGAAACTTGATTTGTAGTTAGACCATGATGTGGAGCAGCGCATATTGTTTCGAGGTTACAGTCCACCAAATATTAGCAGAGTTAAACCCCTTTGGAAATTTCTATTAATTTTTCGTTTCTGGCTAAATCCTCCTACAGTTTACATCCAATCAAGCTGAAACTTCATGTACAGTTAGACCATGATGTAGAGCAGCTCATATTGTTTCGAGGTTACAGTCCACCAAATATTAGCAGAGTTATGCCCCTTTGAAAATTTCAGTTAACTTTTCATTTCCGACTAAATCCTCCTATAGTATACATCCTATCAAGCTGAAACTTGATTTGTAGTTAGACCATGATGTGGAGCAGCGTATATTGTTTCAAGGTTACAGACCACCAAATATTAGCAGAGTTAAACCCCTTTGAAAATTTCTATTAATTGTTTTGTTTTTGGATAAATCCTCCTACAGTTTACATCCTATCAAGCTGAAACTTCATAAATACTTACACGATGATGTGGAGCAGCATATGTTATTTCGAGGTTACAGTGCACCAAATATTTGCAGATTTATGCCCCTTTGAAAGTTTTTGTAAACTTTTCGCAGCATATTGTTTAGAGGTAATAGTGTGCAAATTTTATTTTATAACCGGTATTTTTATTGCAAATAACTAAAGTTTTGGTTATATGGGCAAGATATCAATTTTTTTTTCTTAACATCTTCTATTATTAGATTTGCAAGGAAAGGTTGTCATTATTAAATCTTTATAAATACATAATTCTTTTTGATTTTTTTTTTTTAATAGTCTTCTGATTTGGCTCCCTTGAAGAACAAAAATAAAATCAATATTAAGCAAGCTAAAGGTTTACAAAAAAATTTCTTGCAGCATTTTTTTTTTTTTTTTGGGTTGTTTATGTTTGTTTTGTTATTGTTTGGTCCGATATTGAAGTATAGGAAAAACAAATCAGCTGATATGAGCTTATAATATAGCCATGCTTCTGTGGTGTGTCTGTCCTCCGTCAGAAAGCATTTCTCCCTAGCAGCAGCAAACTTCTCCCTATTTTCCCAGGAGGAAGAAGTCACTTCTCCCTTAATTTCTGGGCCAGCTTTGACACTAAGGTTACAGTTCACAAACTATCAGCAGAGATATGCCCCAATGAATTTTTTTTTATTTTTTTTTTTGTAATTCCACTTACAGTTTATATCCAGAGCACTGAATTATACAGGAGCCAGTTTATATGCTGCATCTTATTACTTGCCATGGGCGTATAAGATTTTTAAAATGCAAGGGACATAAATTCTCTATAATTGCTTGTTAAATTCTAGAAGTACAGGTTAATATAAATGTTCTCACTGGGAAGGCTAACTACTATTTGAAAACATACTAAATTTATTGAATTAAATTCTGGAAGACATAGTTAAAACACATGTCCTTTCTGGATAACCTAACTATGTCTTGAATCTATTAAAAAGTCATTTGTTAAATTCTGTAATGAACTGTGTCTGAGGTTATGATAAACCAGTACTGTTCTGAATTTCCAAATTTTGTGCTTTGTGACATTCAATTAGTACTTCAGATAAGAGGGTATCCAAATATTTTTTTCCTATTTCTCAACAAGATCTTAAGCTGTGTGTACTCATTATCTCCACACTGAATAAGTTTGAGGGATATAGTGATCAGACTGGCACCTTCCATAGACATATCCTTGTGAGCTCGTGCTCAATCAATACTTTGATACCCTTAGAGATATTTTAATAATATTTGGTAGGGATGAAAAGGAGGACCAGTAGGCATGTTGCCTGCAAGTGAGACAACTCACTTTCTTCATTATGTACTTACGTCCTCTGAAGCCAAATTCTTGTGCAGCCCATTACTCCCACATTGTTTGAGACAGTTTGATAATATTTGGTAGGGACATATATTAGGTCAAGCAGGAGTGTCCCATGCAAGAAAGATGACACTTGCTGGTAATTTTCTAATTACCACCTCTGAATAAATTTCTCAGACAAATTCTTATGTGCACTATAACTTAATGATTTGAAATTTTTTGATAATATTTGCTAAAGCCATAGATGAGCTCCAGTAGGCGTGTTGTGTGCAAGAGAGACAACTCTTACTTTCTTCATTACGTACTTATGTCCACTGAAGCTGAAATATTGTGCAGGTCATAATGCCTATACTGTTTGAATTAATCTAATATTCTTTCGTTGAGACATATATCAGGTCAAGTAGGAGTATCAGATACAATAAAGACAACTCTTGCTTTGGTTTTCTTCTAGTTATTTCCCCTGAACAAACTTCAAAGCCAAATTCTTGTGATAAGGACATGTAGGCATGTTGCATGCAAGAGGGACAACTCTCACTTTCTTGGTTATACACTTATGAAGTGAAATCTTGTGCAGGCTAGAACTCCTATACTGTTTTAGAGACATTTAACAGGTCATGTACAAAATTGCCACATGTAAGAAAAACAACTCCTGCTTTGTTCTTTTTCTAGTTAAATTCTTGGGTTTAAAATATTTTGATAATATTTGCTTGAGAAATAGATCAGGACCAGTAGGCACCTTGCCTGCAAGAGTGCCCTCATTTTCTCTTTTATGTACTTATCTACCCTGAAACCAAAATCTTGTGCAGGTCATAACTCCCATACTGTTTGAGATAACTTGATAAGTTTTGGTAGGGACATGTATTAGGTCAAATAGGAGTGTCACATGCAAGTATGACAACATTTTTTTCTACTGATGTTCTGGCTACCTCCACCAAAATCAAAATCTTGTGCAAAATCTTGTGCAGGCCATAACTCAATAATGTTTGATAATAATTTAAGTAGGAACATAATTATATCAGGTCAAGCAGGAGTTTTGTGTGCAAGAGAGACAATTCTTGCTATGCTCATTTTCTTGTTTATCTCCTCTGAATGAATTTCAAAGTCAAAAGTCTTTTGGGTGCCATAACTGCTTTATGGTTTGAAATATGTTTATCATATGTGGTAGAGACATAGATGAGGATCTGTAGGTGTTTCAATTGCAAGAATGACAACTCTTTATTTTTACAGTTATCTCTCTTGCTGTTGAAATCTTGTGTAACTCCCATAAGGTTTTATGTATTTTGAATAGATTTCGTAGAGGCATATCAGGTCAGGTTGTGTGCAAGAATGACAACTCTTGCTATGTTTGTTTTCTAGTTATGTCTCCACAATTAATTTCAAAGACAAAGACTTTGTACTAGTGTTGTGCCGATTGTTGCTGAACATCGAAAACTAATCGTTCAGACCAAAGTCGGCAACAATCGATATGTATTTTGTCACTATCAATTGTAAAACGTGCAGTTATGTCAAAAACATCCGGTAAATGTATGGAGAGTTTCGGTTCTTTTTGGTCGATTCGCGTAGTTTCATTCAAAGGGAAATAACTGGAATCGGACTACACTCATTCAATCAAGATAACTTGTTGAACTGTCATGGCATCGGAAAGTACTGCCGACCATGATGAGGAACTCTTTCCCTTCCCCGGGAAAACTAAATCCTGTCTATGGGATTTCTTCCGATTCAGAAAGGTCAGGGAAGGACCAGTCAATAAATCCAATAGATATGTCGACTGTTGTTTGCAAATTATGCAAAAAGATGTACGCAAATAAAGGTAGTATATTTGTATTCCCCACCCACATTCTTTTTAGTGAAATCGAAAGTGAAATTTTACCCAACATTGAACAATTGCTGACTATAACTGGAATGTAACAGCGAGAATTTGACAGAAAAGGAACGTTTATGAAAACAATTTTAGGTATTGAAAACATCTAGATTTATGGCCCCGAGGTAAAGAGCATTTTTATTCTTATACTAGAGTGATTTGAATCATTCTCTCACTCTCTCTCTCTCTCTCTCTAAGTCTTATCTATCTTTAGTAGAGATAGATACTGTGTCACACTCATAGGTCACATTGCTGAGTATTATGCCTAGAATAACTGGGTGGTACATATGGCTCTGATGCCAAGAATTAAGCAAACTATACAAGAATTACATAAGAAATTTCAGAGACATAAGCAAATGGAGGCACTAAAACGCCATCTGCTATCACGTATATTGTTTGTTGTGAGCTAACAGATTTCGATTATACTATCGATAATCAATCGGTTTCAGTTTTCCGATAATCGACAGTGATTTTCCTCTCCGATTCCCAACACTACTTTTTACTTTTTCTTTTTCTGTCCTGAATGAATAGGTTCAGGGATATAGTGCGACCAGCACAGCGTACATCCATATGCAGATACATTCTTGTGTGCTCCATAACTTTAATTCCCTTTGAGATATTTTGATAAGACATGGTAGAGATATTAGTCAGATTGAGTAGGTATGTTGCATACAAGAAAGACAATTATCACAATATTGATTTTGGAGTTATTTCACCTTAACCAGATTCTACAAGTACTGCTTATGCCAGTGTAACTCATATATACTGAATTATTTGGATAATATTTGGTATGTTTATCATGCCCAGGAGGCATGTTGCATGCAATAAGAACAACTCTCATTGTTTTCCTTATGAAGTCATCTACCCTCAAAACTGTCCCTTATATAAGTGAAAGAGAAAATGTTTTGTGTGGCATTGTCTTTGGAACTCACAGGGATACAATATTATTTGATAGGGATATAGGTCATGTTGAGTAGATGCATTGCATGCATGAATAACAACTCTTGCTTACTTTCTCTGTTGGTTATCTCCCCTAAAACTTATTCTTGAGGTCTTGTGCACTCCATAACTTAAGTGCCCTTTGAGATGTTTTGATAATACCTGGTAGAGATGTTGTCTGATTGAGTAGGTGTGTCATATACAAGAAAATGACAACTCTCACCTTCTTGATTTTGGAGTTATTTCCCTTTAATCAGATTCCAATTGAAAACATTCATCTATTAATTAAACAGATTAATTAAAAAAGCTTGAATGAATGTTTTGTGCCCTATCATTCAGAAATTGGGAGAGAAATCTGCTCTTTATTTCCAAACTCTATTTCTAGTTACCATTTATTCATGGCACCTTCAACGCATCTACAATAAACCAAAGAAAATGTCTCTGCATTGTGGTTTACACTTCTATGGCTTCATTTAAAAACCACTGTGTCCCTTGCTCATTTTTGTATTATCAAATAACAAATAAAACAGCTGGCTGAAAGAATACAGACACTTTTTTTATCAGCATCATTAAAACAGCATGTCTTTTTATATGACAGGCCAGGCAAGCTACCCCTGTCAGGCGACAGGTACTGTGTATCTCTGAAATATGCTAGGTACTTGAATTGTAAATGTCTTCTATCAATTACTATGAAATATACATATTAGGTAGATGTTTATCAGGATTATCGGTACTTGAAACTGACTGTTTTCATACACAAAACACATAAGAAACTGGGAAAACTTCATTACTTTGAAAATATTGCAACATAACATGGCTGCAGTGTTTGCAGATCACCTCTCCTGCGATAACAAAATCAGACATCAGTGCTACAAATAGCATCCATACAGCCAGAAATTACAGATTCTTTTGCACCAAATACAGATCAATTTGAAAAATAGCCAGTCCCTAATACGGATGCATTTTTAGCTATACCATGCGGCTTTTCAGGTAACCCATAAGAGAGCAATGTCCTGTCTATTTTTAGAGTAACTAGCATGAGTGGAAGCAGCTCAGTGCCTTAGATAAGCAACATATTTTCCATAAATACCCAAATATATTTAATTACTCTTAAAATCAGTTTGTAGCATATCAAAATGAAAAAAGTCTGGTTGTATGCAAAACTATAATTCCCAACCTCAAAAATTTCACCCTGATACACAGTGTGACTATTTCCCAGCTAAATGTCTGCGCATAATTTCTGCGCATAAGAGCGACTGGTTTTCTGTGCCATTTTCTAGTTAAGTGTTAATGGCAAAGAATCCCAGGTAACCATTCTGCATTGGGGTTTTCCAAGATTGCAGAAACATGGCCTTCAGAAAATGACAAATGAGGAAAGAGATTGCAGAACTGCATCAAAAATTATTGGGGCATTTTTAGCAGTCATTGTCAAATGATTCACTGTCTTTATTTAGTGTGCAACATAGCTGATGAAACCAGCGATGCATGCGATGAATGCATACAGAATCGCATCTGCGAATGTGACCGATCTATGTAAATATAGTGTCAGAAGTGGAAGTAGCTCACAACACATGGGTTTAAAAGTCAGTGACAAAACTTCAGTACTCAGAAAGCTAAGTACCTTTGACTGATCATTGCTAGAGCAGGTGAACAAAGAAAAATCCAAAGAAGATCACCCAAATACTATGTAAGGTGATTGGTTCTGTCATTAAAAAGGGGTTTCCTGAAGAAGGAATGTGGCACATAACACCTGTTTCAGGACTTTTATTTTTGTTGTTTAGTTGTGAAAGAGATAAATACAGAAAAATGACTAGCGGTATTGTACAGTACAATAATTAATGGAGAGGTACAAGAAGAGACACAAACAAAAATTTAAAGCAAATTCTTTAAACCATAGCATCCCCCTCCCCACCAGACCCTGGGTCAGAGAAAATAATTAATGCCGCAGCATGGATACTGATTCCAGATTCCCAGTTTTCTTTCTTACTGACTGGCCTTAAATTTGATCAGTACAATACTGGTTGGAAAAATAATTATCTGGAGCACTGCAACATTCTCTTAAAAATCATCATATAGCAAAGAAAGTATTTCTGAAACCAAACTAAAAACTCTTGCTTTGCTAGGCTGTTATTCTCGTCCCTTGTTTGTTTTTTTTATGATTCTTATTAGGAATGGCCATCTAGACTTAGCTATCTCTCTAAATAACCATCTAAAGGGAAAACCAAAGCCAATTTTTTACCCCAAATTTTTTACCTCAAAAAACATACAACAAATATCTTGTCAAGGCATTTATTTTCGCTGATTTATATTTGTGAATATGTAGACTCACATATTCAAAGTATTTGCAAATATTGTGTATCCTGTACAAATAACAAAGTAATCACATCAAAAGTCTGATTTTTAACAAAAAAAAAAAAAAAATAAATAAATAAAATGAAAAAAAAAAATAATAATAATAATTAAAAATAAAAGAACATGCAAAAATAAAACCATTTATTTTATCTAGCTGCCAGCAACAGACTCTACATGGCTTTTGTAGACCTGGAGAAGGCATTTGATCCAGTACCTCGGAAGGCCATCTAGTGGGCGCAGAGAAAACTTGGTGTGGAGGAGTGGATTGTGCGACTGGTGCAGGGGATGTATGCAAATGCGCAGAGCCATGTCCATATTGGTGAGGGTACAGTGAAGAGTTCAAAGTGAAGGTCAATGTTCATCAAGACTCAGTGCTCAGCCCACTGCTCTTCATCGTGCTTGAAGCATGTGAGTTCCGCTCTGGGGACCCCTGGAAGGACCTCTATGCAGATGACCTTGTTATCAGTGAAAGAATGTGTCAGGAGGCTCTTGACTTGGAAAGAAGCAATGGAAAAGAAAGGACTGAAAATGCAGGAAAGATGAAGATCATGATCTTTGGTACGGGCCTGGACCTCCTGCAGAGTTCAGGCAAGTTTCCACGCACAGTCTGTCACACTGGAGTGGGCGGCAACAACTTTTTTGGCAACGGCTGCAAGCACTCGGTGCACAAGAAATGCAGTGGGCTCAAGCGCTTGACAAAGGACTACAGATGTGCACAGTGCTAGGGCACTGCATGTTTTTTGAATGGCAGACAACAGAAGGAAGTCCAGGTCGGACCTGACAAGCTAGAGGTGGTAGCTTCCTTTTGCTACCTAGGAGACATGCTCTCAGCAGCAGGTGGTTGTGAACTTTCAACCACAACACATATGAAAACCGCCTGGAAGAGGTGGCCATGTTTACAGCTCTTACGTGCGGAGTGCAATGCTTCATGCCAGTGAGACTTGGCCATTGACAAAGCCAAACCTCCAGCATCTGCAGTGGAATGACAGGGCAATGATCAGACAGATCTGCAATGTGAGGCTGCAAGACATTGTCACCACTAGGTCCAATGAGCTACTTGTGTGATTTGGCATTGAGGATCTGGACCTCATTCTGAAGGAAAGAAGGCTCCTCTGGTATGGATATGTGGAATGCTCCAATGGTGCAGTCAAGACAGCCTTTCACATACAGTTTGAGAAAAGTGTGGTCCTGGGAGACCCAAGATGACATGGAAGCAGCTTACAGACAGGGATTGCAGAGAGTGGAAGCTCTTGGCTATTAACCCTCATGATGGACATACCTGGAGATCTGGGGTGAGATCTGCCATACGTGAAGCAAGTCAGCTCTCTGGAAGGGGGCCCACTGATGTGGATGTTGCCTCTGTACCAGCACATTAATCAAAAATCTGATTATGATGATGATATATGATTTACAGTATACCTAGCTATTATTGTTTTCATTTATTATTTTGGCACATTTCATACAATCTTTGTCTCTTTTTACTTCGGACTGTTTCAATATTTCTATGGTATATCTTATTGAAATATACACCAAATTTAGGAGTGGTGATTCGGTTGCAGGATTTGCCATTTTTTCTGAGGACTATACTTCTCTGATGGCTATTTTTTTTAATTGTCCTGATGGTTATTTTCTGAAGTACATCCATGAAGTACTTTCTCTAAGTACCCACAATATATACAGTTGACTCTCATTATCTCAACCTTGCTTATCTCGAATAACCGCTTATCTCGAATTCAAAATCTGGTCCCTGTTTTAACATTGAAATCTAACAACAGGTAACAAAATATTGTGGAAAAGAGGAGAAACTTATTTTGAATATAAGTCTAATTTCAGGAGTCAAATTACATATTCATTTGTGAAATGTGGTCGTTCGATTGATTTTTTCCTCAATTCTACAAATCTGATATGTCGAGGTATTGATATCTCGAAGTATTTCAGATAGTCCTTTGGACTTCGAGATAACAAGAGTCGACTGTATGTTTATATGGAGAAATAAGACCACTATTTCAGATAGTCCCTTGGACTTCGAGATAACGAGAGTCGACTATGTTTATATGGAGAAATAAGACCACTATTTCAGATAGTCCCTTGGACTTCGAGATAACGAGAGTCGACTGTATGTTTACATGGAGAAATAAGACAACTATTTTACATCAATCAAGGATTTAATGCTTTGCATGCTGGGTCAAAACTCAGCAGACATTTAAAAATATTTTTCCAAGAAAACTGGATTTGAGGTTTCATGCAAAATTGTCTCCCAAGACAATCTGTTTCTGTTTTTAACCTTTTCCATCTCTCAGCATTAAGCAGGATGAATGGGTGGTATTTTTCTTATTTTTTCCCAGAACACAGGATTTGATATGTCATGCAAATGGTCTCCATTGGAGAACATTTGCATGAAATATCAAATCCTGTTTTCTGGGAAAAATAAGAAAAATATTTCAATATGTCATCTGCTGAAAATTTTACCCCAAGTGCTAAGTATCAAAGTGTACCCTCAGTATAGGTGGGTCTATATTTCACTGAAGTTTTTTCCAGCAATTTTGAAAAACCGAAGTGCACTGCAGTGCAGTAATTAGGTTGAATATAGTATGCAAATTCACAGGCGGGTAAGGGCCTTTACTACTTCTATGTAAGGCACTATGCAACAGTTCAATTAACCCTTAAAAAGCCAATCACAACTGCAGCGGATGACAATTTGGATTTTTTTTTATATATATATATATAATTTTTCAGAGAAAATGAGACCTGACATTTCATGTAAATCACTTAAATTTTCTCTAAAAAAAAAAAAAATAGAATGTTGTCTACTGCAAATTTTGCTTGGCAGTCTGTTAAATATAATGTACAGTGTGTCTTAAAATTTTGAACACTTCATTTCATTTTTTAAATTTTTTATGTGTTTCAAAATATACTTAGTAGAATGGGAAACAGTACAGACCCTGATCAAAATGCTAGGGAGCATTCTGGTTTTGGTCTGCAGAGTTATGCATATGCCATTTTTCACAAGAACTCTAAACATTTTAGGTAAATTATTGTATTATGTATCGAAGTCCAAAATATACTGACCAAAAAAAGAAAATGCCACACTACTAAATGCCAAAAAGAAACAAAGACTAAATGAAACAAAAAACAAACTTACCAAATCACTCGGATAACTTTTGCTTGAGTAAAACATAAACTGCTATCGTGGCCCTCCTTGGTCCTGCAACCTTCAAAAAATTTCAAATGGCATCTGAAAATATAAAGTTCAGTTCAAAATTGGCATCTGAAATGACAAAGACAATCTACCGCATTTATTCTAATATTCGTCCCAAGGGCATTGCAATTCATTGCTGCTAAATGACAGTGTTGAGTCCAAATAAAATATTTTGACTAAACTCAATACTGAATGTGTTTATTGATGCTTTTCTTCAAGAAAAGAAGGAGGGGCATTTAAATTATTAAAGAAGGGGTTTATATTATAATAACTACTGTATGAGGATTATCCTTGGAAATAAAGAACACTTAAAAGAATGAAGATCTAAGTCTCATTTTTTTTACTCAAGACTCTTCTAATGACAACAATGTAATTTGCACATGCCTCCCAGCAGCTGACAAATTAAGATGACACACCTACTTCTAATTGTCAGCCAATCAAATTACTTGATCCAGGTTGTTGAAAGCCCTGATGAGACTGTGAAATGCACAGACTGGTGTGGTCCTTTACTCATAGCTCCTGATAATATGCTTTTTTTTTTTTAATCCAAAAGTATTGATATTTTTCTTTTTTCTCCATGAAAATGTATGTTGTGGGTACTCTTTAGAAGTACCTCGCTGAGATGCTTCTTATTAGTATCCACAAGATACGTTTTCCTAGAGAAATAAGAAAAAATATTTACCTGATTATCGGTATTTACCCACTCTTATCTAGACTTTTGTTTACTATTCCTGAATGGCTGTGTGCAACAGCCCAATTTAAAGTAACCATCCTAACATTTTCTATTGTTAATCTTTTCATTCTTTTGTGTTAATGATTTTTTTCTGAATTTAATGAACAAGGCATTTTCATACAATCTTTTTTCAGCAATTCCTATTCAACCATGGTCTAAAAGGTATTACTCTCATAAAAAATGTTTATTCCCAAACAACTGACACAGCATTTTTTTGCATACAAATGCAAATAATCCACAATTTTTCAAAATGAAATTCCTCTAATGATGTTATAAATTATTTTAGGAATAAATCATTGTCCAAATTCCAGGGAAAATCTGGTACCAGAGTAGGAAAAAAAAAAAATATACATAAATCAGAAAAAAAGCTTTTTTTTTATATCAATCTAACACCAGTTCTAAAGTATACAGACAAAACCAAAATTACCAAATAGGTCTGGTAAATTTTTCTTAACTTTTATTTACAAAAGAGCATAAGGGTCACATATACTTTTATTTCTGTTGAGAGGTATCTGGAAGTTTTGACTTACTATCTCAAAACTTTGACATAATAAGTCAAAATTTTGACTTAATAACTTGAAATTTCAACTTAATATGAGGGTGTGTCAATAAATAACCAGCTTATCCCATTTCCGATGGACATAGACAGTCACGATTTTCATGCTTTGCTTCAATATATGTTTTATACATGAGTATAAAATTGCACACATATCAAGTCATTCTTTAATAAGATATTGAATGTCAAACATGGCTAGTGATGCAAAGGCATGCTTTTCATCTAAAGTTGAGTACCGTGCTGTAATTCGGTACTTCTATTTAAAAGATAAAACAGGCAAGGAAATACATGGCGAGTTAGCCGATGTTTATGGGTCCTCCGCACCATCTTATACTCAGGTTAAATTCTGGGTAGGGGAATTCAAACGCAACAGAACGACTTTAGAAGATGAAGCCAGGTCCGGACGCCCACTGGATGCCACCAATGAAGAAATGTGTAAGAAAGTTCGGGATCTGGTATACTATGATAGGCAAATTCAGGTGGAAGAAATAGCGCAGGCATTAGGTATTTCACATGGTAGTGTTTCAACAATCTTACATGATCGTTTAGGTATGCGCAAGCTAACAGCCCGTTGGGTCCCCAAATCCCTTAGCAATGAGCAAATGGCCACCAGAGCATCAGTATGCAGCGCCTTGTTGAAGCGTTTTAGGTCAAAAGATGATTTTCTTTTGCGTCTGGTGACTGCAGATGAGACTTAGGTTCATTATTATGAGCCAGAGAATAAAGCTCAGAATCATCAGTGGGTAGAGCCTGAAGAAGTTCAAGACGCAACCATCTGCTGGCAAGGTGATGGCCACAGTATTTTGGGATGCAAAAGGCGTTATTATGGACTTTTTACCCAAGAGAAGTATAATAATTGGCGTGTACTATGCAAACTTGTTAGACCAGCTGAGAACTGCCATCCATGAAAAATGCCGAGGTAAACTCTCTAAAGGTGTTTTGCTGCAACAGGACAACGCGAGAGTCCACACACCTGCAAAGTTACAGTGGATGCTGTAAAGCGAAACGGGTAAGAATTAATACCACATCCTGCCTATTCGCCTGACCTAGCTCCTAGCAACTTCTTCCTATTCCCAAACTTGAAAAAGGATATCCGTGGACTTCATTTCCGGTCTGATGAAGAAAACGTGACGGCAGTTGAGGAGTGGGTCAATGTAAAGGACCCTAACTTTTCAGTTCTGGGCTGATGGCACTTGAACACCACTGGTCTAAGTGCATCACACATGAGGGCAATTACATCGAAAAAGAAGAGGTGGATCTCAACCGGAAATAAGTTGGTTACTTATTGACTCACCCTCATAACTCAAAGTTTCGACTTAATATCTTGAAATTTTGACTTATCTCGAAATTTCGACATAAGATCTTGAAATTTCGACTAATTATCTCAAAATTTCGACTAATTAACTCGAAATTTTGAGTTAATAACTCGAAATTAACTTGAAATTTTGACTTAATATCTTGAAATTTCAATTTATCATCTCGAAATTTCAACATAAGATATTTCAAGGTGATTCTTTGTTTGTAATTCCACACCTGGTAATCTCGTAAGGGGTAGCAGCTGGTTATGCACTTAATCTTTTTGCGAACTATCGGCCATGACTTACGAAACATCCGAATGTCAATAAACTGGTAAGTTCTCCTGGTTTATTGATTTTTCGTCTATTTCATAGACATATTCTAAAAAATCGGACAATGCTATTTCCAGCAACTTTCTTTTCTACATCAGAAAAGATAGGTGTGGGCTTTGAAAAATGGCTATTCTTTTTATATTTCAATTTCATCCGGAGATGGGTAGTCTGGTATTCCTGTTTTGACTTTTATTCCAGTGCAAAATGAAGGTATTTTCAGCTATCTGGACTATGAAATACTTATATAACATATCAAATAAGACGCACTGCAACTTACGTCTAAGTTGAAATACATAAGATGTTAAATTTCCTAAGTATTTGTTCCCGGTGTCAGATAATATTTGACCCGTATAATATTTTGACCAGCGGGTCAGAAAATTGCTATATTTTGTACCACCCCATAATATATTGACCCACCCAACTACCTTTCTTAAGGAATGATATAACACATATAGAAAGGATTCATTTATTAAAAAGCATAAAAAATAACATTCTGACAGTAATCCGTCCACTTATTTTATACCATAATATATTGACCCGCCCCTGGCTTTGACCAGGCAATGGTAACAGATTGCTAGAAAAAAATGTGAAGTGCCTCCTTTTATCATGAAAACCTTAAAAAAAGCTTTTTCATAAAATGACATCCTATTTCACTTTTTGAGGGATGGGAAGTTGGTGTGTGTGTATGTGTGTGTGGGGGGGGGGTGTGGGGGGGGGGGGCAAAATATTATATCATAATATACTGACCCGCCCCTGGATTTGAACAGGCGATGATAAATGATCGCTGTCAAAAGGTTTAAATAGTTCATTTATTATGAAAACCTGAAAAATGTATTTTCATAGAATGATGTCCTCTCTGACTTTGATGTGGGGTGGGCTGGTGAATGAGGGAGTGGGCGGGCAAGGTGGGGGGTCAAAATATTATACCATAATATATTGACCCACCCCTGACTTTGACCAGGTAATCATAATAGATTACTAGAAATAATGTGAAATGGTTCATTTTAACATGAAAACCTAAATAAAAAATATTTTAATAAGATGACGTCCTATTTGACTTTCTGAGGGGTAGGAAGGGGGAGTGAGGTGGGGGTCAAAATATTGTACCATAATATATTGACCTGCCCCTGGATTTGAACAGGTAATCATAAATGATCGCTGTACCAATGTAAAATGGTTACTTTTATCATGAAGACCTGGAAAATGCATTTTCATGGAATGACATCCCCTTTGACTCTTTGATGAGGGGGTGAGCTCTGTGTGTGTGGTGGGGGTGGGGGGGGGGGGGTCAAAATATTATGCCATAATATATTGACCCATCCCTGACTTTGACCAGACAACTGACTCCTCCGTCAGACAGTTATAACCACACCCACGTGAATTTCCTTAGACAAACTCTGTATTGATATACCTGTGCTTACCTGTAAAAAGCATGTGTTTTGTTTTGTTTGTCTGACTAAATACATTGACAATTACCTTATTAGCTATTTTGAATGGTCAGTTGCGGTTGTCAGTTAAATGGTCAAGAGACTTGACGGAGGAGTCAATTATAATACATTTTGTAGATTGATAGAAATAATGCGTAATGGTTCATTTTACATGCCTTGGTTTTCTCTTAGAGAATTTGACAACCACTTTCCTGACTATGACTATATCAAAGTCGGGTTAGTGGGGTACTGTATTTCCATACGTTTCTGATGACTGAGACCATAAAACTCTGCCCAGATACCAATAAAATGATGTTCTGTTATGCAATTAGTTACGTAATATTGATAAGACAGTTAAGTAGAGACCTCCACACAAAATTCTTAAATATAAAACACAATGAAGTAGCTCAAAACTGATTCCAAAATCTACACCTGCATGAAAAATTAATCAAATTACAATGGTTTCTTAAGTTAAAAAATAAAGATTTTAAAACTATATATTACAGTGCAAGGAACCAGTGTTATCAGAGAAAAGTAGTCCCCCAGGTAAACCTGGTAATACCACCTGTTGTGAACAGACTCATTCATTATGAAAACATGCCTATTCAAATATAATGAAAATTTTACTGCAAAAAATGAAAATTTTCAGAAAAAAAAATCTAATATTTTTTATATTTCTGCTCTTAACATTGATTGTGGGTACTCGTTAGAACTGCCTCAACGAGGCAGTTCTAACGAGTATCCACAATCTATGTTTTTGAGCAGAAACAAGAATAATGTATATCCCTGCAAACACCAGTTTTACTATATAAAAGTGGGGTTTAAGGGGGTCAAAATTATATAGGTACGTTTTCGTTATGGTGTATAAGAGTTGAGGGCAGTAGCCACAAAACATCTGGTTGAATTATCAGTTGAGCATGAATTTTTTTGCCACTTTTTTTCTAAGAGAAAAACCTGTCATAAACATGAAAGAATTTTCATAAGATGAAGTCCTATTTGACTTTTGAGGGGTAGGATGAGTGGGGGAGGGGGGGGGGGGGGGTCAAAATATTATAATGCATACATGCCATTTGCTGCAGACAGAAATCTGTGAGATTTTGCAAATTTTTAGGGGAGATTTGATAAAATTCTGTGAGATTTTTATGAAAATCACTTTCAAGCTTACAAAAGTAAGTTAAAAGCCATTATTTTAATGAATTAAGCTTGGGATAGCCATGCTAATATGTGATTTATTACTAGTTCTTCAAAAAATAGCTTATTAAATGGTATGAAAATTCTGTGAGAGCTGAAAATCTTATGGGAAATGGGGTCCAGAAGGGCCAAAATTCTGTGAGATTTTGTCTCACAGTGTGAGGTATGGCATGTATGATAATGTAATATATTGACCTGCCCCTGTCTTTGACCAGGCAATCATAAGAGATTGCTAGGAAATTCCCGAATAATGTAAAACAGTTCATTTTAACATGAAAACCTAAAGAACAAAGCATTTTCATAAAATTAAGTCCTATTTGACTTTTTTAGGGGTAGGATGGGGATGGGGAGGTGGTCAAAATATTATATTGTAATATACTGATCCACCACGACTTTGCCCAGGCAATCATAATAGATTGCTAGAAATAATGTAAAATGATTCCTTATATCATGTAAACCAAGAAAAAAAAAAAGCATTTTCATAAAAATTATGTCCGATTTGACTTTATTAGTGGTGGTGTGGTGTGTGTGTGTGTGTGTGTGGGGGGGGGAGGGGGGGGGGAATGGGGGTGGAGGGGGAGAGGGGGTGTCAAAATAAAATTACACCATAATATATTGACCCACCCTTGGATTAGAACAGGCAATCATAAATGATCCCTGTAAATAATGTGAAATGATTTCTTTTATCATTCAAACCGACAAAAATTCATTTTAATAAAATAAAGACCTGTTTGACTTTTTACTTGCGGCACTAATAGCAGGTCTTGCCCAACTGTAAGCCAATATCAGTTGAATGCCCCAGTGTGCTTAGGGAACCTCACCCTGCTTTGGGTAAGATTACCCTATTGGCCAAAAGACAGAAAAATGTGTGTGCTTAGGGAACCTTACCCAGCTTTGGGTAAGTTTTCCCTATCAAATTTCCTGGTGAAACCTTACATTTTTTATGTTCCCTTTCTCCCCTGGCAATGACAAAATACTTATTGATTGTGTTGGGGTTTAACGACACGTCAACCCTTGAGGGTCATTTTGTGTCGTCTCCCAGAGAAAGGGAGAAAAGAGACAGAAGAGAGAGTAGAGGAGATGAAAGAGAGGGACAGGGAAGAAAGAAGAACAGGAATGAAAGTGAAGAAACAGAAGAAATAAAAACATTCCCCCTTACCCACTACAAGGATAGCAGGCCTTGCCCAACTGTAAGCCAATATCAGTTGGATGCCCCGGTGATGTAAGATACACAGCACCTTCGCACCACCCGACCACCTCAGCTACTTAAAAAAGGGCACCTCATTGCAACTGTGCTCTTGTTTTCTTGTGTGTTCTTCAGAGGCCTTGTAAGGAGGAGTATTTGATGATTATCATGGGATATTTTTTTCTTATTTCTCCATAAAAACAATGGATACTCATTAGTTCTAAGCGCCTCGGCGAGGCGCTTCTAATGAGTATCTACATCATATATGTTTTTTATGGAGAATTAGAGAACATTATCCCAAAATTCAGTATCGCCCTAAACTCCTCCTAACAAGTCCTTTAATTGGTTCTTTGTTCCACATCTATCGTTTCTTCTTTCGATGCTTAATTTCGGTCTTTACTGGGTAACTCCATTTATATGTTTGGATCGAGTCAAAGTACTCAACAACAACAAAAATACTTTCAAGGTAATTATGTACTGGAAATATTATATAAAAAATAACTTACATCTATCTCTTCATGCGCATACAACCTCAACTGAACATTAGTGTACATGTGTTCACTTCGTCCCAATGAACAATGGCTTTTACACTGTTCAAAAACAACTCACGATATGCACGCTTGTCAGGTAGCCACTGAGCGCAGAGCCCCAAATAAGAGGAGTACACAGATAAATATTTCTCTTGTTTCTCCACAAAAACATACATTTTGACATTGTATGCCCTGAACAGAAGCACCGAAGCGGGATGCATCTAAATATTAATACTCAAACATGTTCTTTGGAGGTAATATTAAGAAAAACATAAACGCCTTTTTTGTTAAAAAGGTGACTTATCTAGAGAAAAGCTAGATCAACAAGAGATTAATGGGCTGATCAAAAAGTTCACTTCGTTTCAGGCTGACCAAAGAGTACTATGCTTTAACCTAAATATCTTGACGGACATGTCAGCAAAGACCGTGTAGATCAGATCAAACTGTCCCGTCTGCAGTATCTGCTGCCATTTAACACGGTACTATCTTGACATTTCACCATGCTGGCAAACAATTTAGGTTAACGGTACAGTAATCTCTCTCTTCGGGGGAAGGATGGGCTTTACTATCAAAATGGGTGGGGGTGTGCTGCCAGGAGGCCGGAACCCCTACACCTTATCCAGACACGATTGGGACCCCTTTCCAGACAAAAGTAAGTTGAACATATAACCCATTGCAGACAAAACCTGCTCACTCAGATAACTTAACAAGGATTTTCTTACGTATTATCAATATTATTAAGAACACTGTGAACGAGAATCAGACAAGATCATGTTTAACTAAGGTATTTTCAAACAACAGTTTCCATTATGGAAAGGCATTTAAATATGCCCCGAATTTGCCTCATACTCCTTTGACTGCTTTCTAAGTCCGTTTGCATGGCATTTTATTCTCACTGACAGTCATCTGTCAGTTTATTTCTGTTCTCTTTAATTTAAAATTGTATTTTTTTCTTTGTTTACGGGGCCGTTTTAGACATGCTACATATCATCGGAAGTAAAACTCCAGGATAAGGTAGTTTACATACCCCTTTCCAGACAGACATGGACCCCTTTCCAGGCAATTATATTTAAATCCATTCCCAGATTTTTTACAATGAAACACCCCCACCCCGTTCCAAACAGACTCTGAAAATAAGACCTCTTTTGTCAGCACATCTCTACACATGCTTATATATTGAGTGTCCCCACCCCCGCTCTCGCTCTGTCTGTCTGTCTCTCTCTCTCTCTCTCTCTCTCTCTCTCTCTCTTGCATAAACTCCAGACTAGACTGAACTATAAAGAATTAATACAAGACGCATGTATATGCTACAAGACGGACGTATAGGCTATATACAGTTCAAAATGGTGGTATTGGACATTTTGTGACATCTGATAAATTTTGTACTAGACAGTGTAATGATTTCACCAGCTGACAACAGCCTCTCGAGAGGAACCCATCATTCACACATTTACTGACAAGGGCCAGAATAAGACAACACAGGCAGCAAAATTTATACCCTACTACAACAGAGCAACCCCAGAGAGCAATCTGGCCACCTGGGATTACGGTCTGCTTTAGAATGTTTTCCGAAATGCTACTTTCGTTCATGACTAAAACATTTGTACAACGGCCACAACTCCATTTTTTTAAAGGAATTGTCTTGACACAGGTAACTCCTACTTAGTTTTTTTTGTACACAAATAATTATTTTAGACATGTTTGGACGTGAAGCAGTTTGTGTGCATGTGCGCGCGCGCGTATGTGTGTGTGTGTGGGGGGGGGGGGGGGCGGGGGAGGGGAGGGGGTTGTGTGTGTGGGGGGGGGGGGAGGGGGGCGAGGTGGAGGGGACACGGGGTCTGTAAGGCAGGGTTTTTGTAAATTTGAAGGTGTCTCAGTACGCAGGCTATTACGTGTAATGGTTCTTTTAAGACAGTGGCTTTTGAGTCCTTAGGAAATTCTCTCTATATCTCAAGAAAACGAATGTTTGGGGGTATTCTGGAGAAGTTTGCTTATTTTATCAAACTGCATGTTGTGTGTACACATTAGAGTCGCTTTATCGGGGCGATTCTAATGAGTACACTCAACATACCATTGTAGTATCGAAAATCGAGAAGACACCCCTAAATTATCCCCATTTGTCTTCTGATCATGCGCTATGATTAACCCTCGGTGGCTCGAACTACCCATATCTAGAACAAATTCCCATGATCCCAAAGATGTTTGATCCATTTAAGTTTGACTGTATTTTTCGCTGAGACAGATTATTCTCGTGCTGAGTGTGACCAGCAAGTGTCCTAGCGCCTTGCACACATGCGTAGTGCTGCCTAGATTGTCGCTGCTCGGACAGCAAAAAAAAAAAAAAAAAAAAAAGCGATCACTCTCATGAGTTTCTGCTGATGCCAAGTTCGTATTCTACATAAATCTACAGCGGGCCGATAAAGATTTATGTAGAATGCTGGCTGGATGTGCTTTCTGGTCAGAGTCTACGCTTTTTTACCATGCGAGTTGTTATGTCGATTCAAATCAAACTTTTCTTGTAGCAGCTCAGCAAGTACCTGATCATTCTTCTGAGAGGATTCAGGTATTTCCACACGGTTTTCACTCATACCGCTTGATAGATATACAGTCGACTCTCGTTATCTCGAAGTCCAAGGGACGCTCTGAAATACTTCGTGATATCCGTTCTTCGACATATCGGATTTGCACAAGTGGGGAAAAAATAAATCAAACAACCACATTTCACAGATGAATATGCAATTTGACCTGAAGTTAGAGATATATTGAAAATATTGTGGACAAGAGGAGAAATTAGAAGCAATTTCTCCTCTTTTCCGCAATATTTTGTTACCTAGTGGTAGATCCCTGTGTTAAACCAGGGACCAGATTTTCACCGGGATAAGCGATTATTCGAGATAAGCCAAGTCGAGATAACAGGAGTCGATTTTACAGTCTCGTATGTGGGAGAACACCCGAGTTTCCGAACCGTCCTGCCTATTTATGTAGTGCAGTCTAAATCGTCGTTGCTCGGCTAGTCAGTGGTTGTCGTGATTGGGACGGGCTTATGAAGACGAAGGTATAGTCAAGAGCAACTATGAAAGCCATTCGGACGTGCAGATGGGTCTGGGTCTTCGTTGTTTGCATGTGAGTTTGTAGACTGAGCTCGGAGTAGCACGTCCGTCCTTCTAGACGGTTACAGAGATTACCATACTAAAATTTCGGAGAGTCAGACAGGCCTGTGCAAACAGTAAAGACCCACGTCAGTCGCCACAGAACGCGGCGCCTGATCAATGTCTACACTGTTTTCCATTCATCAGTCAGTATTTTAGACACATATGTAGTTACGGGGGGAGTTCAATGTTCGTAGAACTCGGGGTTTAACTCACAGATTGGAAGATGGTTTCAACATTATTTTTCAATATAACCCCCTTTACTTCAATGCATTTGGCCCACCTTTTTTAAGCAGTCTGTGCCTTTGAAATAAAAGTCGTCTATTTGGTCCTCAAACCAAGCCTCTGTAACAGCCTTGAGCTCATCATCGTCCCGAAATCTCGTTCCACGCAAGTGGTACTTCAAATTTCGAAACAGATAATAATCACTTGGGGCCAGGCCTGGACTGTATGGCGGGTGATTTAACTGCTCGAACTTGCACTCACGAATAGCCGCTTGTGCAACTCTGGACTTGTGCAAAGGGGCATTATCATGCAAAAGAAGGACACCAGCAGCTAGCTTTCCCATTCGTTTTTCTTTAATAGCAACCCTTAACTGTTTAATGACATTGACATAGTATTCTCCTATAATTGAAGTACCAGCAGGCTTGTAATCTATCAATATAATCCCTTTGGAGTCCCAAAACACCGTGGCCATTACCTTGCTGGCTGATTGTTGGGTACGAAATTTCTTAGGTGGGGGTGAGCCAGGGCGCTTCCATTGCATGGGCTCTTTTTTAGTATCTGGGTCCCAGTGGTGAAGCCAAGTTTCATCTCCTGTTACAAGACGAGTGTGAAAGTCTTCTGGATTGGCATTGTACACTTCCAGAAGTTCTTGACTTGACTCCACCCTTTGCTGACGATCTTGCATGTTCTGGTCTCTGGGTACCCACCTGGCGGATACTTTTGACATGCCTAAATGTTCATGGATTATAGTCTAAACACTTTCATTAGAAAATCCACATTCTGAAGCAAGTTCGGCAACTTTGATTCGGCGATTGTTTAGCACAAATCTCTCAACACGGTCGATCATCTCCTGGCTGATGACATCAGCAGGGCGACCTGGCCTTGGGTCATGTTCTAAAGAGTCTCGCCCACGTTTAAATTCTGCTGACCACTTTGCCACTGTGGAATACTTTGGGCTACTATCACCATACACATCAGCCATGCGCCGATGGATTTCTTTGGCCTTTGCACCCTCCTTAGTGAGGAACTTTATGACTGCTCTGAACTCAATATTCTGACTTTCCATTTTTGCCTATGGGTATAGATTTTCAAACAAAAAGTAAGAGCAAAAAATGTACGCGTTGACTGAACGGCTGTTATCATTCAACTGACAAAGGTTTACACTACACAAAAATGAAAAAAAGAAATCTTAAATTGTATAGAAAAATACCGAGTTTTACGAACTTATTGAACTACGCTCGTAAATGGATTCTTCAAACTTTAGGACAAGGACCCATGTCAGTCGCCACAGAACACGGCGCCTGATCAATGTCTACGCTGTTTTCCATTCATCAGTCAGTATTTTAGACACGTATGTAGTTAAATGGACGTCTTCAAACTTTAGGACAAGAACAGTAAGGAGTTAAGGTGTCCAAATACTCAGGGTAAATACGGTATAATTGGTGACGCTGCGGAGGTGCCTTATTATCTGCATAGTGTGGATATTAAGGTGTCCAAATACTCAGGGTAAATACGGTATAACTGCTGACGCTGCGGAGGTGCCTTATTATCTGCATAGTGTGGATATTAAGGTGTCCAAATACTTAAGGTGTATACGGTATAACTGCTGACGCTGCGGAGGTGCCTTATTATCTGCATACTGTGGATATTAAGGTGTCCAAATACTTAGGGTAAATACGGTATAACTGGTGGCGCTGCGGAGGTGCTTTATTATCTGCATAGTGTGGCTATTAAGGTGGCCAAATACTTAGGGTAAATACGGTATAACTGTTGGCGCTGCGGAGGTGCCTTGAGTATCTGCATAGTGTGGATATTAAGGTGTCCAAATACTTAGGGTAAATATGGTATAACTGCTGACGCTGCGGAGGTGCCTTATTATCTGCATAGTGTGGATATTAAGGTGTCCAAATACTTAAGGTGTATACGGTATAACTGCTGACGCTGCGGAGGTGCCTTATTATCTGCATACTGTGGATATTAAAGTGTCCAAATATTTAGGGTAAACACGGTATAACTGGTGGCGCTGCGGAGGTGCCTTATTATCTGCATAGTGTGGCTATTAAGGTGGCCAAATACTTAGGGTAAATACGGTATAACTGTTGGCGCTGCGGAGGTGCCTTGAGTATCTGCATAGTGTGGATATTAAGGTGTCCAAATACTTAGGGTAAATATGGTATAACTGCTGACGCTGCGGAGGTGCCTTATTATCTGCATAGTGTGGATATTAAGGTGTCCAAATACTTAAGGTGTATACGGTATAACTGCTGACGCTGCGGAGGTGCCTTATTATCTGCATACTGTGGATATTAAAGTGTCCAAATATTTAGGGTAAACACGGTATAACTGGTGACGCTGCGGAGGTGCCTTGATTATCTGCATAGTGTGGATATTAAGGTGTCCAAATACTCAGGGTAAATACGATATAACTGTTGACTTGATTATCTGCATAGTGTGGCTATTAAGGTGTCCAAATACTTTGGGTAAATACGGTATAACTGTTGACGCAGCGGAGATGCCTTATTATCTGCAAACTGTGGATATTAAGGTGTCCAAATACTTAGGGTATATACGGTATAACTGGTGGCGCTGCGGAGGTGCCTTATTATCTGCATAGTGTGGCTATTAAGGTGGCCAAATACTTAGGGTAAACACGGTATAACTGGTGACGCTGCGGAGGTGCCTTGATTATCTGCATAGTGTGGATATTAAGGTGTCCAAATACTCAGGGTAAATACGATATAACTGTTGACTTGATTATCTGCATAGTGTGGCTATTAAGGTGTCCAAATACTTAGGGTAAATACGGTATAACTGTTGACTTGATTATCTGCATAGTGTGGATATTAAGGTGTCCAAATACTTAGGGTAAATACGGTATAACTGTTGACGTGATTATCTGCATAGTGTGGATATTAAGGTGTCCAAATACTCAGGGTAAATACGGTATAACTGTTGACGTGATTATCTGCATAGTGTGGATATTAAGGTGTCCAAATACTTAGGGTAAATACGGTATAACTGCTGACGCTGCGGAGGTGCCTTATTATCTGCATAGTGTGGATATTAAGGTGTCCAAATACTTAGGGTAAATACGGTATAACTGGTGGCGCTGCGGAAGTGCCTGGAGTATCTGCATAGTGTGGATATTAAGATGACCAAATACTTAGGGTAAATACGGTATAACTGCTGACGCTGTGGATGTGCCTTGATTATCTGCATAGTGTGGATATTAAGATGTCCAAATACTTAGGGTAAATACGGCATACCTTCTGACGCTGCGGAGGTGCCTTATTATCTGCATAGTGTGGATATTAAGGTGTCCAAATACTTAGGGTATACACGGTATAACTGGTGGCGCTGCGGAGGTGCCTTGAGTATCTGCATAGTGTGGATATCAAGGTGTCCAAATACTTAGGGTAAATACGGTATAACTGCTGACGCTGCGGAGGTGCCTTATTATCTGCATAGTGTGGATATTAAGGTGTCCAAATACTTAGGATAAATACGGTATAACTGGTGGCGCTGCGGAGGTGCCTTGAGTGTCTGCATAGTGTGGATATTAAGGTGTCCAAATACTTAAGGTAAATATGGTATAACTGCTGCCGCTGCGGAGGTGCCGTGATTATCTGCATAGTGTGGATATTAAGGTGTCCAAATACTTAGGGTAAATACGGTATAACTGGTGGCGCTGCGGAGGTGCCTTGGGTATCTGCATAGTGTGGATATTAAGGTGTCCAAATACTTAGGGTAAATACGGTATAACTGCTGACGCTGCGGAGGTGCCATGATTATCTGCATAGTGTTGATATTAAGGTATCCAAATACTTACGGTTAATACGGTGTAACTGCTGACGCTGCAGAGGTGCCTTGATTATCTGCATAGTGTGGATATAATCGCCGGGTTTTGTTTAGCGCTCAGCATGCGAGTAAAAATTTCAGCCGTCGACAATTAAAATATTTTCCTCTCTCTCTCTCTCTCTCTCTCTCTCTCTCTCTCTCTCTCTCTCTCTCTCTCTCTCAGAAAACGGAATTCAACATTTCTTGCAAATCATCTCCCAAGGAAACAATTCAAGGGCCAATTTGCTTGATATGTCAGGGACTATTTTCAAGGCAAAATAAGCAAAATGCAAATGAATTATGAGTTTGTCGCCTGCTGACTTTGCCCAGGGCCAGAGTAGCTAACGGCGAACAGCCTCGTTGACACTCGCAGATGGGGTCACTCAATGGCGCAACCAGAACGGAATTATTATTTTACGCACACTCAGGAAAATCTTGAAAAAATATGGGCTACTCCTAAAAGAAAGAATTAGCAAATTCCTTTAAGAGCTGTCCCTATGTTAAAGAAGCGAAATAATAATTTACGTAAAAAACAGGTTATTATTAATATTTTCACTGACTCTTGTTACGCACAAGTCATGCGTAATGTGCGGACTGAGCGGTACGTTTTTGTCGCTGGTCTGGGTCCCCACTGTCCGCATGTATATGACATTCATTATAGTTGTTTTCAAGGGAAGTAATAAAGTAAGAATCAATGCTCTTTGAATATATCATTAGCTTCCCTTATATGGTGACGACCCCAACAACTTTAATTTGACCAACCGTATTAGAGGCTGATCTCGGAGTGTGCTCTATAATCGACTTGCGAGTCCGTCCGTCAATCCATCCGTGGTCAGTTAGCGAAAATGACAAGAATTTTTGAACTAGTAGAAATGTTTTGACAATTTTCGCGCACAGATTGATACCGACAAGATCAAGGCAATGGGCTTTTCAATGCCCGAGTCTAAACCTTGGTCAAAAACTGCGAAAGCATGGCTATAGACCTTCAATCCTTGTTTATTCGTTCTTTGTGTTTTTTGTTTCCAAAGGCAGCCTTTTAGATTTTTTTATTTTACGTCACTGCAGCTTGTGTTAAGTGCCGTTTGATTGCGGAAGTCTCTCCGTACTTCCCCATAGTGCAGATTGTACTTCTATTTCCTCATTGAGCCTATTCTGGTGTCATTGAAAATAATAATAATAATAATAATAATAATAATAATAATAATAAAAAGAAAAAAAAACGCTTAAGCCAGTACTAGGGGCGTATGCATCTTCGCAAACTATACTGAAAGGAAAAAGAAACGCAGGGTAAATTTTATTCCTAAATTTCATTCAAGTTTGAAAAAGTTTGTTAAATATTTACTATGATTACAAAACGGTACATGTATGGAACAAAAGTTCCAAATTTCATTGATTTGTGATCAACAAGTCTCGAGTTATTGAAGTTCATTGGTAGCTACCCCCCAAATCTTGAAATCAAAATCAAACTGAAAATCAATATCGGGTGTGCCCCCCTCTTGCTGCCGTTGCTGCCCTAATTCTCCTTTGGATAGAATTAACCAAAGCATTGACAGATCGCATCGGGATGTTATTCCATTCATCGATCAACGCATTCCTTAGTTGTGCGAGAGTTGCGAGGGGATTTCGGCGCTTCCTAACCCTTCTGTCCAGCTCATCCCACATGTGCTCTATTGGGGTCAAATCTGGACTGTACGGTGGCCATGCTAGTGGTGCGATGTTATTGTTTGCCAGGAAATCCTGACAAACTCGGGCAACATGTGGTCGGGCATTGTCCTGCTGCAGAATCAGATTACGTTGTTGCAAAGCGGGACTGCAACAGGACGCAAGATCTCATCCCTATACCTTACTGCGGTCATATTGCCCGCAACAATAATCAACTGTGATTTTATCCCGTGAGCAATGCCTCCCCAGACCATAACGGAGCCACCCCCAAACCGATCCCGTTCGATAACACAGGCGTCGGCAAAGCGTTCTCCGCGACGTCGGTACACACGACGTCGACCATCTGCGCGATAGAGAGTGAACCTAGACTCGTCCGTAAAAAGAACTCTTCTCCACTGCCTCATCGGAAATAGCCTGGGCGCATGCGCCGTCAACCACGCCATACGGCGCAAGCTACGTGCCTGGGTCAGAGGCAGACCAACGTATGGACGACGAGCTCGAAGACCAATCTCACGCAATCGACTTCCAACAGTCTTCGGAGAAATTTGTCGAGTATGCGTACTTACTGTATTTAGGGGCAGTTTCGGTAGCAGTGAGATGACGATTCCGCAAATGTGCCAGACGGATTGTCCTGTCTTGACGTCGCGACGTCACGCGTGGACGCCCAGACCGCGGTCGGTCTGCTAAATGCCCTGTCTCCCTTAAACGTCTTAAACGTTCAATTGTTGAGACGTTAACCCCAAAATGATTGGCAACTTGCTGTTGCCTCTGACCCTGCATCAGCAACGCAATTGCCCTACCCCTCTGAACAACAGTCAATCGTACCATGATTGAAAAAAAAGTTCAAACTAGCGTAAAAATGAAAAGAAAAATCGGTAAAAGAATCGAAGAGCGTTGTGTATTGTTGAAGTGTACCAAATGGTGTGAGGAAATCTTGTGCTGAAGGTTTAAACATGCTTGTTTTGCACGAAATTTTTGCTTTCCGTATTGTCCGTGCAATGCACTGTGTAGTGCACAGTTGAATGATTCACACACTGGGTAGATAGCACATCGACCAAAGACTCGTATACCCGCGGTTCACATTCACAGGACAATCTGTAAAAGTGTATGGCTATGTTGAACCTTATTTCTCACGGAACGGATTCCTCACACGTGTGAAAAATTCGGTCGGATTTGTCACGCGGCGTGAAGAATTCGACCGAATTTTTCACAGCTGCCGAACGTATTCCTCACCTATCTGTGACAAACTCGTTCAGTATCAGTTTTATATATAGCACGCAAACGTATTTATCACCTTTCAAAAAAACCCTCAAAAAAGTGCCTTTTTTTCATGCACGGATTTCTCACAAACGTATTTGTCACAGCTCATGATATAAAACATACGATTAACCATTCAATACAGTTTCGGGGTAATATATTTTTCTTATCATGCATATCTTTAAATCGAGTGATAGACTAATTATTTATTGTACTATTATTTTTAACTTCGAATATTATTGGATATCATAAAATGAAATAAATGAAATGTTATATCTTAAACTTGAAATGTAAATTATTGATATAAATCAGCCCGACTTTAATACTTTAAGATATCAATGCGAATTGTTTGTAACAATGGATTAATTTTGGTAATTGATAATCGTGATTGTGAAAAGCCACAAATGATCTGAATTATACATTAAGAAAACAAGCCTATGCAATGAACACCCCGGCAAACCCCACTTTATATAGGAAAAAGTGAGGGTTGCAGGGCTATTCATTATTTCCTTATTTCTGCTATAAAAATTGTGGGTACTCGTTCAAACCGCCTCGCTGAGGCGGTTACTGAGGCGTTTCGAACGTGTACCCACAATTAATGATTTGAGGAGAAATAAGAAAGGTATCAAATTTTTTCCTCTGAAAATCCTCTTCGGCAAAATGCAATGTATATGAATAGATATATTTTCCTTATGAGGAAAAAGTGGGGTTTGCTGGGGTGTTCATTATTTCCTTATTTCTGCTCTAAAACATAGATTATTGGTACTCGTTCGAACCGACACCTCACTGAGGCGGTTCGAACGTGTACCAACAATCAATGGTTTGACTAGAAATAAGAAAAAATAAAACAAAATCATCTGAAAATTTTCATTATTTTTAAACTAAACAAATACAATGTATTTTGAATAGGCGTGTTTTCGTTATGAATATCACTTTTTACCTATGTCCACAGCTCAATCAAATACATGATATACACAACCGGACCGATGACCTATTCGTCCAGTTGTTTAAATCACACACACACACACACACACACACACACACACACACACACACGGGCTGTGGCGCCTAGTCATACAAGAAAGCCCTAACCAACTGCACCACCACGATCCTTAAAAAAGAGTTTTCATGGAAAAGCATTTGAACGTATTTGTCCTGCAGATAGAATTATCAGGTTACCAGGTACCGTTCTGCGATGGCACACGTGGGTTTATATATATATATATATATATATATATATATATATATATATATATATATATATATATATATATATATATATATATATATATATATATGGATGCATGGATCGTTATGGATCGTAATGGATAACGAAGCCTGCAAATATTATATTTTAATTTAAGATTTCTCAGGCTCAACAGACACCCGGCCCAAGACCATATTCACAGATCGACCGTGTGGCTCGGTAGCTCAGTTGGCTATAGTGCTCGCTTGGTATGCGAGAGGTACTGGGCTCGAGTCCCGGTCGGGCCATGTGCTTTGTGACAATCGGTGGCCAGTGTGGGGGTCCGTGCTCGGGCTGCAAGCAGAAAGGGACTGTCTCATCGATACCAGCACGGTTCTGAGCAGTTTTGGGGACGAATCTATTTAAACAGGGAGAAATTGTCACAGGTAGAGTGCTCGCACAGTATGCGAGAGGTCCTGGGTTCGATTCCCGGTCGGGCCAAGTGCCTTTCCTTCCCTGTGACACATATATTTAAAAATATTTACCAAAGCTAAGGATACCGTCAATGTTTATGGACTGTCCTAGGGAGACAGCCACGACCACCAGGTTGATATGGCGTAGGCTAGGGTCATATCAGCCCGATGGCCCAGGCCCTGGCCAGAAGACAGTCCATAAATCTTGAAAGTGCCCGAAGTTTAGGGTTCTATTGCTTTGGTGCAATTAGTAATTAGAACATTTAATAATAGATCTACACAGAATTTTATCTCAAATTTGATTTACATAACATTGAGCAATATCCGTTGAAATTGATAAGATGATGAAATGACACCGGACGCCTAACACAACAAAGAATAATCATTACGTATATGATAATCGTTTCAATGTTGATGTGTTATATTCCTCAATGTCCAATTTATTTGCTAGGGGCTACGATTTTTGCGTTTACATTTATACGGACATCTTACGATTTTTTTGTAAAGGTTTTCGGCTTCACGCTGGTTCAGAATCGTACAGGGGCCATACGGGCACCGTACGGAGACCATACGGAAATTGTGCGGCGCCTGCACTGTCTCCCCAGGACCTTACGGCAAGCGTATGGAGCCCGTGTGGAGACCGTACTGCGACCGTGCGGACATCGTGCGATCCTTCAGGCTTACGATTTTGTCAAAGTGCGGGGTTAAATCTCCTTTTAGATTATTTATAGATCATAACAGTTGTCGCTGTGCCGTGTTGAGCGGTAGAACGATTACCCGTGCATCGACTGAATGTTATTTTTACATTTTCTGGTCCTTTAGGACCGTAGGGTTTGATATTTATTTGTGAACTGAGATGCGCTCAACCCGGGGCTAGGCGGCGTGAGAGATGTAGCATTCGTCATTATCTCATGAACCGACTCAATCAAACCGAGTCGGCAGTTTTTAAACTTTGGATGCTATGTTCCCAACGGATCTCCTTTCAGATTATTTAGATATCACAACAGTTGTCGTTGTGCCGTGTGGAGCGGTAGAACGATTCCCCGTACATCGATTGAATGTTGTTATTTTTACATTTTCTGGTCCTTTGGGGCCGTAGGGTTTGATACTTATTTGAGAACTGTCGCGCTCAACCCGGGGCTAGGCGGCGTGAGAGCATTCGTCATTATCTCTCATGAACCGACTCAATCAAACCGAGTTGGCAGTTTTCAAACTTTGGATGCTATGTTCCCAAAGGATCTCCTTTCAGATTATTTATACAAAAACGTAAAAGATACAGCGCCCGTAGAAACCCGTAGGAACCCATACATTTTACGATAATGGTACGGAAAGGGAGCTACCAGCGCTACCAGTATAAGATTTTTCGAAATAAGGTCAATAATCTAAAGCGACATGCAAAAGAGCAGTTTTATAACAACTTGGAATTGTCTATTTCTGATTTTCACTCAAATGATAAAAAACAATTTTGGAAGGTGATACGTCACTTTGTTAAGGCGATTGTACTTCTTCTTCAATTCCACCCCTTAACTCTTTTCCAGTTACTGGTCAAAATGAATTCTGCTTTTCATCTGAAGATAAAGCAGAATTGTTAAACAAATATTTCACGTCTATCTCCGCCGTTAACGATGAAAATGTGGCTCTGCCCGCCTTCGAAAATTTCAAGATCAGAGTTATCTCCCTTTTTGTAGAGCATACGAGTAGAACTATTGATAGAAAGTTGCAACTGGCTCCCTGAAAGGACCTTTAGTAACAAAGTAGCTCTTCAAGCTGTATTAAAGCTGTAGCAAAAGAAGTAGCTGTACCCCTGAGTATACTTTTTAACAGGTCTTTCAGGGAAGGCAAGTTTGCAAATATCTATAAATATTCTAACGTTATACCTCTACCCAAAAAGGGAGATAACTCTGATCCTTCAAATTTTCGACCCGTTTCACTTTTAAGTAATGTTGGTAAACTACAAGAAAGAATAGTTTTTAAACATATTTATAACTTTTTACACGAAAACGATCTACTTTACAAATATCAGTCTGGGTTTTTACCCAATCATTCTACAACTTTCCAACTGATAGACATATACCATCATATTTGTCAAACTTTTGATAGTAACCAATTTTCTTGTATGGTTTTCTTAGACGTTTTATAAAGCATTTGATAGAGTTTGGCACAAGGGACTTATCTTTAAATTAAAACAAAATGGTATAGATGGTGAATTACTTGAATGGATAAGTGACTATCTTAGTGATAGGAAGCAAAAGGTTGTTATAAGAAATGCCTCATCAAGCTTATTGAGCGTTAAAGCTGGAGTTCCCCAAGGTTTTGTTCTAGGCCCTCTACTATTTCTAGTGTATGTTAACGATATAGCAGAATCACTACTAAGTCTTACTAGGTTATTTGCTGATGATAGCTCGTTATTTTATTCTGCAGCTACGATTAAAGACATCGAAGGCATCATCAATCATGATTTACGCATGCTAGTAAGATGGGCCGCACAGTGGTTAATAAACTTTAACCCTCTTAAAACTGAAGTAATGCTTTTCACTTTAAGACTTGTTGATTCTCTTCCTAATATAATCTTTGATGGTGCACCCATAAAATTTGTAACAGAACACAAACATTTAGGTCTTACATTTAGTAGTAATAGACAATGGCACTGCCATATTGAAAACATAATTAAAAGTGCATCAAAAGTTATTGGTATAATGCGGAAACTGAAATTTACATTCAGCCGTGTTGCATTAAATCAAATATACTTATCATATTTACTGCCAATTATTGAATATTCATGTGTTGTATGGGATGGTTGTACAGTGCAAGATATCAACTCTCTTCAAAAACTTCAGAATGAAGCTGCCCGCATCGTGACAGGCTTAACAAGATCGGTTTCATTAGATGATCTTTATAGAGAATGCGGTTGGGTGTCACTAGTAGAAAGACGCAGGCAGCAAAAACTTATTTTCATGTATAAATCAGTCAATGGTCTTGTTCCTACATACATATCTGACTTAATTCCTCCTTCAGTTGGAGAAATAAGTACCTATACATTACAAAATCAAAATGATATTACTGTTCCCTTCTGCAGGACTGAAATTTCACGTAAATCATGTATTCCATCATCTATTTCGGTATGGAATTCTCTTGATATAGAACTACGTAATTCACCATCTATGGCAAGCTTCAAGTATCAGCTGAAAAAACATCAAAATAGTTCCGAAGTTCCAACACACTATAGAGCTGGTAATAGATATATTTCAGTTTTACATGCAAGAATTAGAAATAATTGTAATAATTTACTATCTGATTTATATATAAACCATTTATCACCTAGTCCTACTTGTAGTTGCTCCGAGGAAGTCGAAGATGCAGAGCACTATTTCCTTAGATGCTCAAACTTAGAAATGAAAGAGTAACACTTTTTCGATCTACCAGGGATTTCCATCCCGGCGTTAAATATCAATATTCTTTTGTTTGGAGATGAAAATTTGACAATGATGAAAATACTACCATTTTCACTGCCGTCCAAACGTTTATTAAAGATACCAGAAGATTCACTGATTAGCCTGCTGCTAACTCACGGCTAGCATGACAATCCATTATTATTTCATTACACTTTTTTGTTAATTATTTAGTTTATTTACTCATCATTCCTTATAATCCATGACCTATTGAAATTATATATTGTATATCTGTTTTTGAGTCAATATTTGTTAACAATTAGTCTGTACGAAGTATTCAAATAATTTCTCTATAATCCGCTATAATCATGTGTCTGTATATTGCTGTAGGGGGGGGGGGGGAGGGCCGTAACTAATGTTGGTAGAACTTGCGGCCCGACCCCATTGCCTGATGTAACGATGCAATAAAATATGTTTATACTATACCGGCGCCGTACAGGAACAGTAAGCCATTTGTATCCGTGGCTTAATTATCTTTCAGTAACATTCGGCTACGGGCGCCGTACGATTTAGTTGTCTACGATTTGCCGTACGATTTTTTAGAAATCCAGAAGGCTACGGGCTACGATTTTTGGAAATCGTACGGCGCCCGTACGGTTCCAGCACCTCCTTACGGCGAAGTATGGCGCCCGTGCGGACATCGTTATGAGATTTTTGGAAATGACCGGCAACAGCAGACTCAATGAGCCTATACGGCTCACATGAGAGCAACCTGCACAAAAGCTGGTGAAGCTTTATAGTCATGTAGAGGACAATGGCAAGAGGGCATAACTCAATGGCAGAAAGGTTGTTATCACCAGTTTTCGAACACATTTAAGCCCTCACCCCAAGCAAATCCATATGTTATTTGCAAGATTAGATCAAAACCAAAGTAGCTAGGGCGATGATAAGCGTTTTCCAGTGGTAAGTCTCGAATACGTCAAAACCGACCAAATACAACATATGTAAGAAATCTGACAGACCAAAATCAAGTGTGACATATTTGACCAAATAAAAAAACATAAAAGAAAGATTAAAAACTGACCGGAATAAAAATTATACACGCGTTTTTAAACTGTCTTTGGCATCGCATGTGAAAAATCCGACCGAATTTCTCACACCTATATTTGCCGAAAATATCAAATGTAAAATATCCGAATATGTCAAACATGAGGAATTCGATCGAATACTTCACAGATGTGAACAATTTGACCAAATTCGTTAAAGTTATCACATATTCAGCAGAATGCATAGCATGTGAAAAATCCGACCGAATTTCTCACACTTATATTCGCCGTTAATGTCTCGTGTAAAATATTCGACCGATTATGTCAAACGTGAGGACTTCAATAATATACTACACGGCTGTGGAAAAATCGACCTTATTCGTATAAGTTGTGACTTACTGGACGGAAAACGTCACATGTGAAAAATGCGACCGAATTTCTCACCTATATTCACCGAAAGTGTGTCGCCTGTTTGACATCTGACCAAATATAGCACACGTGAGTAATTCCATCGAATTTTTCACAGCTGTGCACAGATATTGCCACGTGTAATCTACTCGACCGATTACACCAAACATGAGCAGTTCACTGATATATTGCACATATGTGGCAAAAATCGATCATAGTCATACAAGATGTGACATTTTTGACAGAATACATCACATGTGAAAAATCAAAACGAATTTCTCACACCTATATTTGCCGAAAATATCAAATGTAAAATATCCGACTTAATAGGTCAAACATGAGGAATTCGATCGAATACTTCACAGATGTGAAGAGTTTGACCAAATTCGTTAAAGTTATCACATATTCAGCAGAATGCATAGCATGTGAAAAATCCGACCGAATTTCTCACACTTATATTCGCCGTTAATGTCTCGTGTAAAATATTCGACCGATTATGTCAAACGTGAGGACTTCAATAATATACTACACGGCTGTGGAAAAATCGACCTAATTCGTACAAGTTGTGACTTATTGGACAGAAAACGTCACATGTGAAAAATGCGACCGAATTTCTCACCTATATTCACCGAAAGTGTGTCGCCTGTTTGACATCTGACCAAATATAGCACACATGAGTAATTCCATCGAATTTTTCATAGCTGTGAAAAATTTCCACCGAATTCGTCACAGTCATAATATATCCGACAGAATACATCACATGTGAAAATTCCGACCGAATTTCTCACACCTATATTCGCCGAAAATATCACATGTAAAATATCCCACTGAATATATCAAACGTGAGGAATTCGATCGAATACGTCACAGATGTGAACAATTAGACCTTATTCGTCACAGTTATGACATATTCGACAGAATTCATCACATGTGAAAAATCCGACCGAATTTCTCACACATATATTCGCCGATAATGCCACGTGTAATCTACTTGACCGATTATATCAATGTGAGTAATTCAATGATATTCTGCACATATGTGGCAAAAATCTATCGAATTCATACAAGATGTGAATATCAAATGTAATATCCGACTTAATAGGTCAAACATGAGGAATTCGATCGAATACTTCACAGATGTGAAGAGTTTGACCAAATTCTACAAAGTTATCTCATATTCAGCAGAATACATCACATGTGAAAAATCCGACCAAATTTCTCACACCTATATTCACCGATAATGTCACTTGTAAAATATTCGACCAATTATGTCAGTCGTGAGAAATTCAATGATATACTACACGGCTGTGGAAAAATCGACCTAATTCGTACAAGTTGTGACATATTGGACAGAAAACGTCAGATGAGAAAAATGCGACCGAATTTCTCACACCTTTATTCACCGAAAATGTGTCACCTGTTTGACATCTGACCAAATATAGCACAGGTGAGTAATTCTATCGAATTGTTCGCAGCTGTGAAAAACTTCCACCGAATTCGTTACAGTCATGATATATTCGACAGAATACTTCACATGTGAAAAATCCGACCGAATTTCTCACACCTATATTCGCCGAAAATATCACATGTAAAATATCCCACTAAATATATCAAACGTGAGGAATTCGATTGTATACTTCACAGATGTGAACAATTAGACCTTATTCGTCACAGTTATGACATATTCGACAGAATTCATCAGATGTGAAAAATCCGACCGAATTTCTCACACCTATATTCGCCGATAAGGCCACGTGTAAGATGTTAGACCGATTATATCAAACGTGAGAAATTCAATGATATACTGCACAGATGTGGAAAATCGATCGAATTCATACAAGTTGTGACATACTGGACAGAAAACATGACATGTGAAAAATCCGACCGAATTTCTCACACCTACATTTGTCGAAAATAGCAAATGTAAAGTTCCGACTGAATATGTCAAACATGAGGAATATGATCGAATACTTCACAGATGTGAACAATTTGACCAAATTCGTCAAAGTCATCACATATTCAGCAGAATACATCACATGTGAAAAATCCGACCGAATTTCTCACACCTATATTTGACCAAAATGTGTCACATGTAAAAAATTCGACCGTATATGTCACTTGTGAGGAATTCGATCCAATACTTTACAGCTGTGAAACTATGGAAAAATAGACTTAATTCGCCACACAGTTGTGACACATTTGACCGAAAACATCACATATGAAAAATACGTTCCGGTTTCTCACACCTATAATTCACCAGTGTCACATGTAATACATCCGACCAAATATATCTGGCACGTGATAAATTCGATCGAAAACTTCCCTGCTGTAAAAAAAATTCGACCGAATTATTCATAGTTGTGACATATTTGACCAAATACATGACATGTGAAAAATCCGACTGAATTTCTCACACCTATATTTCACCGAAAATGTTTCTATTCATTAAAAATTTGTTTACTGGTGTGCAAGCAATAGAAATTCTAATGTGTGACAAACTCATTTGGGTTAAAAACTCTAAATCCGCAAAACGTATTCTTCACCTTTGTCCGAATGTGAAAAATTCGGTCGAATTTATCACACCGGTGCGAGGAATCCGTTCCGTGAGAAATACGGTTCAACATGGCTATAGTAAACACCGTAAAAAATGGTTAAAATAAGAAGGAAAAAACTCTACCCTGCGTTTCTTTTTCCTTTCAGTATACATTGCTGCATATGAAGACTTAAAGGGAAAGGCCCACTTAAGGCAATGTCTTGAAGTATCCAGCTTTAGTAAACAAGCATTTTGGCGCAAATTTGATCAAAATCGGATAAGAAATAAGAAATATGTTGTATTTTATATATTATAGAGAAACATGGGATGCTCATTGCATGCTCATTACCTTTATCAATATCTGGGCTATTTCAGCAGACGACAAAGTGGTGATTTTTTTCCTTTTTTTTTTCAAAGAAAACTGGTTTTGTAAATCAATTTGTATTTTGTATTTTTCATTACGAAAATACGCCTATTCAAATATATAGAAAATTTCGTCTCCAAACAACTGAAAATTTTCAGATAAAAAGACAACAACAACAACAACAACAACAAAAAAAAAAAAAAAAAAACGGATATTTTTCATATTTCTGCTCTAAACATAGATTGTGGTACTCATCAGAACCGCCTCGTCGAGGCGGTTCTAACGAGTACCCACAATCTATGTTTGGAGCAGAAATAAGGAAAATAATGTATGCCCCTGTAAACCCCAGTTTTACTATATAAAAGTGGGTAAGAGGTCAAAATTATATAGACATGTTTTCGTAATGTTACAATATTTGAATCTAGGGTGACGATTTGGTACCAGTAAAATCAATTTAGCTCCCACCCCCACCCCGAACCCCATCCACCATAATCGAGAGGTTTACTATATAACCCACTGTAAAAAAAAAAAAAAAAAAAAAAAAAAAAAAAAAATCCCTAGATTTTGCGGTAAAATAATTGGCAACTGGTTGCCAGCGCAATTACTGTTAATTAATTTTTACGGACGCCCGTAGATTATTGACAGGAATCACCTCGCTAGGCAATGCATACTAGGGCAAGATACGTAACGTTTGGCAGAGTACGGGTGTGAAGTACCGCACCGTATCCGTGAAGCCTACCAACCATACCCCATTCTACGAGATATCTCTTGTAAAAGTTCTACAGGTGCCCATAAAAACATAACGGTAAATGCACTGATAGCCGGTTGCCACTGAGTTTACCGTAAAACCTATGGGGTCTTTTTTTAATGTTTGATAATGATTCTATGGCGGTGCATCACAAAAACACGCATATGTAAATTTGACCCCCTTAAACACTACCAGGAATTATCGTACTACAGGAACTGTCACTCAGGTTATCGATATTCCATTTTAGATAAGCTGCGATTATTTCCCTTCGACCGGAGGCCCGTAAGCGTCGTCTTACCTGTGTAGCTGGTGTGTAATCCACCCAGTGTCACACACCTACAGTACTGCTACAATTCAGATTAAATCATGTATGGATGCTCTTTATAATCTTGGGCCCAATATACACTGGACTAGGTCCGAGTTAGAATGAATGAATGAATGAATATCAGCAGATTATTCAGTATGATTTTCAAACGAATATCAATAGTTTAACCTAAGAATTAATTAATAATGATAATAACAAAAATTAATTAATTAATTGATTAAAATCAATTATTATTATTATTATTATTATTATTATTATTATTACTGTTACTATTATTATTATTATTATTATTATGTCAAATTAAATAAAAAGTGTTGTATTTAGTTATAAATAATTCAATATGATTTTTAAACGAATTTCAATAACCTAAGAAAACAAGAGTAAGTAATAAATTAAAAAAGTGTTATATTTCATGAATGGTAATTCAGTAAGATTTTAAAATGAAGAACAATATTTAATCTAAGAAAACAAATGAGTTAATTAATTAAGGTTGTATTTAATTACAGATAGTTCAGTACAATTTTTGAAAGAAAAACGATCATTTCACCTAGAGAAAACAAACGGGAAAATTTAATTAAATATAAGTAATTTGAAAAAATGAATGAAAAAACAACAACATTACTTTATGATAACCATTAACTAAAGAAAGAAAGAAAGAAAGAAAGAAGCCTATGGATAATGAATACAGGAGAAAGACCTATGTCATCCACTTCTTAACATCATAGGACAGTCTGCGTATCTCCGTTATGAAGTTATCCTAAGGCATTTGTTGTTACAATACAAAAGAAAGAAAGCAAGAAAGAAGGAAGCATGTGAATAATAAATACAGGGCAAAGGCATATGTCATCCACTTCTTAACCTCAAAGGGCAGTCTGCATACCTCCGTTATGAAGTTAGGTTATCCTTAGACATTTGTTAGTACAGTAATTAAAGATACCAACTCTTTAAGGTGATCTAGGTAACCTATTTCACATCAATACTGTCACCACAGATTAAAGAAACCTATTAATCAGATTGCAATCAAGTATGTTTAATCAACGCTCACCAGACACCATGATATGCGGCGTCTGGTCTGGATCTTAAGTTCTTATCTATTTGTCAATGTCCCTTTTTTTTAGCACAAATGAATAATATCAAATATTACAGTGTTTTAAACAACCTTCAGGTATGTGCCCTTTGTAGACCAAGACCCCATTGCGCTTTCTGAGCAAGGTTATGCTCTTTGCTTAATGTGTATTACAGATCTGATTGTTAAGCTTATGCTAAACAATCCTCCTGGTCATTCTGTACCTGGGCTCAGTTTCGTCTGGGTCTAAAATACAAACAACGCTTGTCATTATTTCCTTTTCTAGTAGTTTCAGGGTACATGATCAGAACAACAACAAAAAAAAAAAACAAAACAAAAAAAAAAAAAAAAACGTAAATTTAGAGGTTTTAATTATTATTGGTAATTTGATAATTTAGTAGTTTGAAACCAGTCTGCAAAGCTCACACAGACCATCAGTTGGACAGAGATGTACAAACAGGACATTTCTTTCAAGACAGGTACATAAATAGCTTTGGGCTATTTGTTCACAGCATAAAGACAATCCTATTTCATAAACTTAGGATCCATTGGTGGCGTGAATTAGCATAGTACTTAGCACTTTGGGTAAAAGTTTTGCAGACAAATAAATATGGGATAATTTTCTCCAGTTCTCCATTAAAACATATGTTGTAGGTATTAATTTGATGCACCTCGGTGAAGCAAAAACATGTTATGAGTACTAATTTGAAGAACCTTGGTGAGGCTCATCTAATGAGTACCCACAACATATGTTTTTTATGGAGAAAAAAAAATACAATCACCAAATACTTATCCTGAACAATTCCTCTGTATGTTTTATTTTCAAAACAGGATTTGACATTTTGTGAAAATTGTCTCCAGTGAAGACTATTTGCATGAAGTGTCAAATCCTATTTTCTGGATAAACTAAAACAATAACCATTTTATCGCATGCTGAATTTGCCCAGAAAGTGATAAACGTTAAGGGATCAAATATCACCCCAACCCCTAAAAAGGAAATGGTTTGACAATTCATGCAAAGCATCTCCTTTGCAAACAATTTGCATGAAATGCCAAATCCTACTTTCTGGGGAAAATTCAACAAATATCACCAGTTTATTGCTGCTGAATTAGCCCAGAGAGTGGAAAAGGTTAAGGGTTAAAATATTTACCCCTCCTCCACCCCGACAAAAAAGAAAAGGAAAAAAAAAGTTTGACAGTCCATACAAACTGTCTCTGTTGGAGACAATTCGCATGGCATGTCAAAGCCTACTTTCTAGGAAAACTCAGAATATCATCACCACTTTTCCCTTCATGCATGAACGTTGTTCAACAATCATTTAAACTTAAGAAAGAAAAAAATAGACAAACTGTCAAAAAACTTACATAAAAATTAATGTAGCATATGCTATTTCTATTTTTATCTTATCATCTCAAGAATTGCAGGACCCGATGATCTGTCTCAGATAAAGGGCAGTTGTGTCAGATTATGAAAAAGGGGAGATTATGTATTATGCAAACACTAAAGATCCAGATCAGACTGCTCATCTGCACACTCTGATCAGGATTTTAACTCTTAATCAATATATTCTACAGTGTTTCTTTAGTTACACAATAAAGATGGCGCTTTGTTTGCCTATATTCTTAGATCATAGTCATAATGGTCCTTTTCAATTGTTGAAGTTCATTTGATGTTTTGACCACTTAGTTTTTATTGCAAGTTATAGATCAAGCTATTATTAACTTGTCCAGTGGCCTGAGGCTTCTAGTTCCCAGCTGGATAATGATAATAAGAGTAGACAAAAGGAACCAGAAAATAAACAACGTGCTGTTATTAAACTTGTATTTATATATGTTTGAACATTTTTTTAATGCTAATATAAATGAAAGTAAAATACTTTGTTGATCGTTTCAAGAACTTTGAGGTGTCTTCAAGTAAAATAAGAAACAATTATGATTGAATCTTTCAAAAAAAAAAAAAAAAAAAAAAAAATGGGGCTTGTGAATCATGCGATCTATGAAGACACCGATTCGTCTGTGTGTCCGCTGAAATATATTGATCAGAGTCTATACTGTATGTTGAATACAGCTTGCACAATCTATCAGAGAAAAATGTATGCACATGCTGATCTAGAACTACAATGGTTGCTGCTTTTATTTGGAGAGACTCGTGTTATTTCTGTGTTGGGAAGTTAGCAAATATGGATACAATGTCGTTTGCCTTGGATTATGACTAGTATCCTAGGTTTTTAGACAGAGAGGTCTGTGCCAACAGTGTAGACGCAGATCAGATGTCACATTACGCATTGTGTGTTCAGGGTCTACACTATTTTACACTTACCCAGCAATGTTTAGACAAATCAGTTGGTTCTATAATGGCCTTGTTAAAAAGATAGGGAAAGTGTTGTAAAGAGTTGAATCGAATCATCTGGTATTCCAGGTTTGTTTTTGAAACAATTGCCTTTAGGGTAATGTTTGAAAAGGTGTGAACAATTTATTGAATCTGACTGAGAAAGTGGTTCCTCAGGATTCTGATAAACACACCATAACAAAAGGCAGTGACCCTGATCAGACATTACATCACAGAGTATCATCAAGGTCTACACTGTTTGCCACTCAGATAGCAGGTATATAAGCTGTGTCAACAGCTAGCCAAACGGACTTGATCAAATTTCAGTATGATAGTAATTTAATGTGTCTGATTTTACCCCTAAATACACATGTACGATAGTATATTAATTGTCCATGTGGCTATTTTACAAATAAAACATTTCGAATATGACCAGCATAATTATATTTATTCTTCGGAATTGTGATGTTAAACATAATAATAATAGTAGTAGTAGTAATAATAATTATAAATAGGACCAGTATAGGATTATTTATTTTCCGAATTATGATATACATCTAAAGATTATTTCTGAAAATAATATCAATTATCATTTTGTTTTAATGTATTTTTTTTTAAATATTATTAATTATTCATTAAATATACACATTCTATCAGAGAAAAAATGTATGCACATGCTGATCTGGAACTACAATGGTTGCACGTCATATTTAATGCTGCTTTTATTTGGAGAGTTATTCACACATTTAGAGAACAACGTTTGAGATAGAGAGCCTGACCCTCATTCAGTTTTTTATAGTCAAATTTTGTTTTTTACACGCACGCACTTAGATGAAGCCATGATTATGAACCATGTACTTATTTATGTACAGGAATCTAAAATGAGCAAATCGTGTCAAAGTGCTAGTTTATGCAAAAAGATCAGTTTTGGATTTGATTCTGTTTGCGCAATTAAAATTGCGCATAAGCATGTATGTCAGTTATGTAAAAAGTGGTTTCGTTGTTTTCTTTCGTCAAGTTAAGGACATAATTGGCATTCATTAGCAGTAATTGTTATTAATAAAAAAAAAAAAAAAACATCGCAAGAGTGGCCGCGTATTTAGGTATTTTTCTTGTATCCCGACAAAGCATTTTTTTCGTCATTAAACAAACAAAAAACAAGTAATTAAGCAGTTTGCAGTTTTCCTATGGTCAAAAGTAATTATATCAAATTTTCTTTAAGCTTCAATAAGTTGGCGAATAAAAACATAATTCGACATAAACAAAAATTAAATAAATAAGTTGATATTATTATAAATATATATATATCTTTGTTTCCCTTTTTGAAGCTAAATGATCTTTATAATACTATCAACGGATTCCAATTTCTTTTTTTATTTTCTAAATGATCTTTATAATACTATCAATGGATACCAATTTCTTTTTTTATTTTCCAATTCTTACAACCTCTGTTGCAATATTCATTCTAGTATTATGTGTACACAAGACCTGCGTCTGTGTAATCATTACACATTTTCGCTCCGCATTTTTCAAATATAGCTATATTCTGCAACCTGTGGGCCATTTTTAATACAATAATTTATTCAATATTTTATTACATAACTATAGATATTAAACAGATCTATCGAATGAGAGGTGATAGCGAACGGAGAAATTTTTAAAAATATGACTTTTGGGCGATTGAATCAAGGCTATTTTTCATTTTTGTTGTAAAATACAAAGACTTAATAAGGAAAAACCCCTGTAGCATTCATTACAATCTGGGCCATTTTAAAATATATCTTATTTCAACAAATTTGGTATCAAATTGAAGCAAATACATTTTTCCATCTATTGCGAGGTTATAATAATATCTTGTATTATTGAAAATAAATGATTTTATTAGTTAAATGATGGGCTCCTATATAATTCTATACATTTCCACACTATTACGTACCTGTCTGACAACTAGCGACAGGCTGTGACGTCACAGAAGGGACCGATTGGTGCGGATTAGTACCTGTAGTACGAGAATTCCTGCATATGGAGTCCCACTCTTATGTAGTAAAACTTGGGTTTAGAAGGGTATACATTATTTTTCTTATTTTGCTCGCCGAGGCGGTTCGAACGAGTACCCACAATCTATGTTTTGAGCAGAAATATGAAAAATGTCAGAATTTTTATCTGAAAATTTTCCTTTTTTGGTTGTAAAATTTTCAATATATTTGAATAGGCATGTGTTCGTAATTAGTTCTGTTGGGTCTTTTTTGTGTGGCCTTGTGGCCGCTTGCTGCGGGTTTTTTCGTTTTTTTTTTTTGTTTTTTTTTTTTTTCTTGTTTGTTGTCTTATTGTTGTGTTTCGTGGATCCTGTCTAGCACTATGATCATCTTGTTGGGGAAGAGAGGGCTGGCCCCGTGGTTATAAAACTTTTCATGCTCAACTCAGCTGAGCATGAAATTTTTCATGCTATTAAGTCTCAAATTACCATCAATTGTCAATTCTTTCTTGCTGAACATAGCTGAGCGTGAAAATTTCGCTACTAAAAAATTTAAAAATGCCAACTATTGTTGGCATTTTCATATTTATTAGCAGAGAAAATTTCATGCTCAGCTGAGTTGAGCAAGAAAAAAAGTTTTATAACCTCGGGGCCAGGTTGCTTTGCTTTTCTTTGGTCTGCGGCTTGTGTGTTGTCTGTCATTCTCGGTTTGTTTGCTCTTCCTTTTGATATCGTTGGTAGGCTATGGTCTGTAATTGTCTGGGTTCCTGGACATCCATACTATTACTTGACATTTCGTGCAAATTGTCTCCATGTCAAATCCTGTTTTCTAAGAAAAAAAAAAAAAAATAAATAAAATGTTTCATATTTATTTCGTCTGCTGAAAAATTAACCAAGCATGCGGTTTCATGGCCTTTTCAACTACAATGTATATTGCGCTGATGACTGCATGCCTTCTTCTGGCCTCATTTTCTGGATATACTTATTTGGATGCACCTATCAAGGTTTTCGCAAAGAGAGTGAGGGGAGTGGGAGGGGCGCGGGATTAGCCTGAGGAATAGACGGCCTTTTACAACTGCTACCCTTGTTACCTGTGTTACCTTAGGGTAATGAAAATGCACTGCTGGGAAAAGAGTAATACTTTCTGGACATATATGTATTTAAGAGTGTTTAAGCACAAAACTTCAAGCGGCTGTGTTACAACACGGAAGCTTGAAGTTCGGTCAGACATGAATGTTAAAATGGATTTCAAGCTTTCAGAAACGATCGTAACAGATCTGGAGGGGGAGTTCACCGCGTATGTCTGCCAGGCGCAGAACAGACTTAGAATTTGAATGAATCCCTGCTTGAATCTATAGTGCTGGACGTTGTACTAAATAATCGAAAGTGGGCCATTATGGGACCCCCCCCCCCCCCGTCTGTCACCAACAATATTTTGTCTGACATTTTCACAAGGGGACTTGATAGGATTTCCACACAATATGATGACATTCTTATAGCCGTTGACCTAAACTATGACTTACCAGACAAAACCAAAGACGCAACACTCCTCGACATATGTGACATTTTTTACCTATTACGAAAACATGCCTATTCAAATATATAGAAGATTTCACCTCCAAAAACTAAAAAAAATTCAGATAAAACCCCCGATATTTTTCATATTTCTGCTCAAAACATAGATTGTGGGTACTCGTTAGAACCGCCTCGGTGAGGCGGTTCTAACGAGTACCACAATCTATGTTATTTAGCAAAATAAGAAAAATAATGTATACCCCTGTAAACTCCAGTTTTACTATAAAAAAGTGGGGTTGAAGTGGGTCAAATTTATATAGGCATGTTTTCGTGATGCCTTAGCAGTCTTGTAAAGTCTGCAACATGTTTCATGAAAACTTCTGCCCGTTCATTAGTTAATTGATGTGTTACCAACTAACGAACCCAACTGTTGCTGTAACGTAATACATTTTGGCCGTGGCATCAATGATTGGCATAGCCTTATAGGAGTTATGATCAAGGGTGCCATTGCCAAAGTTGAAAAACGGAAGGTACAGTATAAGAGTTTTAAACACTTTGATGAGGCGCGGTTCGATGAGGACGTGGGCCAGATTCCATTCCATTACGAAAACACGCCTATTGAAATATATTGAAAACTTCACCACCAAAAACTGAAAGTTTTCAGATAAAAAAATTCCGATGTTTTTCATATTTCTGCTCAAAACATAGATTGTGGGTACTCGTTAGAACCGCCTCGCCGAGGCGGTTCTAACGAGTACCCACAATCTATGATTTTAAGCAGAAATAAGAAAAATAATGTATACCCCTGTAAACCCGTTTTACTATATAAAAGTGGGGTTTAAGGGGGTCAGAATTATATAGGTATGTTTTCGTGATGCCATGCGGCCTACGTCTTTGATGATGTCGATCACATCTATTGGGCGCATGAGTGGCTTCTGACCGATGCCATCAACGAGCTTGCCCCCATGAAAGAGAGAATTTCAAAAGCTAGAAAGCCTCCTTATATGAATGGTGAATTACCATCACGAAAATATGCCTAAATATTTTTGACCCCCTCAAACCCCACTTTTATATAGTAAAACTGGGGTTTACAGGGTATACATTATTTTTCTTATTTCTGCTCAAAAACATAGAATATGGGTACTCGTTAGAACCGCCTCGGCGAGGCGGTTCTAACGAGTACCCACAATCTATGCTTTTGAGCAGAAATAAGAAAAATAATATTTCCCCTTGTAAACCCCAGTTTTACTATATAAAAGTGGGGCTTAAGGGGTTCAAAATTATATAGGCATGTTTTCGTGATGAGGAGCAGTAAAACTTCTCGAAAATTATTTGGCAGACAGAAAGCAGCAGGTTAGAATTGGCCCTCATACTAGCTCCTGGGAAAATATATTGAAAGGTGTTCCTCAGGGCTCAATATTAGGACCATTGCTTTTTATTATCTTCTTAAATGACATTTTTATTTTGTCACAAAAGCTAGTCTTTATAATTATGCAGACGACAACACTTTGTCTTTTATTCACAAGAGTTAGAACAAGAAAGTCTTATTTTAATTCAATGGTTTACAAATAATCTCATGAAAGCAAATCCTTGCAAATTTCAGGCTATATGTGCAGGAAAGAAAGCAACCAAACAAGGCAAATTAACAATTTATAACTCATTTATTGCCTCCAATTTTAATGACTGTCCTATAGTTTGGCACTTTTGTAGCGTAGCCAGTACAAAAAAGATAGTAAAGATTCAAGAAAGGGCGCAACGGTTTATCCATAATGATTTTCAGTCAGCTACAGAAACTTTATTAGCCTTGTCTAAGACAATCCCTCAATGAAACTGATGGCTAGTGAGGTCTACAAGATTGTCAATGACCTGTTACCTCAATATATTAGAGACCTAATAAATACTAAGGTCACTCAGTATGATTTCAGGAGTGCATTACAAAAACACGCCTATTCAAATATATAGAAAATTTTACCTCCAAAAACTGAAAATTTTCAGATAAAAAATTCTAATATTTTTCATATTTTTACTCAAAACATAGATTGTGGGTACTCGTTAGAACCGCCTCTCCGAGGCGGTTCTAACGAGTACCCATAATCTATGTTTTGAGCTGAAATAAGAAAAAAATAATGTATACCCCTGTAAACCCCAGTTTAACTATATAAAAGTGGGGTTTAAGGCGGTCAAAACTATATAGGCATGTTTTAGTGATGAAGCACCAAGCAAACTTACCACAAGTTAGTACAACTAGATATGGACTGAAGTCATTTCAGTATGAGGCCGCCCGGATATAGAACAGCCTGCCTAATAACATACGAACAGCACAGTCGTATCCCTAATTCAAGAGGCTGATCCGTACCTGGGACGGTTTAAGCTGCAGATGTACTTCATATTCAGTCTAGTACTGTCCCAATATTGTCTTTCTTATTTTAAATTTCTCATATATTTCTCTTAAACTCATGAATACTTTATGAAATGATGTATTTTATTTCAGGTATGTAAGAAATGAAGGTTTTCTTGTTTTTGATGGTCCTATATGTAAATGTCCTTTTGTTCTATTATAGTTTAGCATTTGAATGTATTTGCAGTTTCTATTGACCCCTGTTACCCCCCTTGTTAGTTTACTGTTTTCGTTTTCGAAGGGCTTGGTTAGCCATGGCTGATCAATCCTTTTTTAGCTCACCTGAGCACGAAGTGCTCATGGTGAGCTATTGTGGTCAGTCAATGTCCGTCGTGCGTCGTCCGTCGTGCGGCGACAACAACTGCTTTAAAAGCCTACTCCTCCAACCTTCCTGGGCCAATTGACTTGATACTTGGTTGGAAGCATCGGGGTGACTTGTAGATCAAACAATAGCTAAAATCGTGCCGATCTGAAATCCAAGATGGCCGCCATGATCGCCATCTTGAAAATCTATTTTTCGCTTCTTCTCCTGAACCGAAAGGCCAGTTGACTCCAAACTTGCTAGGAAGCATCGGGGTGACTTTTAGATCAAAAATAGCTAAAATCGTGCCGATCTGAAATCCAAGATGGCCGCCATGGTCGCCATCTTGAAAATCTATTTTTCGCTTCTTCTCCTGAACCGAAAGGCCAGTTGACTCCAAACTTGCTAGGAAGCATCGGGGTGACTTGTAGATAAAAAATAGCTAAAATCGTGCCGATCGGAAATCCAAGATGGCCGCCATCTTGAAAATCTATTTTTCCGCTCTTCTCCTGAACCGAAAGGCCAATTGACACCAAACTTGCTAGAAAACATCGGGGTGACTTGTAGATCAAAAAAAAGCTAAAATCATGCCGATCGGAAATCCAAGATGGTCGCCATGACCGCCATCTTGAAAATCTATTTTTCGCTTCTTCTCCTGAACCGAAAGGCCAATTGACTCGAAACTTGGTAGGAAGCATCGGGGTGACTTATAGATCAAAAATAGCTAAAATCGTACCGATCGGAAATCCATGATGGCCGCCATAACCGCCATCTTGAAAATCTATTTTTTGCTTCTTCTCCTGAACCGAAAGGCCAATTGACTCCAAACTTGCTGGGAGGCATCGGGGTGACTTGTAGATCAAACATAGCTAAAATCGTGCCGATCGGAAATCCAAGATGGCCCCCATGGCAGCCATCTTAAAAATCTATTTTTCGCTTCTTCTCCTAAACCCAAAGCCAATTGACTCCAAACATGGTAGGAAGCATTGGGGTGACTTATAGATCAAAAATAGCTAGAATCGTTCCGATCGGAAATCCAAGATGGCCACCATGGCAGCCATCTTGAAAATCTATTGTATGCTTCTTCTCCTGAACCGAAGAAGCGAAAAGGCCAATTGACTACAAACTTGCTAGGAAGCATCGGGGTGACTTGTAGATCAAAAATAGCTAAAATCGTGCCGATCGGAAATCCAAGATGGTTGTGGCCGCCATCTTGAACATCTATGTTTTGCTTCTTCTCCTCAACCCAAAAGCAAATTGACTCCAAACATGGGAGGAAGCATTGGGGTGACTTAAAAGATCAAATATAGCTAAAATCGTTCCGAACGGAAATCCAAGGTGGCAGCCGTCTTGAAAATCTATTTTTTGTTTCTTCTCCTGAACCGAAAGGCCAGTTGACTCCAAACCTGCTAGGAAGCATCGGGGTGACTTGTAGATCAAAAATAGCTAAAATCGTGCCGATCGTAAATCCCAGATGGCCGCAGTGGCGGCTATCTTGAAAATCTATTTTTCGCTTCTTCTACTTACTCCAAATGCCAATTGACTCGAAACTTGGTAGGAAGCATCCGGGTGACTTGTAGATCAAAAATAGCAAAAGATAGTTCCAATTGGACATGCAAGATGGCCGCCATTGCCGCCATCTTGAAAATCTATTTTCGCTTCTTCTCCTGAGCCGAAAGTCCAATTGATTCCAAGCTTGGTTGGAAGCATCAGGGTGACTTGTAGATCAAAAATTGCTAAAATCATGCTGATCGGAAATCCAATATTGCAGCCATGGTGGCCATCTTGAAAATCTATTTTTCCCATCTTCTCCTAAACCCAAAAGCTAATTGACTTGAAACGTGGTAGGAAGCATCGGGGTGACTTATAGATTAAAAATTGCTAAAATCGTTCCGATTGGAAATGTTTCACTTCTTCTCCTGAACCGAAAGACTTATTGACTTTAAACTTGGTAGGAAGCATTAGAGTGACCTGTAGATCAAAAAATGCTTAAATCGTCCCTATCAGAAATCCAAGATGGCCGCCATGACAGCCATCTTGAAAATTCATTTTTCTCTTCATCTCCTGAACTGAAAGGCCATTTGACTCGAAACTTGGTAGAAAGCATTCGGGTGACTTGTAGATCTAAAATAGCTTAAATTGTTTGAATCGGAAATACAAGATGGCCATCATGGCGGCCATCTTGAAACTCTTTTTTTTGCTTATATTCCTGAACCGAAGGGCCAGTTGATTTGAAAATTGGTAGGAAGCATCGGGATGACTTGTAGATATATAAATAGCTAAAATCGTTCCAATCGGAAATCCAAGATGGCGACCATCTTGAAAATCTATTTTTCTTTTCTTCTTCTGAACTTAAAGGCCAATTGACTGGAAACTTGGCAGGAAGCATCGGGGTGACTTGTAGATCAAAAATAGCTCAAATCGTTGCGATAGGATATCCCAAATTGCGGCTATGGCGGCCATATTGAAAATCTGTTTCGAACTTTTTCTCCTGAACCGAAAGAGCAGTTGACACAAAGTTCATTGGAAGTATCGAGGTGACTTGTAGATCAAATCATTCTGATTGGAAATCCAAGGTGGCTGCCATCTTGTTTATGTTTATTATATTTCCCTGCCACTGTGCTGTTTACATGTATAAAATAATGATTCTTCAGAAACCACTAAGCCAATTGCCACAAATTTCACATTGATCCTACTGTTGAAATGTGATTGAGAGTTTGTTCTAATGATCATGCTCCATTAACTGTCATACCATATATAATATTCTTCTTCAAAATTAAGAACTGCTTAAAGGATGATCTTTTCATTAGCTGCGATGACAGGATTGGAAAAATGTTGCATAACATCTGCATATCTGCAGTGGCTATGTCACTCAGGTGAGCGACCCGTGGCCCGTGGGCCTCTTGTTTCGATGATTCCTTTTTCGCGCAAAGGCTGTTTTTTGCCGGGCTCTTTTCGCTGCATTATAGGACATCTGAATATAAATAGGCATCACTTATTGTTCTTCAGGCCATACTAAGTGACACATTGCAATATATATAGAGTTTATTCATTCTCCTATTTTAAATATGGGATTTTATAAACCGAGGGCGGTAAAACAAATCCGATAAAGAAACGAGTGCGAAGCACGAATTTCTTTATCGGATTTTTTTTACCTCCCGAGGTTTATAAATCCCATATTTAAAATAGGAGAAATGAATAAACTGTATATTACATGCATTTCGCCGCAACAGAGTACACCATTTAAGAGGCTTTTGTGGCAAGTCTAGTCTGCCAGTTTGTTTACGCTGTCATTTCTATTTTGGGTCTGCGTAGTAATACACTGACATTGACAGTTCGAAGCAGTGAACACTCGGGCCTACGAATCGAGAGATTGAAAAGTGATAAAATATTCCGATTTAAATGGATATTTATGTGTTTCTGTGCTCAGATAGGATTAATTTCTATGCTTGTGGCCTGATTCAACGAAAAAAGCATATGGATTTAAACATTTTCAGCCGGTAAGTAAGAAAAGAAGTTCCGGTTAAAGAGATTTATATTTTCCCGGCTGAGATGAAATATTTCTTCTTAGAAAACAAGGAAAATACCAGTTTTATGTCTGGTAGAAATCATGGTATTTCTTGGTTATGCATGTAATATGTGCTTATATTACTTAGTACCTTAGTACCTAACTACTCAATTTTGATTAGCTAATTGATCAAATGATTCATTAGTTGATTAATTGACTGATTAATTTAGGATTTAATACAGTCGACTCTCGTTATCTCGAAATCCAAGGGACTCTATGAAATACTTCGAGATACCCGTACATCGACGACCACATTAACAAATATATATGTAATTGGACTCTTGAAGTTAGAGATATATTGACAATATTGTGGAAAAGAGGAGAAATTGTGGAAAAAAGGAAGACATATTGTGGAAAAGAAGAGAAATTGCTCCTGAGGAGCAATTTCTCCTCTTTTCCACAATATTTTTTACCTGTTGTTAGATTTTCATGTTTTATGCAGGGACCAGATTTTCACTTCGAGATAAGCGATTATTCGAGAAAAGCGAGGTCGAGATAACGAGAGTCCACTGTATATATAAACATTTCTTTGTTTGTATAGTTTAATGATGAATACGGATCTGATGACAATGTCTTTGTGTAGCAAACAAGCTAAACTAAGATGTCAACAGATCCCTAAGCATTATTAAATATCATTATAGATAGATGTTAGTCCTTAACCAAATTTATTATTTTTTTTATTTAAAAGTATTTTTTTATGTATTACTTCTATAAGTTTTGCTAAAATTCTTAATGTAAACGTTTTACTGTAAATGTTTGTTTGTATACTTCTTATGCTAATTCTTCTCTGTGATATTGGACTCTTAATATGTATATGTGTTTAGTATTCTGTATATTCTTATGTTTGCATGCTGTGATATATTTAAAACCCATTGTTGTTATACACTGTGTTTGTCGAAGTAAAAGCCCTACTGGGCTTATGTTACATTGTTAACACAATTCGACTTTAAATAAAATTTCTATGTTTATTCTATGTCCATGGTCCCAAATCAACTATCGCCCTCGGTTCGCTTTATAGGATAGTCAATTTGGGCCATTTTAATACGCATTTCCGACCGCCCCAAACCTGTGGTTGCAAAAGTTGTAGTGTAGGGTCAGTCTACCAGCACGGCTCTGTTGTATACTGATATATATTTGTCTGATTGCCATCATACATGCTTTAATACGAGGGCAAATCAATAAGTAACCAGCCTATCCCATTTCTAATTGACCGAGACACCTTGTTTCAATACATGTTTTAGGTCTGAGGGCAAAATTGCACCCTTATAAGATATTGAATGTCAAACATGGCTAGCGATGCAAAAGTAAACTTTTCGTCAAAAGTTGAGTACCGTGCTGTAATTGGGTACTTGTATTTGAAATGGAAAACAGGTCAGGAAATATACTGCGAGTTGACCAATGTTTATGGGTCTTCTGCACCATCGTATGCACAAGTTAAATTCTGGGTTGGGGAATTCAAACACACTTGAACGTCCTTAGAGGACGAAACCAGATCTGGACGCCCATCAGATGCCACCGATGAAGAAATGTGTAACAAAGTACGGGATCTGATGTACTCTGACAGGCGAATTAAGGTGGAAGAAATAGCGAATGCATTACACTTTTCACATGGTAGCGCTTCAACAACTTTACAAGATCGCTTGGGTATGCACAAGTTAACAGCCCGTTGGGTCCCAAAATCCCTTAGCGACGAGCAAATGGCAACCAGAGCATCAATATACAGCGCATTGTTGAAGCGGTTTAGGTCAAAGGAAGATGATTTCCTTTCACGTCTGGTGACTGTAGATGAGACCTGGGTCCATTATTATGAGCCAGAGAATAAAGCTCAGTCGCCAGAGTGTAGGGCCGGGGTCTCCGAGGCTAAAGAAGTTCAAAACGCAACCCTCTGCTGGCAAGGTGATGGTAACTGTATTTTGGGATGCACAAGGTGTTATTATGTTGGACTTTCTAGCAAAGAAAAGTACAATAACAGGTGCGTATTATGCAAATTTGCTCGACTAACTGAGAATTGTGACCCGTGAAAAACGCCGAGGTAAACTCTCCAAAGGGATTTTGCTCCAATAGGACAACGCGAGAGTCCACACTTGCAAAATTGCAATGGCTGCTGTTGAGCGGAATGGGCACGAGCTAATACCGCACCCCGCCTATTCTCCGGACTTAGCTTCTAGTGACTATTTCCTATTCCCAAACTTGAAAAAGGATATCCGTGGACGTCATTTCCGGTCCAACGAGGAAGTTGCGGCAGTTGAGGAGTGGGTCAGAGACAAGGACCCTGGCTTCTTCAGTTCTGGGCTGATGGCACTGGAACACAGTTGGTCCAAGTGCATCATTCTAGAGGGCAATTACATCGAAAAAGAAGAGATCGATCTCACCCAGAAATAAGTTAGGATGTTTTTTTATTGACTCGCCCTTGTATATGGTATTCCACTAGGGTTTAAAACCCCTGGAACTTTCAAATAAACCATCTTGACCCATTTTAGTCTATAGGCCCCCAAAATGGTAATTGACAAACAGTCGACCCAGATCAGCCGCCTCGGAGTGCGACGCATTTAAATGCACCGTACATATCGACCACTGAACAAATCTGATTTTCACAAGATGAAACAAATATGTACTGAAAACGTCAACTACTGAACAAACACAAAACAACATGTATTCATTTCAGCTGACTCTTAGTACCTCACTTCATTTGTTAAAATTTCAGGCCTTAAGATGCACATTAACTCTTCATTACGAAAACACACCTATTCAAATATATTGAAGAATTTCAGATGAATTCTGATATTTTTCATATTCCTGCTCAAAACGTAGATTGTGGGTACTCGTTAGAACCGCCTCTGCGGGGCGGTTCTAAAGCGTACCCACTATCTATGTTTTTAGCAAAATAAGGAAAATAATGTACACCCCTGGAAACCCCAGTTTCTCAATATAAAAGTGGTGTTTGAGGGGGTCAAAATGATACAGGCTTGTTTTCGTGATGTCATTCTGATCGACCAAAATAGGTACCTTAGCAAACAGTGCAGATCGTAATGGGCCGTTTCTCCTGGATCACTAGTGTTTATAATTTAGTTGTTTTTTTTTTATGTTTGACTGGCATCTCTATTTTCAGCAATGGACTTTTCCAAACTCAAAGATGGACGAGTCTTTCTCATTGTCAGGTGTGAAAGAATTAACTCTGGAGAATGACTGTTAACCCGGGCCCTGTGTCTTTATTATTTGCTCAGATACGTATGTTCGAAGAGTTTACGTGTACGGTGTCCTTCACTTTTAGAATACGTAAGGTATTCATCTCAGAGCGTTTGCGTTCATTCTGTTCCCATGCCTTTTGAGATATTATGTTCGAGCGTGTGAGAGATGCTGTTCGCCTTTGTATGAGAGATGGTGCTCGCGTTTATTTGAGATGCTGATCGATTCTCTTCGCATACAGGAGGGAGGCTATTCGCATGTGTGAAAGGTGCTATCTGTGGTGTCATTATGCTGCTGTACAAACTGTGATAACAGCATACTCCTTCAAAGACACCGTTCTGTATGGGGCGCCGATTTTGCTATTTATTTCTAATAGACCCCACCCCCCACAACCCCAACCTCCCCGGTTACCAAGAATGCATCCGCGAAAAATGTGTTCAGGACATTTTCTGTTCAGATAGTCAAACTTTTGTTTTCGACTATTGTGATGTGGGTGGTAAGGCGTTATAGAAATGTTCGAATATTAAAGATAAATACAATGCCACAGGGAAATTAATCCGTCATTATCACGAAATTTACCGAAATTAACTTGCAGATTTACCCGAACAGTTCAGAGCCGCAACGGAGCCGCATCAGAGCCGCAACGTCAGATAACACACCTTCGTGCATGTGCACCGTGCGAAGATTCAGATCAGCGCGCAGGCTGATCTGAATCTTCACTCGGCACGTTTTGGAAAGGCAAGGATGCAAAGTTTCTTTACGCGGACAACGAAGACTGACGAGAGTTCGCGGATACGCAGGTTTATTTGAGTTTACGCTGGGCCCACATGTCCAAAGGTACTTTTTCACACGTTGCGGCTGGTATGGATTGCGTCAAAATACTTCATGCATACACGAAACGTGCAGATTCAAATCATCAGTCCCAGTCTGCGCAATCGCATCTGGGTGTTTGCCCTGCGCTTTACTATGTTAACATATCTATGTGATGTATACCACAATGCTACTCCATAATATATAGTGAAACAAGGTGTATGCAGAGGTCTGCATTATTGGGCAGATTTTCAGAATTTTATAGAGCTTAAATCAGCTTTTCAATGTATAATTTTATTTAATTTGCTTAAAAATTAATATATTACTTATATCCAATAGAATATCATCACGAAAACATGCCTATATAATTTTGACCCCCTTGAACCCCACTTTTATACAGTAAAACTGGGGTTTACAGGGGTATACATTATTTTTCTTATTTCTGCTCAAAAACATAGATTGTGGGTACTCGTTAGAACCGCCTCATGGAGGCGGTTCTAACGGGTACCCACAATCTATGTTTTGAGCAGAAATAAGAAAAATATCAGAGTTTTTTTATCTGGAAATTTTCAGTTTTTGGAGGTGAAATTTTCTATATATTTGAATAGGCTTGTTTTCGTAATGTGGTATAACATAGCTTTGGACAAGATGGGTTGAAATAATTATGCGAGGTATGCGAGTCCATCACGAAAACATGCCTATATAATTTTGACCCCATAAAACCCCACTTTTATATAGTAAAACTGGGGTTTACAGGGGTATACATTATTTTTCTTATTTCTTCTCAAAAACATAGATTGTGGGTACTCGTAAGAACCGCCTCGGCGAGGCGGTTCTAACGAGTACCCACAATCTATGTTTTGAGCAGAAATATGAAAAATACCAGAATTTTTATCTGAAACTTTCAGTTTTTGGTGGTGAAATTTTCAGTATATTTGAATAGGCGTGTTTTCGTAATGACTCCTAATGAGTACCCTCATTATATAAGCTGCAACGTCGGAAAACGTACTTTCGGATACAGTATATCCTCAATGGCTCGAACACGGATGGCTCGTTTACCGTGGATGATTCGATTTCGTTTTTTTTTTTACTCCTTAGGAAATTCTTCCAATAGCTCAAAAAAAAAAAAAAAAAAAAAAAAAAAAAAATTAGGGATATTTTAGAGCAATTTTCTTGTTTTCTCATGAAAATGCATGTTGTGTATACTCATTAGAATCGCATAATCGAGGCGATTCTAATTACACTCAACATACTATTATTGTGTAGAAGATTAAAAAGACAGCCATGTATTATTCCCATTTGTCTCCTAACCTGGCGCTATGATTAATCCTCAGAGGCTCGACCATATTGAATAGTGCTCAAGTTCCGGGCGAAGTACCCATTTCTCCATTACGAAAACACGCCTGTTTTTTTTTTTTTTTTTTTTTTTTTTTTTTTTTGATTTGGGTTTTACGGCCCTTTCAAGAATATTTCACTTATATCGAGCCGATCGTTCATCAAAGGTGGGCGAAAACCGGAGAATCCGGAGAAAAACCACCTGACCATCCGTAAGCAGAACTTGGCTTTCCCACATATGACCCGAGCCAGGCTCGAACCACAGCGATGAGAAACCTAATGGATCAAGAGAACTCTCTTATCCACTAGGCTACGGGGGCCCGTTAAACACGCCTATTCAAATATACTAAAAATTTCACCTCCAAAAACTGAAAGTTTTCAGATAAAAATTCAAATACATTTTTTATATTTCTGCTCAAAACATAGATTGTAGGTACCCGTTAGAACCGCCTCGGTGAGGCAGTTCTAACGTGTACCCACAATCTATGTTTTCGAGCAGAAATAAAAAAAAATAAAGTATACCCCTGTAAACCCCAGTTTTACTATATAAAAGTGGGGTTTAAGGGGGGTCAAAATTATATAGGTATGTTTTCGTGATGTCGAACAGTCTTATCAGAATCTTCACTGGGTGCATTTTGGCTAGCCAAGGATGCAAAGTTTCTTCGTACGAACAACGAAGACTCTTATCAGACTGTGTGGATGCGCAGGCTGATTTGAGTCTTCGTTCGGCGCAAATGACCGAAAGTACGTTTTCTAACGTTGCGGGAATCAGATAAAATAAAACGTAAAACGATAATACCCCGCCATTATAATGTTGCGGGCAGATAACTCTGTCAAAAATTGTCAAAATTTGCCCATTAGCAATCCCAAAGCAGATCTCCGCCATCTAAATGCACATATCAAATTTGGTGAAAACCCTTTGAGATTTACTCAAGTTATTGTCCTGCAAGAAAAATACGGATGTATTGCGGGAAGATATCTCTGTCAAAAATGGACAAAATTTGCCCATTAGCAATTCCAAAGCAGATCTCCACAATATTAATGCACATACCAAGTTTGGTGAAAATCCATTGATATTTACTAAAGTTGTCGTCTAGATATGAAAATACGGACGTGTCGCGGGAAGATAACTCTGACGAAAATTGCCCATCAGCAATCCCAAACAAGGTCTCCACAATTTCAATGCACACATCAAGTTTGGTGAAAATCCATTCATATAAACTAAAGTTATCATCCCGAAATGAAAATACGGACATATCGTGGGCTGATCTCTGCCAAAAAATGACGAAATTTGCCCATTCACAAACCAGATCTCCACAATATCAATGCACACACCGAATTTCGTGACAATCCATTGACGTTTACTCAAGTTATCGTCCAGAAACAAAAATACGGACAGACGTATGATAGACGGACGGACACACGGACAGCCAACGTGATACCATAATGCCCCGCCACTATTGTATGGCGGGGTAAAAATCTCACTAATTTTGGTTAAACATGGCTTAGGGCTATGGCTACGATATGTACATTTTATCATACATGTAGGTCTGTTGACAGAACAGACATACGGTACAATTCATTAACATCGAAGGCCCTGACAGAATACGCGGATGCGCAGGCAGTTTTTCGCCTTCGCTATCCGCATATCACCGAGGACACAATTTGTGCTCCATCCGTGGCACATATACTGGCGAGACAACGCGGAGACTGGCGACACTACGCAGAGACGACGAGAAGCGGAGACCAAGGCTGGTTTGTGTCGCTGCATCTTTTAGTATGACAATAACAGCAGAAACGGCGCCTCATATAGTTTGGGTCGCGACATGAGAAAACGCATCTTAGGGACATGTACAAACCGCAAATGACCGGGATCAGCCTGCACATTCGCACAGTCTGATTTCGTTACAGTCTTATAGCAGCGACACCGCCTCGTGGCTGCCACGCGGTGGCGTCAAATGGTAACGCGTATGGAATAGAACAGAATTGTGTGTACGGACCCCTTCAAAAAATATCTGCCGTGGCCTAGTCTTGTTCACCAAGGCGTTCTGGTGATCCAGATCAATATCTTTAATAATGTCCATCTGTTAACACTTTCAAATGACAGTTCCTCCAAAGACATTGAAGACAATTGTCCCTAACTTGGTAAGAAGTTTGCTTGGTTAGCGGCCTTTAAGAATAGTTATGGTGATATGCCTATTGGTTTGGTTTTCATGGCAACAGAAAGCTCCCATAGTCGTATACTGTGAAACTGGTTAAATTGCAATTTCTCCATAATCACTGAAGTGGTGTGCACCATATCTGGCTGTTATGATCACCGGATGATTGTCTATCCAGCTTATGTGTTTTATGACTAGTGGCCAATTTGTTTCGTTGCCACAGCAACATTAAATATAAAAAGAAAAGGAATTTTTTAAATGACAACTCCTCCAAAACCACTGAAGCAGTATGACTCTAATTCAGTACAAATGTTCCTTGGATAAAGACAATTCAAAGTAACTAAAATAATGGTGATCCGCATCTTGGTTTGGTTGCCTTGGCAACAAAAAGCTCCCATACATGTAAAATCAAAAAGTGGTTAAATTGCATTTTCTTTATAAGCAGTGAAGTGATGTGAACCCAATTTGGCAGTTATGATCACTTGATGATTGTCTTCCCAGTATATGCTTTTCATGATCATTGGCCATTCTGTTTGGTTTCCATGGCAACATTAAATTAAACAAAAATGATTTCAAAACCACTGAAGCAGTAGGACTCTAATTTGGTACAAATGTTATGGGTAAGGGCAATTGAAAAAAGCTAAACATCTGCCAATCTACCTCTTGGTTTGGTTGCCATGTCAACAGAAAACTACAATAGACATATGGAAAATGGTTAAACTGCATTTTCTCCATAACGATTTGTATATATAGATATATGATTTAATCCCTGCCATTCGTGTCGGATAATACAGTTAATAGCAAGATAACCATTATGATCAATAATCATTAATTTACCTTGAACCAGTGATCGATTATGAAAATCCAACTGATTCCCATCACTAGTTTGGGTGAGAATGAAAAAAAAAAAAAAAAAAAAAAAAAAAAAGCAAGCAATATTTGTAAACACTTAGTGTTCCTGTTTTAGTAAAATCTTTGTCTGTATCTCAATTACCGCAATGGATAGTCTCAAGAATTTTATTATACACTTTTGTCAGGGGATCTAAACAAAATGGGTAGACTGGTAGACTGTTTGACCTTTTCCTATATAAAAACAAACACACATAGGGCATGTAGCATTTTCTTCTGGATTTTTTTTACAGAAGCAATGGAGAAAATCAACAATGGTATGATCCCTCTGTTGTTTGTTAGCCCAGAAGGTTTATTTAGCGGATCCTGGCGTGATTTGATCATGACACAGCCCTACCAGCAGTATGTAAATACAGTTGTGATAGATGAATGTCATTGTGTACAGCAATGGTAAGTGAAATATACTCTTGACCATCTGAACATGAAAAGCATTAATATTGTTAACCAGTGGATGTTCCATTGTATCTATGTAACTGGTTAATTTTCAATAACCAAAAATTATACCATAGTTGAACCATGGGATAATTTTCAGTTTTGAAAAGTATCCTATGGTTTATTTGATATATCTCACAGTTGTAATTTAGAATGTATGCATATCAGTGCACCTTAACCTTTATCACTCTCCAGGTTATTAAATTCTGCAGATAATGGCAAATTTATGCTATTCCCCTCCCACCCCCCCCCCCCCCCCACAAAAAAAAACAAAAAAAACAAACAAAAAAAACAAAAACAAAAACAAAAACAGGTTTTTGTTTTCTGGGAAAAAATAAGGAAAATATCTAAAAATGTATGTTGAATTTTGTACCAAGAGTGCTAAGCATCAATTTTCAGCAGACATTTTGAAATATTTTCATATTTTTCCCTGGAAACAGGATTTGACATTTCACGCAAATTGTCTCCAAATGTCAAAATGTTTACTTGAAAAAAAAAACAACAACAAAGAAACATATCATCAATATGTTGTCTGCTGAAATTGCCCAGAGAGTGCTAACCATTTATTTTCAGCAGATGACATTTTGAAATAGTTTTCTTATTTTTTCTCAGGAAACTGATTTGACATTTAATGTAAATTGTCTACAATAGAGACAGTTTGCATGAAATGTCAAATTCTATTGGCTGGAAAAATAAGACAATTATTATCAAATATATTGTCTGCTGAAATTGCCCATAGAGTGTTAAAGCTTAGAGGAACTTCAAATTTACTTCTTTACTGAGCAACATTCTATTTAAAAATGAAACCTTCGAATAAATAAACATTTAATAAAACACATAAAACCAGACAGTCTGTCTGGAGTATATTATAATGACTAAAGCTACAGCTGACCAATCAGATTGCCTCAAAATTTGACCAAATTAAGATGCTAATGTAATGTCTTTTGATTGACATGCTTGCAACCAATTAGATTTTAGCAGTAGTGTCTCGGTCAAAAAAGGCGGGATGTTGCATCATTTTAAGTACACAAGGTCAGTTGGTCCAGCATGACATTAACCAGTGTTAACACTTTACCATAAAAATATACAAAAATAAAAATATATAAACTGATATACTAAATTATTAAAAGGATAGTTTTTGAAAGGAAAAAAAAAGAAAAAAAAAAACAAAAAAAAACAAAAAACAAAAAAAAAAAAAACAAACCAAAAACAAACAGTCTCATACATTGGTTAAAACAGATAAACCATGTTATTGTCTTTGTTTTGGGAATGCTGTAAGTTATAAAATAGTTTGGTGACCTTTCACTGTCTGACCCAAACTCGGCTCCGCCTCATTTGGGGTCAGACATTGAAAGGTCACCAAACTATGGTATAATTAACAGTATACCCAAAACCTCAACAATAACCGTGGTTTATCTATAACTTGCCAATGTTGACATAAAACTAAGTTTGCTGTTGCAAAAAGTTCAGTTTTATAACAGTGCTCCAGACAGGATAAGTATTATGACATGTTACAAAATATAATTCCATTCAACAATAAATGACTCAGACTATATTCCATTCAACAATAAATGGCTCAGACTAGAATACACATAACTAAACTTTACACATTGATAATTTTTTAGCACACCTGAGCTATGCTCAGACTGAGCTATAGTGATAACTTTTTAGTGTCATCCGTTCGTCCGTCAGTACATGCCCACATGACATTCTGGGTTTAGAATTATCAGTCAAATCAAAGTAGGAGAAATAAACAAACAAGACAACCAGTTCTGCACATATCTAAAACCAAAAACATGTTGAGTGTTTGAAATCTGCTTTGTAGACAGACATTATTGGTAAGGAAAAAAAAATGTGGCGTATTTGCTGTGAATCATTATTTCACGCTATAAAGATTGATTCCAACAGTACTGCATGTTATAGTGTAAATACTGAAGTTGAGCATTAAGAAAAAGGATTAAATTCCGTCTTCAGATGACAGGAATAATGCCAAGAAGAGGAATTCATCTCTGACAACATTGATTATTTCACTTTTGGTTTTGTTCTATAAATAGAAATTATAGATTTTTAAATAAATATAAATGATAGGTCTTTAAACATACTATATCTGCATATAATGACAAGGAAGAATGTTCCAGAATTTGCACACCATAACTCTAAAATGTACATATATGACCATTTCGATGTCAGCATGTGCTGTGTACATCAAATATTACAGCAATAGATAAAAAAATACAAACTTAAGCAAACATTTGAACCTCATGATTGGGGATTAGGGTTTTAAGCTAACAATCATTCATGCATTGTTACACCCTGCATCATGTCCTGCTACTCTCGCTGGTGATCATGTTTGCTTGAATATTTACATTCAGTGCTTGCTGGGAAGGGTAACGACCAATGAAATTGAAATACATGACGCACCAATGAGATCACGCCATAGATGGTGCTTACCGTTTGGTTGCAATGGTAAAATTTTAAAGAAGGAAATTTGTGAAGCACCAGCAGGGAAAGATGACCCTGTTAATCGCCAGCAGTGATTATTTCACTCAGGTGAGCGAGCCCTGTTCACTGGTCCTCTTTTATAATTGTTTTTCAGCAAAATGTAGGGTTTTTATGTCTGGAGTTGAAATAAGGCAGAGGGCAGCTTCAGAAGGGCACAGTAGACTGGCTTCAGTCTCTAGTGACCAAAATATTTTTATCTTATAATCTGTTTTATAATCCACTAAAATAAAACCAAAATAATGTCATGACTATAAAGGCTGGTCACTAGAGACTATAGTGACCAGCCTCTTTGTAGTCATATTTTTTTGGTTTTATTTCAGTGGATTATCAAAAGGATTATGAGAAAAATATTAGTCACTGGATACTGGAGCCAGTCTAAAGGGTACAGGGGCAGCCATCCCCCCCCCCACCCCACTACCCCCCATCCCCTCTATATAGGGCTAGCTGGAGCACTGTATAAAAATGATGCACAATTGCACGGAACTAAATGAACAAAGTGAATAAGCACTGTTTATTACATACCCTCTCCACCATACTGCATGGTAATGGTTGATATAAGTAGCAGCTCTATTCAGAATCTATAAAAACTTCCATAGCAACAATAACTTAACAATGTCAACATTCATGTAAAATATTACAATTTTCCTAAAATTATGAAGCAATATACACAGGAAATTAGCATGGCCGCTTTAGTGCAGTCATCTATATTTGACGTTCACCTCTATTTCACAGTCCATTAGACATGCTACATTGCTTTATTTGTCAATATAATCATCATGAGTTTTGGTCAGAATGTTTGCCTTGATAAGTTCTAGGTCAGGTTATCTAGGTGCTTTGGCCTAGTCAACCCTATGTGGTCATGTCGAGCGTGGTCATTTACCTACCACACCTCTACTGGACAGGCTAAGCCCTTTAAGCGTTTACGCAGCATAGTGCACATTCTTTTGCCAGAAACTAGCAACTGTCCCTCATGAATCAGCTGAAGGAAAAGAATGACTAAAAATTATTTCATGATCAAACCTCCACAAATGAATGTTGCCAACCCGGCGGGGGTCGAACCCACAACTCCTCACCAATCGGATGCGCATCAAACTGAGCCACCAAGGCCGAGCTTACAAGGTTCTACTCATTTTGATTTTCAGGGGTGAACAGTTCAGGAAGGATTATTCCAAATTGGGAGAGTTAAGAAGTCTATTGCCAAAGGCAAATTTCTTGGCTCTGACAGCAACTGCTTCTCCAGAAGACCGCAAGATTATTTCCAAAGCACTGTGTCTGAACAATACTTCTGAAGTTATTGCCAGCTGTAATAGGAGCAACATATTTCATGTTTCCATCAAGGCCCCAAATGAACTCCATGCATCCTTTTCATGGTTAGTCTCAGACCTGAAAACTTTCAAAAAAACAGACCCCAAAAACCATAATCTACTGCAGGAACATAAAAGCATGTGGCATCATTTACAAGTTTTTGAAAGAAGAACTTGGTGATCATTCATATGTTGGTGTACCATCAGCTAGAAACTGCCTTTTTGGAATGTTTCACCACTCCACAGCAAAAAGAAACAAAGTTATCATCATGGACTCATTTCCAAAGAAAGATTGCATAACAAGAGTTGTAATTGCAACCAGTGCATTTGGAATGGGGGTGGATGTTCCAGACATCCGAGTAGTGGTTCACTGGGGTGCTCCACATTCCATAAACAGCTATCAGCAACAATGTGGCAGAGCAGGAAGAGATGGAGAGCAGGCCCACTCCATTGTCTATTATCATCCATATGACATCAGCATCACTGGTTCTGACGAGCCAATGAGATTATTTTGCAAGAATTACAGTTGCAGGAGGAAATTCTTAGTGCATCATTTTACTCCTGAATATATGTATAGTTTTAGATATGACAGTCACACGTACTGTGATATATGCAAGCAGGTTTGTAATTGTGGAGAGTGCCCTGACAATCATAAAGCTTGCCTTGATCCAGATGATCAGGAACTAGCAGAGGCTGTAAGTCATCAAGAACAAGAAATGCAACCATACAGAACTGTCTCAACAGAACAACAAAACTGTGTAAGAAGCCAAATAATGGAATTACGAAAAGAAATGCTACATGTAAACAGATCATTGCTGAACATCGGTCTCCTCACATGTTTAAGGGACAAAGTAGTGAGTGACATACTGTCATATATGCAATATGTGTTCTGTGTAGAAGACCTTATAACTGAATTTGCATTGGAACAGAAGTGTGCACAGAGCATCTTCAACATAATTGATAGTGTCTTGTAGTCAAGGAAAGTGTTCGTCAAAAATAAAATAATAGAATGCTTATAATAGAACTTCGGCATAACTTTAACCCATTGTTGTGGGTAGACCCATTAAAGGGTAGTTTGCAAATAGTGCAGACGCAGATCAGATGTCGCAGAATGTTACCTTAGCCATTTTTCTTTAAAAATATCTAAATCTCATAGCCTCACCTACCAAAATATGAATTAAGACTCTTCAAATATATAGTGTGAGGGGGTACTTCATTCCGTCTACAATGGGTTAACTCACCAGTCAATTAGGCAGCATTCACATTATATACTTAATTCAGATCAACTTGATGCAGATCAAGTTGATCTGGATCAAACTGATCTGCATCCAATTGCATTCAAATTAGGACTCATTTGATGTGGATTTAGATAATCAGCATCAAGTTGCGTTCACAATATGGGCCACCTTGATCCGGATCAAGTTGATGCAGATCAAATTTATGTTGGTGCAATGTAAATGCAAAAACAGTGTGAACAAAAATTTTATCTGGATAAATTTGATGTAGATCAAATTAAACTAGATCCATTTAGCCTTTAATGTGAACACAACTAGATGGGGAACAGCTTGATCGGGATCAGTTTGGTTGCTAGAGTGAATGCAAGTTGATCCTAATCAGATTAATCAAGATCAAATCTCTAGTGTGAACATGGCATGTCCAGAAAGTTCTTTCAGAGAACATTGTTTGGTTGTGTTTGTCTGAACATATTTGTAGGAGAAAAATGTGTTTGTTCTTTTGTCTACGGAAAGAAAATGAAGATTAAAATTTTTGCAATACAAAAAAATATTTTACTATCAGAATTGCTTTAGCAGGGGAGATAATTCACTATCAAATATAATGTATATTGGAAATCTAATGTCTGAAAGTAGGCATTTGTTGTTAGCTTTACCTGACAGGAGAGCATTTCGGCAAATTTCTTTCTTACTTTAGCAGAAAACAAATGGCCTTCCTAGCTAGTTTTTTTTGACATGTTTATTCCTGTTCTAAACACTTTTCAAAGATGTGCAGGCTGATCTGAGTCTCTGATTAGACTGCAAATATTCACAGACTGATCTAAGTCTCTAATAAGACTAGGCTGACTGAAAAGAGTCAATGTTTAGTCTGCAGAGATTCACAGACTGATCTGAGACTCTGATTAGACTGCCAGAATGCATATGCAGAGGTGAACAGGTTGACTTGCATCTCTGATATGACTGCAAATATTCACAGGCTGATCTGAGTCTCTGAATGGACTGCTAGGATGCACATGCAGATCTGAATCTCCAAATAGAGTACAAAGATGAACAGGCTGATCTGAGTCTCTAATTAGAATGCTAAGTCTCTAATTAGAATGCTAAGATGTGCAGGCTGATTTGTCTCTGATTAGAGTGCAAAAATGTGCAGTCTGATTTGAGTCTCTGATTAAGCTGCTAAGATGTGCATGCTGGTCTAAGTCTCTGATTAGACTGCTACTTGAGATGTGCATGCTGGGCCCGGTTGTTCAAAGCGTCGTTAGCTTAACGAGCTCGTTAAGGGTCATTTCGTTAACTGTTTTAGCAGATTCAATATACAATATTCTGATATTTTTTGCTGAAAAAATGTGAGTAGCTTTTGCACTGCAAAAGCTACTCACATTTTTTCAGTAAAAAATTTCAGCATATTTGTGTATCACTCGATTTAAATTTTAACGAATCGTTAACTAACGACATCGTTAGCTTTGAACAACCGGGCCCTGATCTCTAATTAGATGTGCAGGCTGATACGAGTCTCTTATTACACTGTCAGGGTGCACATGCAGATTCCCTTGTTAGGAAGAAAACTGTGCATGCTAATCTTAGTATTTTGCTAGGCTAACAAATTGCATACACTGATTTGACTGATCACAGTGTATGATTTCATTATGCAGCACTCTGATTAGATTGAAAGGCAACACAGGCTGAGCTGAATCTATGATAAAGTTGATATACTGTACAGGTGTATCTGTTAATCTATAGGCTCGACTCACTGATAAGGTTGCAAAAATATTGACCAATTACTCAGAATAGTATTCCGTTTTCAATGAATACCTAGTTTGTTTGTGTTGAGGTTTTACGGCCCAGTCAACCCAATGGGGTCATGTCGACCGCGGTCAGTTTACCTAACCACACGTTTACTGGGCAGGCTTAGTCCTCTAAGCGGTTAACCAGTATTGTGCACATTCTTTCGCCAGAAACTGACAACTGCCCTTCTTGAATCAGCGGAAGGGAGAGAATGACCGTAGAAAATATTTCATGATCAATCTCCACGAAAGAATGTTGCCGACCTCGACGGGGGTTGAACCCGCGACCTCCTGGTCTCCAGTCGGACGGCGCATCCAACTGAGCCACCGAGGCCAAAGTAGTTATTACCATTCTACATGTATTTGCTAAGTTGATCATTATTACATTACATTACCAGTACAATGCAGTCACAAAATTAAAATGCCAATTTATTGTTTGCATATTCTATTTTTTTCCTTTGCAACCACTTGTGAAATTCAACAACATCAATGTCGCTGAAGATATCAGAAGGTTCATTTTGGAATGATGGATGGCTTCTTCCTGGCACCTTCTTAAATACTTCAGCCTCTGAAAGCTCTCCCACCAGTTTCAGCAGGTTATTATGTGTGTCCTGGGTAGAATGATCTCTGGATAAGCACTCAGCTCTAACTTGCCTTTCAAGCCTTACTTGAATGTCATGACAATACATAATAGTTTTACCAATCCGCATTACAAGTTCTGCTGAGTGGTTTGGCCCAACAAGTTTCACTCTTCCTTTTGCGTATTTATTTAACAGTTCCATCACATAATCTCCATCCAGATTTTTTCCCCTTCCACCACTGAGATTTACAAATCTGTTCCAGATAACCTGATGTCTATGCCTAGGTGAATAAAGAGCAAGGATTCCGGCTAGAAACAGGAACTGTCTTATGACAGTTGTAGTACAATAGCATTGCATGTTTCCAATGACGGACAACTCGCTGCCCTTCCCCACTTCTAGCTGAACAGATTCACCTTCCTCAGCAGACAAAATTTCAAAAAATTAGCTGCATAATTATAAATTTTATCCTGTTTTTTTTATATGTTATTAGGTCATTGTTTTCCACTATCTCAATGCTTCTGGCTAGATCATTTAGAATTACCTCATCCACTAATTCTCCTAACATTTGATGGAGCATTCTCCTTTTGTGCATTTTATCAGCTAGGTGTGCACTTCTTGGTATTCTTATACATTCAGAATCCACTTTTTCCATCCTAAAAAACTCCAGAGCTGCTGCAATGATATGACTGTCTCCAACTATGTCAATAAATGAACTTGCATTGTGGTAATTGCTCGATACATCTGTAGCCACATTTCTGCGATTTATAACATTTCTAAGCTGATACAAAGTCCCTCCCTCTCTGGCACTGGCAGGCTTGTAGAACTTGTCCATCACAACCTAGGGCAGACAAATAAAATGATACTATCAACAGTATTTTGATTCTAGAAAAAGAGGAATATGATGTAATGATAGTCATATGTAAATAATCTGTACACATTACCAAAGATTTTATAGGTGATGTGGTTGTTAGAAAGGTTGCAGTGTACAAAAAATCTCCTCACAACTAGAAAATGGTGTGTGTGAAACACTACACCTGCTATCATATGTTAGCCTCGCAATGGGATGAAAACGTGATTTTTAGCTCAAGAAAAACTTCATATAGTTGGTTCACAAGATTTACATAAACTATGCCAAGCTTTCCAGATACTCTGTTGCTAACGATTTCATATAAACAATAAATGAGACTAAAGACTAAAACATAACTATTTGAATATTTATACCCCTGGCATACGAAGTATGCTAAGGGGTATATAGTTTTTGTCATTTCTGTGTGTCTGTCTGTCTGTCTGTGAGTTAACATTTATTTTGTGTCAAACATTTCTCAAGAACTACTATACCTAAAATATTGAAATTTTGTACACATGTCAAAGATTTCTCAAGAACTTCTGTACCTAGAATCTTGAAATTGTATTGTGGGGAAGGAAATAGGAGCCATGGGACCAAGTCCCTCAGTGTTATTTCCCTTTGTTGTTCTGGCTATTTTATTATGTATTTTTGTTTATAACTTCTATAACTGTTTCCAGATTTTGTTTGAATTTATTTTACACATGCACGTTTATATACTGCAGGTGACAAGTGTGACTAATTGTACTGTGTAAAGAAAGTAGGGGCCATAAGGCCAGGTCTCTTAGAGTGCAAATTGCAAAACATTGTAACCATGTTATCACTGATGGCCATGGCCGGGGGTATTAGTGAGCATATGCTCACTTCATGGTCTAGTTATATATGTTAGGGCTAGCTTATTATATTAAAGCTGAAAAGATAATCGATAATCAGTCCTGCCATTGTGATCAATAATTAATTAATAATCACTGAATATTTGGTCATAACTTTACCTGTTTGTCTGAGCATGACTCTTACTATATGTTATACTTTACTGTACGTATTTGGCCAGAGCGGACTGAGCAAACAGTGTAGACACAGATGTGATGCCACAAAACAAGTTGAGTCCTCATGATCTACACTGTTTGTCACGTATTTGGTGGGGACAAATATCTGGTCAAGCAAGCGTGTCACATGCAAGAACGACAATATTTTTTTTTCTTTTTTCAAGTTAACACCCCTTAATGAATTTCTAATACAAAGTCTTATGCACTTCATAACTTCTAAATGGCTTGAAATAATTTGATAATATTTGGTAGAGGCATAGATAGGGACCAGTAGGCATGCCCTGTATAAGAGAGACAACTTTGACTTTCTTTGCTAGGTACTTATCACCCCAGAAGCCGAAAGCTTGTGTCGCCAAAATTGAATTTTGGACGGATTTTTTCTTCATGGCATTGGGTCTTCCGAGGTATACCTTTTCATTGACCTTTTGAAAACCCGTCCATAATGCCATTAGGCATTTTCTTGATTTTGTTTGTGTTGAGGTTTTACGGCCCAGTCAACCCAATGGGGTCATGTCGAGCGCGGTCAGTTTACCTAACCACACGTTTACTGGGCAGGCTTAGTCCTCTAAGCGGTTAACCAGTATTGTGCACATTCTTTCGCCAGAAACTGACAACTGCCCTTTTTGAATCAGCGGAAGGGAGAGAATGACCATAGAAAATATTTCATGATCAATCTCCACGAAAGAATGTTGCCGACCTCGGCGGGGGTTGAACCCGCGACCTCCTGGTCTCCAGTCGGACAGTGCATCCAACTGAGCCACCGAGGCCGGCGCATTTTTCTTGATTCTATACTTAAAATGGTTTGACAAAATTATTATGAGATGGTTGTTTAATCTCTGCACTGTGTGATACTGGCAAGGGCCCAGATAAAAACAACAATTTATTAATCTATATTTCGTAAATGGGCAATCACGAAGGATTTCACAAACCCACCTGTAAAAAATTCATTTTCTCATGAAAGTCTTCAACCATTGCCATACATCCCTCAAGCCTCTCTTCGGGTGTGTCCCCATCTAGACGGACAACATGTGCACCTCTTACACGTTCACAAGTGAGCTGGTCTCCATCAACAGGTATAACTCTCAAACGAGCTCCCTCTTCACTGCATTTTCAAAAGGAAAGAAAACTGTTTAATATTTACAGAAAATTAAAAAAAGTATTAGAGAAGAAGCATATAGGCAATCAATGTTGACCCAGATTGGATTGCCTTAATTCTGATCATGCTAATCACTAGGCCAATCTTAAAAAGTTCTTGGTTTGCTGTGCTCCTGTTATTACTTCTTTTCACTATATATATATATATATATATATATATATATATATATATATATATATATATATATATAAGAAAAAGATATAGTGAGAGAAAAAGAGAGAGGATATTTACCCTTTTGCTGTGAATACCGTAAATATTTCAACATCAGTATGTTCACTAGTGCGAAATTTGCCCATTAGCAATCCCTAACTAGATCTCCTTTATATCAAAGCATGTACCATGTTTGGTTAAAATCCCTTAAATTTTACTCAAGTTATCGTCCATAAACGGAAATATGGGCGTGTCTCGGGCAGATAACTCAATCAAAATTTGACGAAATTTGCCCATTAGCAAACCAATCCAGATCTTCACAATTTCAATGCACATACAAAGTTTGATGACAATCCGTTGACATTTACTCAAGTTATCATCCGGAAACGAAAATATGGGCGTGTCTTGGGTAGATAACTCCGTCAAAATTTGACAAAATTTGCCCAGTAGCAATCCCAATCCAGATCTCCACAATATCAATGCACATACCAAATTTGATGAAAATCCATTGATGTTTACTCAAGTTATCATCCGGAAACAAAAAAACGGACAGACGAACGAACGTACAACGGACAGATGTAAGACGGGTGGACAGACGGAAAGACACACGGACGTTCAACATGAATCCATAATACCACGCCACTATATAGTGGCGTGGTATAAAAAAAAAAAGATAATGGAATAATTATATTATTATATTGAGAAAGCAATCTTTGATTCACAATATTTTCCATGCTGTTTCATTTTAGAATTTCATATCAACACTACCATGGCAACAAGTGAGCTAAAACTTGTCGCACTGATATCCTCCGAAAAAAAATGTTTCTCATGACTCAAAGAAAGCTCAAAAAATGATTTATATTCTTATATTCATTAATCCAATCCCTCTGCGGCTATGACTTAAAATCAAGTAACCTCCCTAGTATTCAGTTTTAAAGATTCCTTAAGGTTGGGTTCCAAACACTGTCCTGATGACATTTTTTTTTCAAAGTATTTCAGCAAGAACCAAGCCTTCATATAAGGGCACTATAGCTGATATGTGAATACAAGCAAATCAATGTTGCATCTTTTCAACTATTTGAAGTGATTATTTTTTTTTAAGTAATTTAATCTATAAATAATAACAGTCTCCAATTACCACAAAAGTGACAGAAAAAGATGCAGACTATAAGCAATTTCAAATAAAGTTTGCTAGAAAATACTAAATTATTTTATTGTTAGCGGTGAAATCAGTGTACATCTGGTGAAAATAAAAGTGGTATCAGTCACTAGTGAAATGATATCGTATCATTTCACTATAGTGACTGATACGATTTATATTTTCACTCCTCGCTTTGGACGACTTCGGTTTTCTTCATTGTTTCATAAGTGGATCTTACCTCCACTTCAGATTTTTGAACGCCTCTAAATTGTTTGTTTCTTAGGTAAACTATCAAGTGTTGGTATCCATTTTCTTAGTTAAAATGTAAGGAACATGTTGGTATCAAAATTATTTTTATTTGCCGGAACTTTTTTTTTTGTTTTCTCCAGCGTTTTACATGTTTTAAAAGCACTGGGCATCGACGCCATGACGTTCATGTTTTGTTTGGTGACGTTAGTTATGACGTCAGAAACGTGCATTGGCGTGTAAACAATAAAATTAAAAGAAAATTTACTCTTTTTCAGTGAATACCATAAAATTTTCATCTCGTGAAATGAAAACATTCAAATTTTCACTCGTGCTTCGCACTCGTGAAAATACTGATGTTTTCATTACACTCGATGACAATATTTATGGTATTCACAGCCAAAGAGTAAATATCCTCTATCTATATAGTCTGCATGTTTTCTCTAATACATGTATCCAGTTTATCTATGTAAAATGAATCGTACCGTTGATCAACAGCCTGTATTTCTTCAGGACTTCTAGCATTGGGAACATACTGGTGTAAGTATTCCAGAATGTCAATCATGTCATTCATTTTATTTTCACTCTTGTCAAGAATCCCTAATGTAAGCTGCAAGCAAAAAATAGACGGGTTAGTAAGCAAGGCTTACTGGATAATCCCAACAGTAGTTACTGTATGTCAGACACAATGTCACTAGATTTTATACAACAAGGCATGTTATATTATAAACCAGATGACTAACATGACTATTTTTTACTTATGAAATAAAGAAGACATTTCCACAGCAATAACTGTGCTGAAAATTGTAGGAGACTGTCTATGGCAAGCATTTTACTATTTATTCTATAAATCAGATATCTGATTAAATATATCAGATAACTTATATAATATATAAGATATCTGATATATTATATCAGATATCTAATATAAATAAGATATCTTATATGTCAATTCAGATATCTTATATGCTATATAAGATATCTGATATGCTATATTAGATATCTTAATTAAAATATGATATCTTATATGCCATATAAGATATCTTATATACTATATAAGATATAGAATATAGGATATAAGATATCTTATTTATTAAAGCAGATACCTCATTTATTCAGTTAAATAAGATTTTGTTTGTGTTGAGATTTTACGGCCTAGTCAACCCAATAGGGTCATGTCGAGCGTGGTCAGTTTACCTAACCACACGTTTACTGGGCAGACTTACTTCTCTAAGCCGTTCACCAGTATTATGCACATTCTTTGGCCAGAAACTGACAACTGCCCTTCTTTGAATCAGTGGAAGGGAGAGAATGACCATAGAAAATATATCATGACCAATCTCCACGAAAGAATGTTGCCGACCTCGGCGGGGGTTGAACCCGCGACCTCCTGGTCTCCAGTCGGACGGCGCATCCAACTGAGCCACCGAGGCCGGCCAGTTAAATAAGATATCTCATTTAGTATATCAGATATCTTATTTAGTATATCAGATATCTATATTAAGATTTAATATATCGTATTTAACAAATAAGATATCTTATATGGGAAATAAGATATATTATATGTGGAATTAAATAAGATATCTAATATGATATATCAGATATCTAATATAGGATATAAGATATCTTATATAGGATATAGGATATCTGATATACTAATTCAGATATATCCCATATTAAATATCTTATATCCTATATTAGATATCTAATATAGGATATAAGATATCTTATATAGGATATAAGACATCTGATATACTAATTTAGATATATCCCATATTAAATATCTTATATCCTATATTAGATATCTGATATAATGCATAATAAATAGTAAAACGGCTTGCCAGCATGCCGTTTTACTATTTATTCTATAAATCAGATATCAGAATTTATTTTTATAGTTATCGAATATTATCAATATGGGACCTATATGGGTCTTAAATGAGCAAAAAAACCTATATGGGGCCCATTTAGGACCCTAATGGGATAAATGCCCAGAATCTGTTCATATGGTTCCCATATATACATGTTTGTTGGCCGACTCATATAAACATGGGACCAGTATGGTCTTATATGGTCTTATATGGGCAAAGAAAACCTATATGGGACCCACGTAGAACACGAATGAGATAAATGGCCAGATTCTGCCCATATGGATCCCATACATACATGTTTGCTGGGAAACTCTGCAGCACATTAATACAAAATGCTGTATAACAATCCCAAGCCATATCTTGTCAACATAAATTTACATAACAAATTTGAACAAAGTCCCTCTTTTGTTTCTCATGATACTGAGCAGAAAATAATTTTTGAAATGAATCAAGAGCCATATTTCTGCTGAAAATGGAGGCAAACCGCCATGTACCAATCCCAAACTTTATCTTGCAATCATAAATTGATATACCAAATTTGATCCAAATCTATCATTTATTTCCCAATATATTGAGTGGAAAATAGTTTTGACAACATCCAAGAGCCATAACTCTGTTGAAAATTGATGCAAAATGCCATGTAAAAATCCCAAGCTATATCTTGTCAACAAAAATGCACATACAAAATTCTATCAAGCTCTAGCCTTTCTTTCTCAAGATACTGACTGGAAATGGGTTGCTGACGCCATTCAAGGCCATAACTGCTGAAAAAACAACGCAAAACGGCGAACAACAATTCCAAGCAATATCTTGTCAACATAAATTCACATATTTACTTAACTGAAATCCGTCCTTTCTTTCTTAAGATATTAAGTGGAAACACATTTATATTACGTCATTCAATGACCATAACTCTGAAAAAATCCACAAATTACTGCATAAAAATCCCAAGCTAGATGTTGTCAATATACTCACATACCAAATTGGATCAAAATGCATCCTTTCTTGGTCAAAAAATTGAGCGGAAATGATTTTATGACATCATTTAAGGGCCATAATTTTGTTATAAATTGGCACAATTTGCTGTCTATCAAATTATTTTCAACATGAAATGATGGACACATGTATGAATGGATGGACGAACAGACAACGTGAAAACAGTATACCTCCACCTACTTCATATATGGGGTATAATAACACGATAATCTTAACCAACATACATCAAATGAAACATTTCAAATATTTAAAAGAAATGCAAACCCTTTGAATATTTATATTTTGTTGTTGAAAAAAAAAAAAAAAACTGACAATGTACAAACAAGAGGGCCATGAGGTCACGATCGTTCCGCCAAGTCCTGAGCACTGACATGTGCCATTTGGTATGTTTGTCTGCATAATTCTGCATACCAGCCTTCATGGCCGTAGGACCTTTCATTTTGGAGAATAAATCTTTTGAAAGTTTTTAACATACATGTATATGGCATACCTGCCATCTTTGTCATGTGACCATGAGTGGTTGGACAAACCTTTGGTCCACTCGACCCATGAAGTCTCCATGTAAAATTTGGTTTCAGTTGGCCCAGTTGCTTTGGAGCAAGGGTAGTAATAAATATTTAACCTTAGATACTTTGAACAAATGTGAAGATATGAACAAGATATTTGGTACTCCTGTATCTGCATGTAATTTTGTGTTTAGTCAGTCCAGAAAGCTAAGAAATGACCTTCACCTTTGGCATTTATATATTTTCATGTAACCATTAGGTTTAACCTTCATATGAAGAAGACATGCAATATTTTAGAATGTTCCCAACAAAAGCATAAGGAACCAAAGTTAACATTGCCGAATAATACATGTAGGTCAAGGCATTTGGTTCTACAGGAGATGAATTTTAAAGGGTTTATACCATATTTTGGGAAGGCGGCCATATTGGTCATTTGAACAGGTCTGTTTAAACAATCATCTGGTTCCCTGTACCCATATAAACAGCCACTGCACAATTACATTCTCATAACATGAACAAAAAAAAAACAAAACAAAAAAAACAACGAAATAATGAAAACACTTTAAGCACATATCACTTACAACCAATGACTTTTTATCCATATTCTCAGAATACTGGTGCTCAAAGAAATGAGGATAAACTCCTTCAAATACCTTAAAATATTAACAATATAAAATAAAAGAATACTCAGGAATTTTCTACTGTTCCCAACTGCAGATTGCCTTGTCATTCCCACTTCAGGAGAGGGCAAGAAGGCCTACCACTCCATATAGAGCTAGCTGGAGTACTGTAGTACAGTATATATGCAGTCTATACATGTTCACCTGTATCAGCTAAAGATATGGAGGTCAGCCAGCTTAGGGAGAATTTTTCTTGCAAATCGCCTCTAGGATTACCCCTGAGAATAGTTGTCTTACACTTCAAAATTTGCTGGTTGGACGTAGCTACTTTCAGCACTTATATAGATATATTATGTTCCACAATACATGCATTTAAATCCTTAAAAGCAATTTTAGCCAGTATGGGCCATGTTGATGTAACTTTTCTCAACCTGTCCGTCAACCTCATGTGTTCACTATGATAACAGATGGTAAGCAAAAATTATTTTCGTGCTGATATAGCTTCAAGCAGTGTACATTGTTATTCAATGTCGTTTCATATATTTTTACACACAAAAAAAATAGAATGGCTTTGATTTATACAAAAATTAAGACAAAATGCCTTTTCCTGAGAATCAGCTGAAGATTTTGAAGTAAAACCCTTGTCCAGATAGCACATGAATTCCATAATTTGATAATGGGCTTCACTGTAAGGAAACTGCTTCATGCTGAGTCATCAACTGCTTTAAACAAGTATACATTGGGTATTTATACAAGACTATAACATTGATTAATGATAGAGTCAATATTAAAATCTAGTGATATATTACGTGATAAATCACAGGGCGGATAGGCTTGACACAAAGCAGTGATCCAGCTAGGATTTGAGGGCCGAGGGGTGTGGTTAGGCAACTTGTTGTGCGGTCATACTATAAAAAGGGCAACACGTGTTATGTGATGTTCTTAGTATGAAGACATTACAAAATATAATTCCATGCCACAATAAATACCTCAAAAATAAAGTACATATAAAACTGTGTTTAAACATTTATAACGTTTTCAATTTTGGTCCGATTTCAATGAAATATTCAAAAAAAAAATGTATGGTTTAATGTATGGAATTAAATAAGACAGATGACAGATTAAGGCAGAGGGGTGGCAGGAGAGGGCAATAAGGGTGGCCCGTCCCTCCGTAAAACACTGGCTGGAGCACTGCAAAGAGCCACCTTTTTATCTTATGTCATGACGATATTTGTAGTTTCCTTGAAGTAGGATGGTGGAACATCGGTTTTTTGTTTCACATACATTATAACAAGAGCTCCGCCAAGCGGGGCATTATTATGCACGTGGCAAGTTATAAGATGTAGAACATAAACTGGCTCATGAATAATTCACTGCTCCAGATATAAACTGTAAGTGGAATTACAAAAAAAAAAAAAAAAAAAAAAAAAAAAAAAAGAAAAATAAATAAATAAAAAAACTTTCATTGGGGCATAGCTCTTCTGATATTTGGTAACTTAAGGGTCCAAGCTGTCCCAGAAATTAAGAGAGACCTGACTTCTCCCTCATTGGAAAATAAACATTTGCTGTGTCTAGGGAGATGTGCTTTCGGACAGAGGACACAGAACAGAAGCATGGCTATATTATAAATTCATATGAGCCCTTGGCTAATTTGTTTATCCTATACTTCTATATATCTGACCTAACAATAACAAAACAAAAATAAACTACCCCCCCAAAAAAAAGGTTACAATATTTTTTTTTAAACCTTTAACTTGTTTTATACTGAATTTATGTTTGTTCTTCCAGGGAGCAAACTCAGAAGAGTATTTAAAAAAATATGTTATAAGTTTTGATATTTACTAGTCAAGCTTCTTAATTCTGTAACATTTAATAAATGTATTTTCTGTATCATTTAATAAATGTATTTATTTAGATTTAATAATGGCAACATTTCATTGCAAATCTAATAAAAGAAGATGTTAAAAACTGTAAAAAAAAATAATTAATTTGCTGATATGACCATAAATTTAGTTATTTGCAAAAAAATAATTATAAATTAAAATTTGCACACTATTACCTCTAAATATGCTGTGAAAAGTTTACAAAAAACATTCAAAGAGGATAACTCTTGCCAATATTTGGGGCACTGTAACATTGAAATAATATGTGCTGCTCCACATCATCGTGTAACTATTTATGAAGTTTCAGCTTGATCGGATGTAAACTGTAGGAGGATTATGCCGGAAACGAAAAATTATTAGAAATTTTCAAAGGCATTTAACTCTGCTAATATTTGGTGGACTGTAACCTTTAAACAATATGCGCTGCTCCTCATCATGGTCTATCTATAAATCAAGTTTCAATAAACTGTAAGAGGAGTTAGCCAGAAACTAAAAGTTTACAGAAATTTTCAAATGGGCATAACTCAGCCAATATTTGGTGCACTGTAACATAGATATAATATGCGCTGCTCCACATCACCATGGGACTACATGTATTTATTATTGCGTTTACAGAAATTCTCAAAGGGGCATAACTCTGCAAACATTTGGTGGAGCGTAACCCCAAAACAATATGCACTGCTCCACATCATGGGCTAACTATATACCAAATTTCAGCTTGATTGGATGTAAACTGTAGGAGGAGTTAGCCAGAAACGAAAAAGTTTACGGACGGACCCCATACCCCGTAACATAATACGTCCCATTTTTTTTTCAAACGGGCGTATAAAATCAGGTAAATGTATGTGTAAGAGCCATTTGTATTTGCAAGATTCCTGTAAATAATGGCAAAATGTTAGGGGAATCTGGAGGAAACAACAGCCATTTTTGTCTAGTTTTAGTATGTTATAATCAAGAGATTAATTCTAGTGCTTGATTTATTGAGTGATAAATCAATGTTCGCCAGTCATTTGTAAGTAGATAAATAAATTGTGTCATGTGCTAGTGATTTTATATACTTTACAACTGACCTCAAACAGTGATTCATCTCTCAATAAATCACTGCTGAAGCTGGTCTATTTCTTTAATTTATTTTTGGTACATAACATGGTTGCTTCATGCATGGCCATCTCATTTGAGAACCTGAATATGTTTGTCAGGAGAAAATTCAAAGAAAATAATACCTTGAATGCAGGAACATTCTCTGCTAGAATCAGTGCCATTATATGGATAAAGTCATCCCTCAGGCTACTGTTATCATCACCTGTTGGCAGAAACTCATGGTCCTCTATGTTGTTTAGATTACCGACTGGTCTGTCATCTGGTAAATGCTCACAGTTGACTCTGTCAACAACTGCCATCAACTGCACATAATGCAAGGACTTATTCTGATGTGTTTCGGTCATGTCTCGCACTTTCAGTAAGAAGTCTAAATTGTCCATATTGAACCTAAAGCCAGGCAGATAACTTTGCTCTGTGTGCTGGTTTTCAGCCATACTTACACTATAGGAGTGGTCTTCCGTTACTTCTGTTGTTTCTGTCCGCTGACTGTACGAATGATCACGCATGTGAGCTGCATCTATTTCATTACTCCTATTGTTTTGAACATCAGCTTTCATAGTCTGCATTCTTTTATCAATCGTAGCTTGGGCTTTCCTCAGACAACTGTGTACTGTTTGATGGCTCACTGTCAAGCCCAGTTTGGTCAGAATGTTATGACCTTCTCTCTGTAGCTGGTTGTTGTACATGGATATAGAAACCAGATGCTGAAATTTGCACAAAAATTTAGAACGAGAGTAGAAGAGGATCAGAGCTGCAGTTGTAACCTTCACATAATCATATGTCCTACTCTTATTACTGGCAGTTACACGTAACAATTCCCAAAGGACAGTACCGTTTATCTTCTCTGTCAACTCCTTAAAACTAAAGTTCAACAAATCTTCTTCTGTACTATTTTTAAGCAATTTCTCGTTCGCATTGACGATGGTGTCACATTCACATTTGACTATCACAGATACCCTTCAAAGTTTGCTTTTTAACTGTCTCATTTTCAGATACCAACATTAATTTAACAGCTTTCCTGTAGCTACCCAAAGTCAAACATTTAACAACAGGAGAGATAATGGCACGTAACTTTAGACTGGTGTACATATTTACTTCTTTTCGAGCCTGTTGCACTGCTGATATTGACTGTTTAATATCACATTGCACTCCTATGTCTGTTGAATAGCTTTCTAACATTTGTAATGGTGTTAGAGGAGAGCATGGTGTCATGGGTATTGGGGGAAGCATCTGCTGGAACAGAGCTTACACACTGGTGTTCCAGGACTGAATCTAACGAGGTACTTGTATAATTACTAGCTATAGGTCCGTGTCATAATTCTCTTGCAGAAGGAACTGTTGGACAAGAACCATTAATAAAGTTTTAATGAGTCCTGCTCCTATGGATATCTTTATCTGAAAAAAATATACATACATATTAAAGTCCACTTACAAAGGCAGAGCAAGCATGCCTTAAATACCATGAAAACCTGCACAGCCAAAAAAAGTTGGGGAAAAAAAAAAAAAAAAAAAGAAGCAAAAAGTGGTGAGTGTCAACTGCCCAAGTTGTTACTTAGTAAATTTTTTGTTCCTAAAGTACCAATTTGCTCGATAAAGTGTCCGAACATTTATGGTAAATATGGCAAGTAGAGAATGTAACATTGTTCATGTCTTATCATATTAATTAACAGACTTTAATAACTTCTATGTTTGTGAGCCATGGTCAGCAAATGACTGAACTTATTAATCAAGGAAAATAATTATATGTTATTTTATATAAAAGGTAAGTGTAAAAAAAACCCAAAAAAAACCCCAAAACCCCCGAAAAAAACAAGATGTCCATGTAGCAATGAAATGATAACCTGGGTTAAGGCACTTTATGCTTCAACAAAAAAAGCTCAAATACATGTAATAATCAACCATTGTCTGAGAATAAGACCAAAGCAGGTATCAATCCTGCGACCTCCCAAAAAAGAATCTTTGTTTGGTTGCTCTAGCCATCTGAGCTATTTGGTCATTAGTTGAAGCCTGATTACTAACATTTTCTTCTTTTTTTTTTCCATCTTCCTGCTCCAAAGCTTAGATTGAGGGTACCTATTAAAACAGCCTCTATGAGACGCTTCCAATTCAAGACAAAGACCTAGGATACCATATAGCGCGTACTTTATGCAGGGCCCAGTTGTTGAGAAAAAAAAAAAAAAGAAAAACACACCCAAAAAAACAAGATGTCCATGTAGCAATGAAATGGTAACCTGGGTTAAGGCACTTTATGCTTCAACAAAAAAAGCTCAAATACATGTAATAATCAACCGTTGTCTGAGAATAAGACCAAAGCAGGTATCGATCCTGCGACCTCCCAAAACAAATCAGAATCTTTGTTTGGTTGCTCTAGCCATCTGAGCTATTTGGTCATTAGTTGAAGGCTGATTACTATCATTTTTTTCTTTTTGTTTATTTTCCTGCTCCAAAGCTTAGATTGAGGGTACCTATTAAAACAGCCTCTATGAGACGCTTCCATTTCAAGACAAAGACCCAGGATACCATATAGCGCATACTTTATGCAGGGCCCAGTTGTTGAGCCATAAAAAACAACAACAAAAAACAAAACAAACCAAAAAACACCCCAAAAAACAAGATGTCCATGTAGCAATGAAATGGTAACCTGGGTTAAGGCACTTTATGCTTCAACAAAAAAAGCTCAAATACATGTAATAATCAACCGTTGTCTGAGAATAAGACCAAAGCAGGTATCGATCCTGCGACCTCCCAAAACAAATCAGAATCTTTGTTTGGTTGCTCTAGCCATCTGAGCTATTTGGTCATTAGTTGAAGGCTGATTACTATCATTTTTTTCTTTTTGTTTATTTTCCTGCTCCAAAGCTTAGATTGAGGGTACCTATTAAAACAGCCTCTATGAGACGCTTCCAATTCAAGACAAAGACCCAGGATACCATATAGCGCATACTTTATGCAGGGCCCAGTTGTTCAGAGCATCGTTAGCTTAACGAGCTTGTTAAGGGTCATTTCGTTAACTGTTTTAGCAGATTCAATATACAATTTTCTGATAATTTTTGCTGAAACATGTGAGTAGCTTTTGCACTGCTACTCACATTTTTTCAGCAGAAAATTTCAGCATATTTGCGTATCACTCAATGTAAATTTTAACGAATCGTTAACTAACGACATTGTTAGTTCTGAACAACTGGGCCCAAGTGTTTAATTACTGCATATTTATGCGGTTGGTTCAAAAGCACAGAAATAAAAATTACAAAAATTTCTGACATAAGTGTACTTGATATAGCATATACTTGTATGCAAGTCAATAAGTGATCCTAAGTAATAATACGGCAACAAATTATCCTATTTCTGGGTTTCATTAAATGCATTCTGACTAACGAAGCTTGACATTTCAATGATTTTCTTTATTTTATAAACAGTCAATATTATCAAATTAATTTAAGTGGCATTTAAAGAAGAAGGCAAGGCATTTAACGAACATGGTGACAAGCACGACGAATAGAATGTACTATAAATTAGTAGTTAATTGAAAATAAATATATTTACCAGATTTGATATCTGCAGAAATAAAAAGCTGAAAATAATTTTTGTATACATAAGGTGTGAAAACCAAATAAATTTACACCCCTAGAAATTACTCGTTATCCAAAAATGTTTAAATCCAAAATTGAAAAAAAAAAAAGAAAAAAATCACAATTGGTCCTTTTATTAATGCCATTCAATGATCTATGAAAAACAGTCAAATTGTCAACAGTAACAATGGAAACTTATTCTTTTCATTTATGAGTTGTGTGCTCTTCACAAAAAGTATGGGCTTTAACTCCAACAGTTGATCAGGCTGTAAAATTGGTTGCGGTCAACCCAGTGATATCATTTGAACAAGGCATATACAGCCTGTGTCCCAAATGCTGCAAACAAAGCCCCAATGCCATGGTGCTTTTGGTTCTAGAGAAAAAAAAAATACCATATATGGGTATGGCTGTCATATTGGTCATGTGACATGGTGCATTTAAAGCCTTCATATAAAATTTGGTTTTGATTGCAACAGTTGCATTATAAAACATTTCAACCTAAGTGACCTTGAACAAAGGTCAATGTATGACAGGAGGGTAGAATATTTAGCGCGCCACATATCATCATGTCACCCTCAGAATCCAACCGCAACCATCTCCTTTCCCACTGCTAATTCAATGCAATTCCTCTGAAGAAACACTCAGCAACTGCGATCGTGCAGCAAGCCAGTCCACTAGCCAGCTTGACTGCAGATAATTTTACCCACATCAGAATGCTGTCTTATGGAGGTCCATAGAAGTCTGACCAAAGCTATATTCTTGTACACTATACACTATAACTGAGTTAACAGCCATCAAATCTAGCACATTTACTGGTAACTGTTAATTCAGGCTAGTATATAAGTGTTCAAATTTTATGAGAACTCATTTATACACTGAGCTAACTGAATATTTAGGTTTTTTTATTGTACAAATGCTATTGTTAATGAGGGCAAATGAAGACAAATCATGCTATTTCGATGACTCGTTATCGTTATGAAAAGCGCTAACAACACATGACTCAAAAAACAGATCATAAGGGAAAATGGAGACAAATTTTCTATTAAATTAAGTCTTTTTTTATCACTCAAGGGCAAGTCATTCTAGAAGAGTTGTATGTTATGGCTGAAATTGGAAATTGTCAGTTATTTTATGCTTGTCCTAGTTACATGTATCAGGGAGTCTGATCAAATTTTAACAGAAAATGAAGTTGCTTTGCCTGGGACAGCATTTCCCCTATTAAAGTCTATGGGAAATTTTTTCATCGCTCAAGGGCTAGTACATGCAACTCTAAAGAGGATGATCTGACCTGGCCTAAATTCGAACTTGTCTGAGATATTATGCCTCTCCTGGATACCAACAAGTTTGAAGAAATTGTAATCCAAACTGAAGACGCTATAATATTAAATATGTTTTTTTATCACTAAAGGGCAAGTAACTCTTTTAAACAAGAGGCCCACGGGCCACGGGTCGCTCACCTGAGGGACATAGCCACTGCAGATATGCAGATGTTATGCAACATTTTTCCAATCCTGTCATCCCAACTAATGAAAAGATCATCATTTAAGCAGTTCTTAATTTTGAACAAGAATATATATGGAATGCCAGTCAATTGAGCGTGATCATTTGAACAAACTCTAAATGGCAGCCAGCTTGGATTTACGATCGGCATGATTTTAGCTATTTTTGATCTACGAGTCACCCCAATGCTTCCTACCAAGTTTCGAGTCAACTGGCCTTTTGGTTCAGTAGAAGAAGCGAAAAATAGATTTTCAAGATGGCTGCCATGGCGCCCATCCTGGTTTTACAATCGGCATGATTTTAGCTATTTTTGATCTACAAGTCACCCCAATGCTTCCTACCAAGTTTGGAGTCTACTGGCCTTTCGGTGCAGGAGAAGAAGCGAAAAATAGATTTTCAAGATGGCTGCCATGGCAGCCATCTTGGATTTCCGATAGGCACGATTTAAACTATTTTTGATCTATAAGTCACCCAAATGCTTCCTACCAAGTTTGGAGTCAATTGGCTTTTGGGTTTAGGAGTAGAAGCGAAAAATAGATTTTCAAGATAGCGGCTATCTTGGATTTCTGATCGGCACGATTTTAGCTATTTTTGATCTACAAGTCACCCTGATGCTTCCTAGCAAGTTTGGAGTCAATTGGCCTTTCGGTTCAGGAGAAGAAGCGAAAAATTACTTTTCAAGATGGCTGCCATGGCGGCCATCTTGGATTTACGATCGGCATGATTTTAGCTACTTTTGATCTACAAGTCACCCTGATGCTTCCTAGCAATTTTGGTGTCAGTTGGCCTTTCGGTTCAGGAGAAGAAGCCAAAAATAGATTTTCAAGATGGCGGCCATGGCGGCCATTTTGGATTTCCGATCGGCACGATTTTAGCTATTTTTGATCTACAAGTCACCCTGATGCTTCCTAGCAAGTTTGGAGTCAATTGGCCTTTCGGTTCAGGAGAAGAAGCGAAAAATAGATTTTCAAGATGACGGCCATGGCGGCCATCTTGGATTTCCGATCGGCACGATTTTAGCTATTTTTGATCTACAAGTCACCCTGATGCTTCCTAGCAAGTTTGGAGTCAACTGGCCTTTCGGTTCAGGAGTAGAAGAGAAAAATAGATTTTCAAGATGGCTGCCATGGCGCCCATCTTGGATTTACGATCGGCATGATTTTAGCTACTTTTGATCTACAAGTCACCCTGATGCTTCCTAGCAATTTTGGAGTCAATTGGCCTTTCGGTTCAGGAGAAGAAGCGAAAAATAGATTTTCAAGATGGCGGCCATGGCGGCCATCTTGGATTTACGATCGGCACGATTTTAGCTATTTTTGATCTACAAGTCACCCTGATGCTTCCTAGCAAGTTTGGAGTCAATTGGCCTTTCGGTTCAGGAGAAGAAGCGAAAAATAAATTTTCAAGATGGCGGCCATGGCGGCCATCTTGGATTTCCGATCGGCACGATTTTAGCTATTTTTGATCTACAAGTCACCCTGATGCTTCCTAGCAAGTTTGGAGTCAATTGACCTTTCGGTTCAGGAGAAGAAGCAAAAAATAGATTTTCAAGATGGCGGCCATGGCGGCCATCTTGGATTTCTGATCGGAACGATTTTAGCTATTTTTGATCTACAAGTCACCCCGATGCTTCCTACCAAGTATCAAGTCAATTGGCCCAGGGGTGTAGGAGGAGTAGGCTTTTAAAGCAATTGTTGACGCCGCACGACGGACGACGGACGACGGACGACGGACATTGACTGACCACAATAGCTCACCATGAGCACTTCGTGCTCAGGTGAGCTAAAAAGAGTTGTACAATATGGCTGAAATTTGAACTTGTCAGAGATTTTATGCTTGTCATAGTTATCAGGAAATTTGATCAAATTTCAATAGAAAATACAGTTGCTGCCCATTATAAGTCTATGGGAAAATTTTTCATCACTCAAGGGCGAGTAACTCTAAAGAGAATGATCCGACCTGCCCCAAATTCAAACTTGTCCGAGAGTTTATGCCTCTCCTAGATACCTGCAAGTTTGAAGGAGTTGCAATTAAAACTGAAGGCGCTACTGCCCACACAAAATTTCCACCAGATAGGACTATGGGACCTATTTGTTGCCATGGTAACCACAGATTTAAACAAACCTCTTCCAAAAGTATATGCAGTCAATCCCCAACCCAAACAATACTACATATGAAATTTGATCAAGATTGGCCAGCTGGTTCAGGAGATATTCATGCTTGATAATGTGAACGCATAGACGGACGAACAACTGAGCCTTGCTATACTATAAGCTCACCTTGTGAGCCTTCTGCTTAGATGAGCTAAAAATGTATGTTGTGGATACATATTGGAACTGGATCAAGGCAACTGACGAGTACCAACAACATCTGCTAGTTATGGAGAAATGGGGAAAATTTTCCCAATATTGTCACCATTACCCACATCTTTTTTTTTATGTCAATCTCAATCGCTTCATACCTGTGAATACTGTCCATACCATTACCATATCATTATCCATGCAATAAACACCCTGGAAAATCCAAATTTAGATAGGAATTTATTGGGGTTTACCAGGCTATACATTACTTTTCTTATTTCTCCTCCAAAACTCGGAGTACACACTATCTATGTTTTGAGCAGAAATGAGAAAATTATGCCTAATTTTCATCTAAAATGTCACTGATGGAGCCTATCCCATAATGCCCCTTCTTTAAAAAGGGATTTTGGCATAATGCATTGAACGGGTACAAATTCCATAGACAAAAATTCATCTGATTGCCAAGTCATATGTCCTCCAAGAACAGATCAAAATCAAATCAGCTGCTGCTTGGATACAAAAGAAGCATGTCCCAGAAACACTACTCTAACTGACAGTGTTTACAAATGACATGCAACCAGTGTTTTCCATGGATGTGTCCTGACGGTTCCTCCAATCGTTGTTGTACAGGAGTTTATTGCCATTGCAACAGTAGTACAGTCCAAAAGTTTTCTTGATTCAGTAAGCCGTGCACTATACAAAAACGTTATATTTACATTTCTTGATTCATGGCTCTTCAGTGAATCAGAAATTTGCCACTGATAAGTATAAATGTGTCAGTTTGTAATTATACATATAATCTATCGGCTGATACGCTCATCGTTAATCAAATAATAACAAATTTCATCCTTACCATCAATTCATTTCACCTCAGATATATTCTTTATCATACATGAAAGAGTTCAATCCAGTTTTCAAACCAAACTAAAAACATTAAACTATAATACCCCACCATTATTGACTTCCTACCTTAGCTTCAATTCATTTCACCTCAGATATATTTCTTATCATCAAGCAAAAGAGTACAATCCAGTTTTCAAACCAAACTAAAAACGTTAGACTATAATACCCCACCATTATCATGCCGCAGGCAGATAACTCTGTCAAACATTGATAAAATTTTGCCCATTAGCAATCCCAAACCAGATCTTCTTGATATAAATGCATGTACCAAGTTTGGTTAAAATCCCTTAATATTTATTAAAGTTATCGTCCAGAAACAAAAATATGGATGTGTAACGAGCAGGTAACTCAGTCAAAATTTGACGAAATCTACCAATTAGCAGCCACAGAGCAGATCTCCATTATATCAATGCACATACCAAGTTTGGTGAAAATCCATTGATGTTTACTCAAGTTACATCCAGAAAAGAAATACTCCGTTCTCACAGTTGGGACAGTAAATAGCTAATCATCAGCAAAAAAAGACAATTATGTGGCAAAATTCTCTTAAAAGTTTACCAATTTAAGAGTCTATTTTAGCCAGTTTCATGTCAATTACACAGATTAAATCGCACTGGTACTCACTACTGACTACTTAAGTGGCAAAATGTAAAAATTTCTATCTACTTATTGTCTCTCCCCTGTGTGCTACTAATGGATGAACAGACACATGGACAGCCAATGTGATATCATAACACTCCACCACTATTGTATGGCGGGGTATAAAATATATTATCAACACTAAGATACATAAAACACTGGCTTTCCTGCATACACTTTGGCAATAAATGGCGGCTGACAGTAGAATTGGAAATCAATATCCAAATGCATTCATCTGAATAATTGACAGGTAAATGTTGTACCTCCGAATGGGGTCATAATCAAAAGGTTTACTGTTAAAAACAAACTCATATTAAACTCATTAAAAGAATGGAATTGTTTTCAGAGAAAACAAATGTACCCTCAACAGCCAGATCAGCTCTTGAACTGTAACATGTAGTAAATATATTAAAGTTTGGCAAGAATCCAAGAATTCAAGAAAATATTCAAGAGATACTGTGAATAACATTGTAATTTGATTACAATTTTTCAATCTAAAACTACCTGCATTAAAAAGGATCTACCACAAACAGTGATGAAGATTAACCGATTCAACTTCTGTCTTACCAACTTTACCAAAATGGACTTACCAAATTGCATACTTACCTTTTCCTCTTGAAATTCTTTTACTGCCTTCATCTGGTGTCCTCTCAATCACTCTTTTATTGGATGTCTTCACCGCAAAAGTCTGTGATGCTGTCAGAACTTGTTTTTCTAACTTTTGTATGTCTCTCTTCATTTCTAGAATTCTATAAACAAAAGATGTTCATCAATGGTAATAAATGAAAAATTCAATTCACCTGTCAGATGTGTGCTCATTAATACATTATCATTTTCCTGGTCTTGGGCCATAAGCTAAGTATTCAAACTCCTTCATGGCCAGCCTCGCAAATGACAACCCATTACTGACCAAAAAATATTAATGAAGAGTTGATTTCTTTTCAATTCTATTATTCATATTGAAGCTCTTCGTGGAATTTCAGCTCACCTCATTGGCTTAATCATACCAATAATGCTGAAATATAAAAATCTAACTTTAAGTGACAAGAGGGTCATGATGACCCTGTAACGCTTACCTGAGCATCATAGCACTTTAAGAACCTGACCTATAACTGATCAAGGCAAACATTCTGATCAAAATTCAACATGATTATATGAACAAGTAAGACAATGTAGCATGTCTAATGGACTGTGAAATAGAGGTCAAGGTCAAATATGGATGACTGCACTCAAGAGGCCATGCTAAGATGTATGCATGTGCTAAGTATCACTGGCTGTAGGAGCAATAATTACTGAGAAACTGACCTAAACACAAACACTTCACGAGTACCAAATATCACTCTGTAGGACCAATAATTACTGAGAAACTGACCGAAATGGAAAAACTTAAGAATGTCACAGGATAGAGAAATATATATCACTTTGAAATCATCAAGACAAACATTTTGAGCAAGATTCATGATGATCACTTCAAAAATGTGACCTCTAGAGCATCAACAAGGTTTTCCTTTGATTTGGACTGGTGACCTAGTTTCTGATATCAAGTGACACAGTTTTAAACAAGATGAACATGTTGAGCAATATTTATGATGCTTATTTTAATAATGTGACATCTGGAGTGTTAACAAGGTTTTCCTTGGATTTGGCCTGGTGACCTAGTTTTTGACCTCATGTGACCCAGTTTCAAACATGAACTAGAAATCATCAAGACAAACAGTTTGAGCAAGATTCATGATGATTGCTTCAAAAATGTGACCGCTAAAGTGTTAACATAATTTTCTGCTGATTTGCCCCAATAACCTAGCTTTTGAACCCAAGTGACCCAGTTTCAAACTTGACCTAGAAATCATCAAGACAAACATTTTGACCAAGATTCATGATGATTGCTACAAAAATGTGACTACTAGAGTATTAACAAGGTTTTTTGCTGATTTGGCCCGATGACCTAGTTTCTGACCCCAAGTGACCCAGTTTCAAACCTGATCTAGAACTCATCAAGACAAAACATTTTGAGCAAGACTCATGATGATTGCTTCAAAAATGTGTCCGCTAGAATGTTAAAGGTTTTCTGCTGATTTGGCCTGGTGACCTATTTTTTGACCCCATGTGACCCAGTTTCAAAGCTTAAACAACATTTAAAGACTAACACACTTATTGGAATTTCACTTTAGTTCTATTCCTAGTAAAACACAATACCACAAATACATGACACTGATAGATTCTAGTTAAAAACATCTTGAATGCAATTACGAAATTACCTAAAGACGAATCTCTTTATTACTCAGGCATGTATGCACATATATTGAACAATGGTAATTAATGCTACACTTTATTTCAACTCTAATACTGATGCGATTAAAATGATTAATTGCTTATCTGGAGCACATAAATGTAAACACTAAAAATATTGATTTCCACAATTCATTTATATGAAATGAACAACAGAAATCATATAGCACAAAATAAAACATACCTGGACTTCATCTAAATAGAGGGAATATATCAAGATATCAAAATGGATGTCTATTTATCTCAGCATTCTACGTTGCTGACTGCAAAGCCAGCAACAACAATGGCGAATGACAAAAAGCAAAATTTTTCTCCGCGAGCTTGCACAAATTCAAAGACGTGTGTAAAGTTAGAGGTCAACAAGCAGTCATTAGTTAAAATATACCAATCATAATCATCTTACATACCATTATTTAAAAGGATATTCCTGATTGATTAAACTGAAATTGAAAGTATAACTCAAACTGTCCTTTTCACAGTTCGCAGAGTACGAACAATGAGTGAAACAATAGATCACTATAAACAACTCAAACTACAAGTGATTGTATAGTAAGCATCGGGGGAAAACCGCAACAGTACTGAGTACACATGTAAATAGCTAAATATTTGCATGATAATCTCCCCTGCTTTGAAAAAATTGTCTCCTGACATTTCCTCAAAACAATTCAACTTAATGATTCTACTTGAAATGTCATTCATAGATACAATTAATGGATCACTGTCAAATTTATATTTCTGTCTTAACATGTATCAATATAACAAATAAATGCATTATGTACAGCAGAAGATGAAAAATGGCCCACTCATCCAAGATTTATTGCAGGATGAGGGGCATTATTATCTAGTAAAGCCGGAGGCTTGAGCATGTAGAAACTGCATGTTACTTTGCGTACGCAAGAAAGGCGCTCTTTCAAGCAAGGATAAACTACACTAAAAATAGATCCACGTGCCCTGGTGTAGCCTCGTTATAAATACGGAAACTCCGAGAATTCAGTCATAATTTAAAGACAAGCATTTTGTTGTTAAAAGAGTCATGGGAGGGAACAAACTGGGTGGGTTTCTACATGCTCAAGCCTCCGGCTTTACTAGATAATAATGCCCCTCATCCTGCAATAAATCTTGGATGAGTGGGCCATTATTTTCCGTAAAGCCTTCAGCTATATCGCATGTAGAAACTGCATCTTTAAAGAACAACAAAATGGTTAAGCAACCAACTTCTTATTGTCCCTCAAATGACTACTAATCAAAAATTTGAGACATATGGGAAAAAACCCCTGACTTATAAAGTTTTAAATTTCAAGTCACTTTATAACTGCATCAACAAAATTGATACTTCCTGCTCTCTCACTATAGAGGTTATCAGGGTTATCCACTTCTCTCAAGTAATATTTCTTGAAATTCTTAACTGAAGTCCAGTCTGCTGTCTTCAGAATTTCTTTCAAAGAGCATCCACTCAGAAAGGCAGCAGAAGCTGCTGCTCCTCTATATGAATGTGCTTTGAACACAGAAATGTCTATTCCTGATAACTTTAGAACCTCTTTGAGCCATCTGGCTACTGTACTTGTAGTCACACTAGAATATGTACAATACGACACAAGAACATATTGAGATTTCCGCACACTCTGTGTTCTTTCAAGGTAATACAATAATGTATGCATTACACACAAGGTTTCGTCTTCCCTATGAAACAAATTCAACTGGAACCTTCGGTAAGGTCTTGAAGTTTTAAGTAAATCGGGAAACAAAAAACTCACTCTGTTTTCAAAAATCCTCATAAAATCAATATTCAAGGAAACTAACGTCTGAGCCCTAAGGGCAGATGATAAGGCCAATAATGCAACAAGCTTAAATGTTAACATTTTAAGAGAAAGATTACACAATGGAAACAGGGTCCTTAAATAATCCAATACCTTTGACACTCGCCATGTGAAATTGTAACGAGGACGTGGTGGTCTCTGGTTAAAATAACCTTTCATAAATCTACTGATGAATAGGGGATTGTCACACCACTTGTTATTTAATAACCTCAAAGTCTGTAACAGCATAGACTTATGTGTATTAATAACACTATAAGACTTACCTTGTCTAATGAGGTTTTGAAGATAAGTCAGTACTATTACCTCAGACGTACAAACTGGATTATGTTTCCATTTAGCACACCAAACACACCACTTCGACCATGCCAAACTGTACTGTTTCTCTGTACCCTTCCTCCAAGATGTGCAGATGGTATTAATAACCGAGTCTGGAACTCCTCTGTTTCTGAGGGAATACCTGATACAACCAATGCGACCAGGGATAAACGTCTTAACGGATGCATCTGTCCGTTGTGTGGGAGCACCAATATATCCTTGTGCCGTGGAATCCTAATAGGAAAAGATACAAGCATGGATAACAGCATAGGAAACCAAGGTTGTGAAACCCAGTGTGGAATCACTATCAATACTCTGCTTACTCGATCTTCAATTATTTTGTTTAAACAACGAGCTACTAAAGCAAAAGGTGGAAAAATATATGGAGCAAACTCTGCCCATGAAAAACTAAAGGCATCATACCTGAATGCCCCAGGTTCTGGAAACCATGAAACAAATTTTTCCACCTGATAATTTAGTCTTGAGGCAAACAAATCAATGTCCGGCACAAAACACTGCTTGCAGAGCCTCTGAAAAATCTCTTTCTTTAACATCCATTCTGTGGAGTCAGAAAAATTTCTCGATGAGAAATCAGCGGAAACATTCTCACATGAACTGATGTGAGAAGCACATAGATGAATATCTCTTTCTAGACACCACTGCCATATTTTCTTTGCCAGCTTATCCATCTCTAAGGATGCCATGCCTCCCATATTATTGATATAGGCTACTGCACAGGTATTATCAGACTGAATACTTACACAAATGGCTTCCAATTCAGAACAAAATGATTTTAGTGCATAAAAAATGGCTAAAAGCTCAAGAAAATTTATATGATTTTTAGTTTCAGATCTTGACCACCTACCACCGATAGATGTATCTGTGTTTTTATTATAAGCACCCCAGCCAAGAAGAGATGCATCTGTCTGTAATAATACTGTTGGCTTTTGGGGTCTTATAGGTTTTCCATTTTTCTTTTGTACATTGTCAATCCACCACTGGATCTCTGATATGCTAGATTCTGACAACTGAATTACTCTACTGAAATTCCTGGACCTGCCTAAGGCAGATATTTTATTCCTCTCTAATTCTCTGTAATGAAGTGGAGCCTCTAAAATTGCATGAAAAGCATTTATTATAAGGCCTATGAAAGAGGCTAGGTCCCGCACTATTAATTTTCCCCCCAAAAGCAAAAATTTTGCCAAGCAAATAATTTTTTCAACTTTTTCTGTTGGAAGAAAGACTTTAAACAGAACTGAATCAAGGATAAAACCAAAATACACAATTCTTTGTGATGGTTCAAAGACTGACTTTTCTCTATTGATATCATAACCCAGTGAGGAAAGGGTATCAGCAATTATTAATGCATTTTTCTTGCAAATAGTTTTATCCTTGTTCATATTCAAGGAATCATCTATGTAAAATGAACATCTAATTCCTTGTTGTCGGAACCAAGCAAACACTGGTTTAAGCAGCTTCGTGAATAGACGAGGAAGGGACGAGAGGCCGAAAGGGGCACAAACAAATGCATATAACTGGCCCTGCCATGAAAATTTGAGATATTTCTGGAAATCTCTATTAATATGAATACTAAAATATGAGTCCCGCAGGTCAACAGAAGTGAAATAATCATTCCTTTGAATAAGATCTTTTACCACTGAAAAGGTTTCTTGCTTAAAATGTTTGTATGTAACAAAATTGTTCAAATATTTGAGATTTATGATTGGACGAAATTTTCCATTTGGTTTTGGTACAATAAAAATTGTTGAAATAAACTGGTCAGGTTCATCGTTACAAGGAATAATAGCTCCTTTTGATAATAATTTTTTAACTTCCTGGTCCACAATTTTACTCTGACCTTCTGAAAATGGGATTTCATTTGGAATATAATTTTGTACCGGGCAAGAATCAAACTCTATCTCATATCCCGAAACTGCTTTTAACACCCAGGGATCTTTGGTAAATTTTTGCCATTTATCAAGATGAAATCTGACCTTACCTGTCAAGCCTACCTCATTTCATGCAGTATCTTCCATAGTAGACACTGCAGCTGCCTTTCTGGGCCTTCTCATGGGATTTTGATATTGGTATCTAGTGTGAGAAGGCTGTCTTGCATATGGCTGGTATCTATACCCTCGGGAGTATCCAGTGCCACTGTAATGGCCTCTGAAAGGACTACCTCTGCCTCTAGCCCTACTTCTGATCATACGCTGGTTATAAGCATTTCCACCATAACCGTAAGAACCCTGGTATTGTTCTTTAGCTAATGACAAGCTAGTATCGCACTTTTTTATTTCTTTCTGAACATCATCACCAAATAACCAACTAGTCACAGGTGTATTAAGACTGCATAGATTTGAATATTTCTTTTTAAGGTAAGGACGAATCATATACCTTCTACGGAGAGATAAATTGAACTGTGCTTGGCCAAACAATGTAATAGCATCTGTAATCATCTGTTTTGCCTCTGTATTCTTTGATATCTGACTTTTTAACAATTCTGCTAACTTAATAATGGGAATGATGCCTGTGGCAAGTAATGACTGAATATCCCTAAGAAACTTATCATAAGTTTGGGCTCGTTTAGCAATGTCATTCCAGATCTCTGGGTTAACTAATGGGGGAGCCAACTTATCACAATTGGAAGGCAATTTGTATCTGGACACAATTTCATCTGTATCGCACTGAACAGTGCAAGCTGTATTTATAAGGGAAGCAAGAGAAGGAGGAATGGCATCTCCTTTCTGAGGAGCTTTAAGTTTTGGTAACAGCCAAGAGTCATCTTGATCACAGATATTCTCACTGTTTTCTTGTGTAACAGAACTGGAGTCAAATAATACACTACTTATTTGATTCCCTATATCAGACAGGGGTGGTCTTGCCGTCTTAGGAATTCTATAGGCTGAATAACGGGGCCCATTTTCCTGTGTTAAAATATTCTGGTCATCTTCCAGAAAAACCTCTGTATCACTACAAGGTTCATTTTCCACTTCCACATGGACTTTTGGCAAATTTTCAACACCATCAGCAAACAAATAATCATATTGTTCATCTTCCATTTCATCAGGCTGAACTTGGGAATTATCTGAGATACCCAGCATGTTTTTCAGCATGGAAATATCAACTTCTGATAAATCTGCTATGTCCAAAGAATTATTTTTCTTTTGCAAAGCCTTTCCTTTTGAAACATTCGGTGCTGACTTACCTTTTGCGGCAGTATTCTTTTTGGACGAACTTGTAACGTGCGAATTTACATTCGCCGAATCTTTTCCGGACACCTTAGGTGACGTGGAACCGGAAGTCTGCTTCGTTTTGAATGAAACTGAAGCTTTCTTACTCTTATTTTTATCTGTAACAACCAACTGCTTGGTTTTGCTTTGCTTTTTGGAAGTGACAACGTCACTCTGCTTTGGAATATCGGTTTCTTCGAAACCGGAAAAGTCCGAGTCACTGCCATTGCCAAATAATGACAGGACGTCGTCCTGTTCTGCAGCCATTTTCAAACAATTAAAAGCGAGAATGTAAGCCTGGACAGCGTCCAAAGCTAGCTGCACAAATAAACTACAAAATTACCAACAAAAAGTCGAATGACAAGTACTTACAGAAGCGCCAATACCAACCTTCTTCTTCGCTCGCAAAATAACGTATGACTGAATTCTCGGAGTTTCCGTATTTATAACGAGGCTACACCAGGGCACGTGGATCTATTTTTAGTGTAGTTTATCCTTGCTTGAAAGAGCGCCTTTCTTGCGTACGCAAAGTAACATGCAGTTTCTACATGCGATATAGCTGAAGGCTTTACGGAAAATAATATACTTTTCAATTCTTAAAGTGTTTAATACAGTAAAACTGTATTAACCAAATCTATTTTACCTATACTCTGGTTAATATGTAATTCCCAACAGATTCGCTGTAGAACATAACAAGGAACTTTCTGCCTTATAAATAAAATAACAATGATCAGAGTAATCAATTACTATGGACGAAACACTATACATTTTCAATTCCATTCTCTTACAACATCCCAATTCACCGAAACTGAACAAGAATTTGGCCACAGTAAAAATTTATCTATGAACAAAATAGAGAAAATGTCTGAAGTATAGAATTTGTTATATATCACATAAATGACATTCTTCGCTGTCAAAACTATATGACATTTTCACTGTAGACACATTACATGGGATATAATTCAAACCAAAACATCAGGGAAATTACTATAATATACCCAGATGACACAACCATGAGAATAATCATTTAAAAAATACTACTGATTACACATACCAGATTTGAGTGGCTTCAGAATTTAGTATTGTGTTGTTGGTTAACCATGCAATGTACCTATTTAGTTTAATCGTACATATCTGGTGGTTGCTTAACTCGGCCAGAGCTAGTAATAGGTGAAAAAATGAAAATAACATTTTTCCTCTGCCGGGGATCTAACCCAGTCCGCTGGTATCAAAGTCCCAGTGCTTGCATTAAGGGTATTCTGGGAGTCAGAGACTCCCAAAAATTGCCCTGGGACTTCCAAAACTCAATGCCAGGAAGTCTGGGACTCCCAACTTTTAAAGATATTTAGTCATTTATAACAAAAATTTAGAATGAATTAATGTGTTATTTAGCTTAACAATGTCAGTTTTACTCTATAAATGAGAGTTTAAGATTAATGATGTTGAATTTCTGAAAGTGAGTGAAAAAAAACTTGATCACCAGGACTTCCAGATATTGGAGCTAAGAAGTCCTGGGACTTCCTGCTTTAGACAGTTAATGCAAACACTGAAGTCCTAAATCTACCATGTCGCTATAAAAACCGGCTTGTACCGTAAGGGAGTACAAGTGTATCATATACTTATGCCCGGTGACATTCTTCGGTCCCCTCCAACTTCAAATACGTTCCTGAATTTCTATGAGTCAGAGACTCATGTGAAATGAGACTCAAGGAGTTTTATGCACACTTGTGGGTTATTTATGGTGGACGCCAAGTGTAACAGGTGAAACAATTCTTATACCACGACTGGAGATCAAACCCCGTCGACTGTACTCAAAGTTCTACATTCTACCATGTCGCTATAAAGGCGGACTTCTACCGCAAGGTAGTACAAGTGTATCATATACCTATACACGGTGGCATTAATACCAACAGTCTCAGTCTTGCAACAACTCACTGTTCATCCATCCACCAAGTGTCAAGTTTCTATCTTGAATATTCCTGAGAAAAGCTGTGACAAATTTATCAACATTCTTGTAATGATAAAAATGCAAGGAATGAAAGAAAACCATTACGAAAACATGCCTATATAATTTTGACCTCCTTAAACCCCACTTTTATATAGTCAGGGGTTTTTAGGGGTATACATTATTGTTCTTATTTCTGCTCAAAAACAAGATTGTGGGTGCTCGTTAGAACTGCCAAGTACCCACAATCTATGCTTTGAGCAGAAATAACGAGTACCCACAATCTATGCTTTGAGCAGAAATGTGAAAATTATCAGAATTTTTTATCTGAAATTTTTCATTTTTTGATGGTAAAATTTTCAGTATATTTGAATAGGCATGTTTTCGTAATGTATATTAATAAAATGATGCACATATGTTTTCTGACAGACAGACCTGAGAAAACAGTGTAGACCCACATGAGATGACATAGAATGTGGCATATCATCAGAGTTTACACTGTTTGCCATCCCTCCAGCTATTTTTAGACACAACACTGGGTAGTATCGTCCTGTCATGTATTTTGACGCACATCTAATTTGATGCACCTACATGTTTCTTCCTATTCTTGGACTTGCAGAAACTTTTTTGTAATGCCTCATCGTTGTTGGGGTAGAGCAACATAAGAGAGTCACGTCCAGGTGTTTAAGTAGAAATTCTAGGATCTTCTTGGAAAATTACAACCATGTAACCATGAATGGTCAACATTTTGAAAGAAATGCTTAAAGCACATTTTTCCTTTGAATTGAATTGAAGCTCAAAACTTTAAAGATGCATCAGCTTCATCTGAATCAAACATGCTTGTCTGTTACAATGTCACCTGATGCATTTATTCACAAATATGATATATGGTTGAAATGCTACTGCATACACAACAATATTACTTTTCAAATAAATACAAGGTCTTATATGAAAATATTTTGCAACTGGAAGAAGAGAAATTCATAAAGTATTTTTCTGTGTATTTGTTTGATGCCAAGCATAAATAATTTGATGAAAAATATTTTTGCTGACAATAAATAATCTATTTAGAATATATTTTATTAAGACATGTGGCAAATTTGTACATGCAAGCAGGAGAAAGAAGCATTTCAACTGCCCTACCCCTTAAAAGTGAGACATAAAAATGGCGACAATTCACAAAATGAGGTCAGATTTTAAAATCTATACAGGTGTCATTCAACAGTGATTCTTGTCATTTTATTTTGCTCTAACAGACAAATGATGCTGCATGAACATGGTCCTGGTATTATTGTAAACGTTAAATTACTATCTTGCAAGAAAAATAGCAGCCTTTTAGATGTGTCATTTCATATGAGTGTAAACCAAAATGACAATCACCATGGTGTATTTGGTCAGACAGGCCTGAGCAGTGTAGACCCAGATGGGATGGTGCAAAATGTGGCGTCTCATTGATTATTAGAAATATGTAAAGATAATGATTTTTGTGGAATTTATCGATTAATTAATCGATTATCTGATTAATTTTGTCAGCCTTATAAATAATAAAGCAAAAAATTCAAAGATAAATTATGTAGGACTAGACATAAAAGAATATAATTATTATACTGTACACATATGTATTGTAAAAACTTATCAAAACCAGATCACAAATCTGGATTTCTATCATGGTTCTCTTTGACATCACAGTAGCTCAAGTTGTTAAAAATGTCTGAAATAGTTTTTTACCCACACTTCTCAGTTATCTGGACAATTTATTAGCCTAAAAAATACCAAGAACATTTTGAACCCTCAAAATCTTAGTGACATGCCCACGCTCCAACCCTGCACACACAAGCATATAGGTGCAGGCAAGTGAATTTCATTGTCCAAACACTAAGGCTGGCACAATTAATCAGCTACAGTCATTTGGCTAGTTCCTGGTAACGGTATGCTTCATAACAATTTCCAAATAACTGGCTGATCAAAACTTAGATTGTTTTGGTTGATATAGAGTGCTATCCTTCCTTGAAATAACACGCTAAAGAATTTGTCATTCGCCTTTTGTTATCTGCCCTTGCGATGACTGTACTCCGCTGATTTGGCTAGTTCTGAATAGTTCTGCTAGTTCCAAGTAATGAATGAGGGATCTGTAAAAATCCCTCGGATAATGCAACAACTTCTATGTATTACTTTATTAACTTGTATTATGTGTTACGGAGAAAATTAATTCAATATAAAGACATTCCTCACAGAGGGACAGGTTCACAAAGACCTTAAAACCAGCCTTTAAGCAAAAATCTCATAATTCATGGCATAAGGATTTTTCAGCATGTACACCCTCCTGACTGCAAGATTTAGCTCCTATTTTCTGGATTTACGGTGAATGTCCTAAAATTTCGAACAAAATTAAATAATTTCAGTTCTTGCTGTTCGAAATTTTAGAAATTATGATTTGCTAACAAATTTACTGTTCGAAATTTTAGGACAGATTCACTTACAGCCAAAATTGACCTGGCTATTGGACGCTTTCGGACACCCGAAACGACAAAAAAGGACCTACACGACGAAAGGGTTTTCTTATTTGCTATGTGTGATTGGTAAACTGAATGTGAAATTGTATGAACTAATAAATAATTACCACGCTGATGTTTGTTTTTAATTCCATCCGATTAATTCTATGTCGAATAATGTTTCTCGTAACAAAACAATTAATTATCCGGTACACTAATTAATCGCCAGATACGTTTGTTCCGCACTCCGGGAATGTGCCACTTTCTTAAAATAGGCTGGCTTAGTCCACTGTCTTCTTACGTAACAACCCTCTTCACTTTACCGCACTGAGATACACAAGCTGACCAAAAATACTTCAAAAGGTTACCGCACGTTTGTTCTTGTTTGAACCACTACAGAAACACAAAAGTCCCTTTCCTCAAAGGTGAAGTGTACGGAGTTTAAATGTGAAAAGCGCAGACTGATCAGAACTTCCACCGTTTTGAAGCGCAGTATTCACACTGCTTGCTGACATAATGCATCCTGTTGGCGATATGCGTAGACCCAGATCAGACCGCCCCGATACATAGACTGCGTGGATGCGCATGTTGATCTTGTCTATGCTGGTCTCAGATGTCATAAGGTCGTTTCTGTTGGAAAGGACTCATACATAAACGAACAGAGCGGGCAACCAGATCTGAATGCAGCCTGATCAAGATCAAAGATTTCAGCTCTACACCAAACTGAACTACGTATGATAAACCTGTGAACTGCCATTATCGTTTTTAGCAATATTTCTTTCTTAAAAAAAATGTATTGTTGTTTAGAATTCGGTAACGAAACTTATTGCAAGAATCGTGTCATCAATAGTAATCCTTTTATTAGATCCCTGTTCAGGCGAAAATGTCCCTTTATGTACATTGTATATGTGTAAGTCAGATCAGAATGCGAGACACAGTCTAGTGCAGGATGGTGTCCACTAAATTCTCTGATTAGGTCATTGGTATAAAACTCTGTAATACATGAATCACAGTCTCAAGCAAGTGCACAGACTGATCACATTTGTAACAAATGATTAGGTTCATTTTGGCTTGTTGGGACCTATCATCTCTGTTGGGACCATTACCTGTTCAAATAGGATGCACTGAGCATATCATGACAATCAGGCGGCCAGACAGGAAATATTTTGCTGGAGGCATTATTCCCCACGACGAAAACTTTTTCGGCGTGCTTAAAGGAAACCTTTGGCACGCTAAACTTAAATATTAGCGACAGGTATTATCGAAGGACACAGTGTACGGACGAGCAGGAACAACCCAGATCAGAATGTGCGGATGCACATGCTAATTTACAATTTGGCGTGTAGCGCTTTAACACTATCGCATGTGCGTCACACTTTGCAGAAATGATCAGATCAACTTTGGAATTCTGGTATAGCGGTCACACGACTTACCGAAATACCACTGAAATGCCGGAATACCCGTGAAAAATATAGGAATACCTGTGAAGACACCAATACTGGTTTTAATTAAGAAATGAATATACTCGGAGGACGACCCTGAAAAGCCCAATTCCCCCAAAATAGTTTCATTCCCTTGTTCTCTGCAGCGTCCGATCTGGGTCTACGCTGTTTGCATAGGCCTATCTGTTCCAATATTTAGGTTCTTTAAATTTTTAATACGTGCCAGTTTCGTATGCATTTCTGACGAGAAAAGGCTCTAAGTTTGTTTTTCTCCCAAAAGGGTTTCCTGCCACGATTGATGGGTCCGAGACGTGACGTACCGCTATGAGCACGTGGTTTCTTAATGCAGGACAAGTAAATGTTGCTTTGTGACTGTTCGTTTTCTGGATATTTTAATAATTATAATGTTCTCAATACACGTATATACATAATGTAAAAGAATAACAGTATTTATATTTATTTATACCCTGGTAAATGCAGAGTAAGGTCCTCACTCTTTAGGTTTTTACTGTTTAAAGGGAGGTAATTGCATATGCCCCGATGATGAATTTTACGAGTCAGACCCAGCATTTTTTTTTTTATGAATTAGGGGCGGATCCAGGATGATTTCTGAAGGGATTCGATTTGATCGAATTCCGTACTCACTCTACGTATTCGGACAGACAGGCCTGAGCAAACAGTGTAGACCCAGATCAGACGCCGCAGAATGCAATTAAAACCTTCACTGAAAGGGTGTGATGTATTTAACCAAACATTTATAATCACTCCAAGAACTGGAGTTTACATGCCTGTTTGTTACCACAAACGGCAAAATCTGACTGCCCTTGCATTGATGATCTGAGTCTTCACTGGTCGTATGTCTTATTGTCCTAAAAGTGTTTTCCAAATTTCCATGTTCCCTGTTCCCCCTAACTAGTTTCATTCTTTGTCTGCGGTGTCTGATCTGAGTTTACAGTTTGCATAGGCCTATCTGTCCCAATACTTAGGTTCTATTTTAATACCTGCCAGTTTCATATGCATTTCTGAGGAAAAACTGCTCTATAATTTAACGAACAAAAGTGTGGGTTTCCCGGTTTCTTCATGCGGGAAAAGGGAATGTGACTGTTGCATTTTCTGTATTTTCACACATATGTATTTTTTTATTGTAATCTATACTGGAAATGAGACTGTCCCAGAATTGCATGTCGTCGCCCGGTGGCGTATCTGAGCAGTCCCATGAAAATCTACGTAGGTAAAGCAATAAGACATACGTAGTGGTGAGATACACGAACAAACAGCAAATAGTCAGATCATACAGCGCGGATCCATAGATTTATCCTGGCCTTAGTTTTCAGTCGGAATATTTATCATGTCTGCCGCAAGGTAACAACAGTTCTGGATCGCCTGCGCATAATCTAACCCTTGTCACGCGGACATCCACGTGACTGTCGCGTAGAAATGGCTAACATTGTGATGGAAAGTCTTTTTCTTTTTTTCTCCTTGTGAATTTTCAGTCATTATCTCCTTCGTTTGTATAAAATTAAAATACGGTTCCCATGCCATTTATGTACATAAAATTCGTTATGACACTGCTGTGAGCATTTACGTTTTGTGGTGGCTTTCAACACTACTACTTTAGTTTCCTGTTCCGTAACGGAAAAAAAAAAAAAAAAAAAAACGTTACCGAAATTAGAATGTGCCGATAAAAAAATACTTGAAGAAAACTGTGTTCGAAATTTTAGAAATCCCCTTTTTGCAAAATCGCCACTGTTCGAGATTTTAGGACATTTCCAGAAATTATTTTGGGCAAAAATATTAGGTGTTTGAAATTTTAGAGTGTTCGAAATTTTAGGACATTTACCGTAATAATGTTTCCGACATAAAAATATTTCAATGAGGTTTAAGAAGTTGAAAGCAGTATGTGCATAAGGTCCTATTTTCCCCCTTCTGAAACCCAAAAATAAAGTATGCTTGCAGTAAAATTATGTGTTAATTAATCCAATTGTAGCTAGTGTTTGGGACTGTGTGATGCCCCTACAAAGTCTCCCTGCACTTCATCACAGTGCAGATAATATATAAGCGACGACATGAGAAAACCTGTCTTCGAGGTTTGTAACCAAGTAAGACTGGTCTACTCAGCCATAGACTGGCTAACTCAGCCACAGCACCGGATTAGCTAGTCTTGAAAGGTTTGATAGGTTGTATACTGTCTAGATAGCAAACAACAATGGTGCTGATCAGACTGCGCAGATGCAAAATCTATGTGTCTTTGTTGTTCGCATATGGCATAAAGCAGGTTATCTCATGACGCTCATATTTCACTTCAGTTTTCTGTCACATGTGTTGGATACTTTTACATACATTACATCAATATCTACACACCTTTAAACACCTTACCCGGAACTTGATTTCTGTGTCTGTTACTCACCTCAACTCCTTACCATACTTTATCTAAAATTTGAACAAGTATAACTTACTACCCAATGTTTTGTCTAAAAATAGCTGAATGGGTGGCAAACAGTGTAGACCCTGATGGGACACTGCGTTTTGTGGCATCTCGTGTGCATTTTCACTGTTGTTTTGGGCCTGTCTGGCTAAATACGTCCAGAAAAGTATAACATATGATAAGAGACCTGCTCAGACAGACAGGTAAAATAATGACCAATTCTTCAGTGATTTCTAATTGATCATCGATCACAATGGCAGGACTGATAATTTATCATCTTTTAAGCTCCGATTAGCCAGCCCAACTGAATAATATAGATTATTTGATTCTATTTTTTAAAAACCTGGACTAAAAGTCACATAATAATACATAAAAATTTAAACTATTATAAAAAAACTCATTGACTAAAAATAAGGCCGGCACAATTAATCGGATAATCAATTAATTGATCGATAAATTCAATAAAAATGATTATCATTACTGATTTGCTATTATCGATCATTTGATTTCTGTGTCTGTTACTTCACCGTATTTACCCTTAGTATTCAGATATCTCAACTCCTTACCATACTTAATCTAAAATTTGAACAAGTACAGTTTTCTATCCACTGTTGTGTTTAAACATAGCTGGATGAGTGGCAAACAGTGTAGATCCTGATAAAACACCACATTTGCAGTGTCTCATCAAGTCTACACTGTTTGCTCAGGCCTGTCTGACCAAGTACATACAATAAAATATAGCATATGGTTAGAGTCCTGCTCAGGTGGATCTTCCCAAATCTTTAGTCATTGTTAAATTGCTTTTTCTCAATAATCCTGGAGAAGTGATGTGAACCATATTTGGAAATTGGCTTCATGATTGTCTACCCAATTTATATGTTTTGTGACAGGATGATTTTCAGGGCTGTGGAAATACTTTGCCTGACTTGTCTGACTTCTTGTCCCAATTAACTGAGGACAAGTAAAAATTTCAACTTACTTGTCCTGGGACAAGGACTTCATAGCTCTAGCCAAGAAGAGTGTCCAAATTATTATATATACTGTTCTTATTTCTTGAAGAAAACCAGGCGCTTCTAATGAGTACCCACAACATATGGCAAAAGAATGTGTGCAATACTAACTGCTTAGAGGACGAAGCCTGCCCAGTAATGGTGTGGTTAGGTAAACTGACTGCACTCGACATGACCTCATTAGGTTGACTGGTCCGTAAAACATGTTTTTTTTTTTTTTTCCATTGGACCTAGCATGCCAGAATTATGCTTATTTTTAGCTCACCTGAGCTCTGCTCAGGATGAGCTATTGTGATCACTTTTCCTCTGTCCGTTAACATTTTCAAACGACTTCTCCTCTGAAGCCGCTGAGCCAATTTTACTCAAATTTCATATGGAGCCTCCTTAGGATGGGGGAACCAAAAATTGCTAAAATGGTCATGGTCCGTTGACCAAGATGGCTGCCACGCCCATATATGGTAAAAACCTTTAAAAATCTTCTTCTCCAGAACCGAGAATGCCTTGGGGCTGAACCTTTGCAGGAATCATCAGGGACAGGAGGTCTACCAAAATTGCTAAAAGAATTGTCGTACATTGAAGTTTGACCTTTTTATGGCAAGGTCAAGTTTGCTTCCCTATGCATTTGTGTGGAAAAAACCTTTAAAAATCTTCTTCTCCAAAACCGAGCATGGCTAAATCTTTGCATATATCATCAGGAAGGGGAGGGCTACCAAAATTGCTAAAATAATTGTTGTACATTGACATTTGACCTTTTTACATTAAGGTCAATTTTGCTTCAGTAAGGTCAAACAACTTCTCCTCTGGAGCCTCTGGGCCAATTTTGCTCAAATTTCATATGGAGCCTCCTTAGGTAGGGGGAACAAAAGATTGCTAAAATGGTCATGGTTCGTTGACCAAGATGGCCGCCATGCCCATATATGATAAAAACCTTTAAAATTCTTCTTCTCTAGAACCGAGGATGCTTTGGGGCTGAATCTTTGCATAAATCATCAGGGACAGGGGGTCTACCAAAGTTGCTAAAATAATGGGCATACAATGACATTTGACCTTTTTTACCACAAGGTCAAGTTTGCTTCCTTATGCATTTGTATGGGAAAAAACATTTAAAAATCTTATTCTTCAAAACCAAGGATGGCTTGTGGCTGAATCTTTGCATATATCATCTGGAATGGGCGGTCTACCAAAGTTGCTAATTGTCATACATTGGCATTTAACCTTTTTAAGGCAAGGTCAAGTTTGCTTCTGTATGCATTTGTATGGGCCCCATACATTTGTATGGAAAAAATGTTGATAATTTCAAATGGCTTTTCCTCTGAAGCCTCCGGGCCAGTGTTGCTCAAATTTCATGCGGAGTCTCTGTGGGCAGGAGAATGAAAGATTGCTAAAATGGGTATGGTCCATTGATCAAAATTGCTGCCATGCCCACATATGGTAAAAACCTTTAAAAATCTTCTTCTCCATAACCAAATAAGCCCTGGGTCCTAATCTTTGCACAAATTGTGGGGGACAGAAGCTCTACCAAAATTGCTAAAATGATGGTTCTATGTTGACATTTGACCTTTTTACCTCCAAGGTCAAATTTGCTTCCCTGTTTGTATGGGTCATTTACATTTATATTGAAAGTATCAAAGTGACTTGTAGATCAACAGTAGTTAAAATTGTTCTGATTGGAAATCTAAGATGGCCATCATCTGGTTTATATTTATAATATTTCCCTGCCATTGTGCTGTTTACATGTATGAAATCATGATTCTTCAGAAACCACTTAGCCAATTTCCACCAAATTTTACATTGATCCTTCTTTTGAAATGTAATTGATAGTTTATTCAAATGATCATGCTCCATTGACTGTCAGGCCCATACAATGTATATTCTTCTTCAAAACTAAGAACTGCTCAAATGATGATATTTTCATTAGTTGTGATGTTAGGATTGGAAAAATGTTGCATAACATCTGCATGTTTGCAGTGGCTATGTCACTCAGGTGAGCGAACCGTGGCCCGTGGGCCTCTTGTTGAATCAATGTTATTCTAAATATTGCCCCCTTTGGATGGGGACGCCAGTGCCCACAAGATCTGCAAAAGCAATATGCCCCCGCCTGCTTGAGCTAGGATTCTTATATTTATGTCTTCCCCCTTTAGGGTAGGGAGACATATGTATTGCTTTTCCCCCGGGCATCTGTCTGTCTGTAAAAATCATGTCAGCTCTATAACTTGAAAATGGTTCAAGCTGTCTTCACGAAACTTCATATTGATAACAATCAACATTATCATACATGCAGAGCACAAGAACTATAAATCTTGCATTTATACATTTTGAGTTATTTCCCTTGGAACTTTGTCCGTCACAAAATTGTGTCTGCTCTGTAACTTGAAATCTGTTCAAGATATCAAGAAACTTCATGTTAATATCAATCAACATCAATCAATATCAATCAACATGCAGAGCGCAAGAACCATAACTCTTGCATTTATACTTTTTTAATTATTTCCGTTGGAACTTTGTCCATCACAAAAAAACGTGTCCACTCTATAACTTGAAAAGCATTTAAGATATCTTCATAAAACTTTCCATGAATATCAATCAACATTAGAGGACGTGCAGAGTGCAAGAACCATAACTGTTGCATCTATCCTTTTTGAGTTATTTTCCTTGAAAGCTCATTATATAAATGTTCGCTGAATGTACAATACAATGACACCAAAAAGAGGGGAGGCATCTGTGTTTTTGTAGAACAATAAATTCTAGTTATGTCTTGGTTTTGCCTTGTGTCTTGCCTTGGTTTTCTGTCCATCCATCCATCTGTCTGTCACAAAATTGTGTCAGCTCTATAACTTGAAAACAGTTCAAGATATTTTCATGTTACTTTATAGAAATATAAAGCATCATCAGACCATGTGCAGCCAGAGCTCTTGTCAAATTATTTTTGGAGTTATTCCCCTTTGCAATTTGACTGGTATTTTTGTATCCACTCTAGAACTTGAAAACCGTTCAAGATATTTTCATGAAACTTCATAAAACATCATCAGACAACATGCAGACAACAAGAACCATAACTCTTGTCTTTATATTTTTGGAGTAATTTTCCTTTGAAATTTGACAATGTAGTTTCATTGCTATTGAATAAGTAGAAAGCCTTCCAAGATATTTTTATGAAACTTTACAGAAATATAAAGCATCATTGGATGATGTACAGACCACAAGCAGTGTAACTTTTGTCTATACATTACCTTGGAATTATTCCCCTTTGAAGTTTGACTATAGTAGTTTTGTTTCCGCAGTAAAAGTTTATAAGCATTTAAGAAATGTTCATGAAAAATTATAGAAATATAAAGCATCATAAGATGACATGCAGAGTCTGCAGACCACAAATAATTTTCTTAGAAAAGGGCTTGTACACCTTCACCCCCTCTGCGTACAGTTTTGGATCAGTGTGAAGACAACTATTAACTTTTGAGCGAATTCCGTAAAATATTGATGGAGTTATGCAGACATTGCCATTATATCAATAGCAACACCTTGTCAACACCATATTTTGACAGCTGCTGGAGCTAGGATCTTTATATTTTGCAGTGTAGTTAAAAGAGATTCAGAACCACAGAGTGATGTTCATCCAGTATTGCAACTGTAGTTACTCTGAATTGTTCAGAAGGCGATGTCGCGAAAAAGGCATTGCCTTAATTACATATTATCAAATTATTCAGTAAGCGTACAATAATTGTATTGCACGGGTTCGCGGATATGCAGGCTCATTAGGGGCTATGCTCTCCGCATATACACTGATCCTTTTCTTGCTTCGTAGCTCATTTGATAGAAGAATAGCTAATTATACCTGAAAATAGATAATACTGTTTTTACCCTAAATATTCGGACACTTTAACTTCTTACCATACCTGTCCTAAAATTTGATCAAGTCCAGTTAACTAGCTGTTGACGTGCCTAAATTTGTTGAAACAAACAGTGTATACCCAGATCAGATGCCGCGTCTAATCTGGGTCTACGCTGTTTGCTCATGGCTGTCTGTCCGAATTTCTTGGTCCTATTAAGATATACATGATAAAACACCAGAAAAAAAAAACACACACAAAACAAAAAAAACAAAAAAACACCAGCCCTCATACTCGTACTATTAGGAAATGATATATCATACAATGATACTAGTATTGGAGACTTAAAATAAACAAATTAAATAAGAAAACGAACTAAATAAATATAAATAAATAAAACAATTAAAAAATAATAAAGATTAAAATGGCGAGTGTTGTTGGTAAATGGAAAATTGAACACTGCGAAAACTTTGAGGAATATATGAAAGCAATAGGTATGTACGTGTATCTTATATAATAATATGGCTTAATATGAACTCATAATTTCTGACCCTTCTATGCTCAGACCCATCAATACCCGGACTTGATACTGTCCGTTTCCATCAATTATCATGTCGCGGGTGCTGGTGATGCTTACGTCACTTCGGAATCTATATTTTGCAAAACTCCACCCATATTAAACTAGTACATTGTATTAAACACATTTATTTTTAGATAAGCCAGTTAAAATTATTATAAAGCAATAATGCCATCTTGGGTCCGTTATATGTTAATAACATTTTATTCAACTGATTCCTTTTAACATAGATAATCGCCGAATTTTGCACATACTCATTTTAGAAAATGTGGGTCAAATTCGAGAGAATCGACATTTTCACAGTCGACTTTTCAAATTTCTATTACGGTTATGAAGATAATATGCTGATAAAGCAATAAAACAAAGCTTGTTTATTCTGAATAAGTTGGGTTTATAGTTGATTTTAGCGAGAAAAAGCATTAAAAGGCTCTGCTAATGCTAGTACTATTCAACAATGGTCGCCATTTTTTCTTCGACGAATAGCTTCATTCACAAATCAGTGTTTGGAAACTCCATCACAATTTGTAATATGTGTGATCTATGGCAAGCCGTTTTACTATTTATTAAGCAAAATAGATATCTTATATACTACATCAGATATCTTATATAGGATATAAGATATCTAATATAGGATATAAGATATCTGATATACTAATTCAGATATCTTATATCCTATATTAGATATCTTATATCCTATATAAGATATCTGATATAATATATGAGATATCTTATTTAATTCCACATATAAGATATCTAATTTACCATATAAGATATCTTATTTGTTAAATAAGATATCTTATTTATTAATATACATATCTAATATACTAAATAAAATATCTGATATACTAAATGAGATATCTTATTTGATTTAATAAATGAGACCTTCTTTAGTAAATAAGATATCCTATATCCTATATGAGATATCTTATATAGCATATCAGATATCTTATATAGCATATTAGATATCTTATATGCCAATTCAGATATCTTATATAGCATATTAGATATCTTAATTGACATATAAGATATCTATTTTATATAAGATATCTGATATAATATCAGATATCTTATATATAATATAAGATATCTGATATATTAAATCAGATATCTCATTTATAGAATAAATAGTAAAACGGCTTTCTTGCAAGCCGTTTTACTATTTATTATACATTATATCAGATATCTTATATAGGATATAAATTATCTAATATAGGATATAAGATATCTGAAATAGTATATCAGATATCTTATATCCTATATAAGATATCTTATATCCGATATGAGATATCTGATATATCATATTAGATATCTTATTTAATTCCACATATAAGATATCTTATTTACCATATAAGATATCTTATTTGTTAAATAAGATATCTAATATATTAATATAGATATCTGATATACTAAATAAGATATCTGATATACTAAATGAGATATCTTATTTAATTGAACAAATGAGATATCTTCTTTAGTAAATAAGATATCTTATATCCTATATAAGATATCTTATATAGCATATCAGATATCTTATATAGCATATAAGATATCTTATATGCCAATTAAGATATCTTATATAGCATATCAGATATATAGCATATAAGATATCTAAATTGACATATATGATATCTTATTTATATAAGATATCTAATATAATATATCAGATATCTTATATATTATATAAGATATCTGATATATTAAATCAGATATCTGATTTATAGAATAAATAGTAAAACGGCTTGCCATAGTGATCAATATTCAACAAATATAATTAAAAAACAAAATAATTACATAGTAGCTAATTTGAATGATAAGTTCACAGACGACACATATATGAGGTTCATTATTGCGGATAATTGTTGGTCAAATCAAAGACATATAAAATTACTGTTACGTCCTTGGTCAAATTCGAGAAATTGACATTTTCACCAGGTGGTATTTCAACTGGCATTGAAGTAGGTATAATAATAATATGCTCATAAAACAACTTCGAAAACAAAGCTAGTTTTTTTTCCTGAATAAGTTTGGTTTATAATAGATTTTAACAAGGACGTGCATTAACAGGCTCTACTAATGTGAGTAAAGTTCAACAATGGTAGCCATTTTTCTTCGACGAACGGCTTCATTCACAAAACAGTGTTTGGAAACTCCACCAAAATTTGTTAAGTATGTGACCAATATTCAACAAATGTGGTTAAAAAACAATTACATGTATATAGTACTAACTTTTCATGATGTATTGTTCACAAATAATACTTATATGTGGTTGTTTATTGTGGATAATTATCACTTTCTACTTGTTTGATTTTCGCACATTCCAGACGAAAACCGTAACCGGTAAAATCATAGCCACGACATCATCATATCGATAAAATAGGTATTTAGCACTATAGTTACCAGTCCGGGTATTGATAGGTCCGAGATTTACTTGACCATGTTTGGGTAAAGGGGTAACCACTCGTAACATAGGGACACAAGTACTTCAACTTAAATTGCAAATTTACTGAACTATGTTTGGGTAACAGGGTATCACGGGTTACCACAGGTAACACAGGGACACAAATACCTCAACTGAAATTGCAAATATACAGGACTGTGTTTGGGTAAGATGGGTAACAGCAGGTAACACAGGGATACAAATACATCCAATTTAAATGCAAATTTACTGGACTGTGTTTGGGTAACAGGGTAACACGGGTAACCGCAGGTAACACAGGGACACAAATACCTCAACTTAAATTGCAGATATACTGGACTGTGTTTGGGTAACAGGATAACACGGGTAACCGCAGATAACACAGGGACACAAATACATTCATTTAAATTGCAACTGTAAATTGCAAATATACTGGACTGTGTTTAGGTAACAGGGTAACACGGGTAACCGCAGGTAACACAGGGACACAAATACTTTCACTTAAATTGCAAATTTACTGGACTATGTTTGGGTAACAAGTACTTCAACTTAAATTGCATATTTACTGAACTATGTTTGGGTAACAGGGTAACACGGGTAACCGCAGGTAACATAGGGACACAAATACCTATACTAAAATTGCAAATTCACTGGAGTGTATTTAGGTAACAGGGTAACACGAGTAACCGCAGGTAACACATGGAAACAAATACAGTCACTTAATTTACAAATTGACTGGACTGTGTTTGGGTACAGGGTAATACAGGTAACCGCAGGTAACAAAGGGGCACAAATACCTCAACTTAAATTGCAAATTTACTGGACTGTGTTTGGGTAACATGGTAACATGGGTTACCGCAGGTAATACAGAGACACAAATACAGCCACTTAAATTGCAAATTTATTGGACTGTGTTTGGGTAACAGCGTAACACAGGTAATTGAAGATAACGTAGGGCACAAATGCATCCACTTAAATTGCAAATTTTTTCGATTGTTGTAGAGTCCATGACTGTGCTCAGTTAACCTAGACGTTCGCGGTCACTTGCAAAAAAGCTGTCTTTTGACACAACCAAGATGGCGGCCCATTAGAATAAAATTTGTGCCTGCTTGTTGGTAGCCAAAAAAAAAATGAAAATGTTTACTGCATTGATATTTATTTGATTTTTAAATAAATGCATAATTATCACTGATATAATTGATTCGATCTAGCATCAAATCCCGTATACGAGAATAACGGCTACTCTCTAACTGAAGCTCACATGACCCGGCTTCACGATAATCGTTCTGAAGAATGAAAATAGTTTTGAAAAAAAAAAATAAATAAAATAAGTTTTGAAAAAAAAAAAAAAAAAATAAAATAACTCTCAGTGTTTCACTTTATTGAATAGGGGGCTGCGTTCAGTAAACCGAAACAGAACCAAGTGTTTTTCAAAAACTATTTTGCATCGTCTTTTTACATCATCTGAAAGATAATTGTTTATCGGTCACAGGTAACCTCCAATTAGACATTACCTGTTATTCTTGTAGATGAGACTTGATATTGATATCACTCTACCTGTACTAGGTAACAAGACGTATATCGCCACCAAAACGTTTCCACCCTAGTTGCTCCGCCTCTATTTTCACTCTTCCTCGTTTCGCCCGACAAAACCACCCCCGACCCTAGTCGTTTCACTACCAGCTCCCCAAACCATTTCCCCAATATTTGTTTACCTTAAACAACCCTTTTTAGCAGTGTCTTGTTGTGTGTAGGCCTACAGTTATTTGGCTAGTTCCGGTTAAGGCTATGCTTCATAACGATTTCCAAATAACTGGCTGAACAAAACTTGATTGCTTTTTGCTGATACAGAGTACACTCCTTTCTTGAAATACAACACTAAAGAATTTGACATTTGTTTTATGTTATCTGCCCTTTTCACAATCGTAATTTCCGATAAATGCAAAGCGAAAAATTTTCGGAAATGTATCTAGATCGAGGCTGGTGGTGTATTGACAATGCGGACATGAAAGGTACTCGCCACAACCCATGATTAATTCAGGGTTCTCGGGGACACAGAATCCTTGGACGCATAAATTCCTAAAAATTCACAAAGACAAGTCTGCCGGGCGCATCTTTTACCCCGTGGGACTACTACTAATTACGACTGGATTATTTGACTGATGTAGGCAGTGTTATTCTTACCATCGCGTGTTTCAACACCAGCGACAGTACCGTTATCTGCTTGCTGAGCAAGTGGTAGTTAAACAAGTGTTGGCAGTTAACACTTCAGTGATCGCAAACTGGTCGAGCAATAAAAGCATGCGACTGACACCGTAATGCACCCCTTTCCTCATTCTGTATTGCCTCTACCGACTGACTGAATCATCGAGATGCACACACGGGTATCATGTTTTATATCCTCTGAGGCTGGCAAATTTTTTTTTTTGCTGTTCAAGCACCCAAGCAAAATAGTACCTTATCCGTTTGCGAGATCTGCGCATCAAAACGGTTATTCCTGTTGGCCACTAAAATAGTTTCTGAGTTCCACAGAATGTATCACGTAAACCCTGTGTAGAATCTCATCTTATGGGATGCTCAGATGTGCCCCAGATAACGATACACTGAACTGTCTGTTCGCGTTTCTAGCATAAGTTATTTTTTTCTATAGCTCTCACATAAAAAGTGCGTGCTCATAATGGTAGCAGGTGCTTGTAATGGTAACGTCAGATGACAGCGTGGCGGGGAATCCGTTTTGGGAGAAAAAGAACTATTACCATGATGGATTGTAGAGCGTTTTCTTCTTGTAAAACAGACACATATTAAAAACAGAACTAAATTACCAGACTTTTTCTGCAAATCAAAGCAGTAGATCGAAATGTCAGCAAGTAAAAAGCCAGTCCCGGATATTTTTTCGTAGCGTATATTGATCACTGCATTTGGGTGTGGGGGAGTGGAGGGGGTGGGGGGGGAGTGGAGGGGGTGGGGGGGGTGGGGGGGTGGGGGCAAGGCTGGCGGGTAACTTGGGGGTAATTTTGGTATGGGTATGCGAGCCAGTATTTCAAAACCTACCCCATTCATATACCTTGCCTTTGAAAAACCGGACCCATTCATATCCTAGATCATCTGAAATGTTGACCCTTTCATATACTGCCTGTTTGGCACTGAAGTAGGGCACTGAATTTAACTGAAAAGCAATGTATATAGGAGAGTCATGCAGAAGAAATGGGACTGCTTATTACACGGAAAATTCCACAAATCTTCTATTGTGTACTTAGTCATAGTCTGACGATCTGTCACTATTATCTGTGATACACCGCAAGCCTTGTTCTGGATTAGCAAGATTATGCGTGGATAAGCGAGAGTGATAAAACTCGCAATTGTGAAACTGTTCTATTCCAGTGAAGTAGATCATTCTGTTCCAGCATAAGTTATTTTTTAACAAGCAAATTCCATTGGGAATTTATGTCCCCCACCTTATTTTTATTTGAGCTGTTAAAAATGAGTAAGTTAACCAGAGAACCATTGGTCCTGTATCACTTACCTAAGTATTGAAGCAGGAAAAAATTGAAGCTAAAAATGTGGAAAAAATAAAAAAACAAAACAAAAAAACAACAACATAATTTCAAGATTACAAGGTAACTTCAAGATTCTGTAAAAAGCATATGCATATCTTCAGACTATGGTTAAAACATCTGTATAGTTTCAGTGGGAATGGTATAAAACTGCAGGAGGAGTTGCACTCACAAGGTACCTACTACATATACACTTTCATAGTATTGAAGCATGAAAAAACGTCTAAGTTAAAAATGTGAAAAATTTGAAAAAAATTATATCAAGACTCTGTAAATACCACATGCATATTTTCAGACCATGATTAAAATACCTGTGAAGTTTCAGAGGGATCAATATAAAAGTTGTAGGAGGAGTTGCGCTCACAAGGTCCCCACTACAAACTCGGAACCATGCAAAAAAGTCTAAGTTAAAAATGTGAAAAAAAGGTAAAGAAAAAATAACTTAAGGGTTCTGTAAAAAGCACATGCATATCTTCAGACCATGATAAAAACACCTGTAAAGTTTCAAAAGGATCGGTCCAAAACTTTAGGAGGAGTTACGCTCACAAGGTACCTACTACATATACACTTTCATAGTACTGAAGCATGAAAAAAGTCTAAGTTAAAAATGTAAAAACTTTGAAAAAATTACTTCAAGATTCTGTAAAAAGCACATGCATATCTTCAGACCATGATTAAGATAAATGTGAAGTTTCAGAAGGATCGGCATTAAACTGTAGGAGGAGTTACGCCCACATAGTCCCCACTACAAACTCAGAACCATGCAAAAAAAATCTAAGTTAAAAATGTGAAAAAAGTAAAAAAAAAAAAAAAATTTAAGGATTCTGTAAAAAGCATATGCACATCTTCAGACCATGATGAAGACACCTGTAAAATTTCAGAAGGATTGGTTAAAAACTGTAGGAGGAGTTGCGCTCACAAGGTACCTACTATAAACTCTGAACCACGCACCACAATGCAAAAAAAGGCTAAGTTAAAAATGTGAAAAATTTGAAAAAAAAATAATTTAAGGATTCTGTAAAAAGCACATGCACATCTTCAGACCATGATGAAGACACCTGTAAAATTTCAGAAGGATTGGTTAAAAACTGTAGGAAGAGTTGCGCTCACAAGGTACCTACTATAAACTCGGAACCACGCACCACGATGCAAAAAAAGTCTAAGTTAAAAATGTGAAAAAAGTAAAAAAAAATAATTTAAGGATTCTGTAAAAAGCACATGCATACCTTCAGACTATGATGAAGACACATGTAAAATTTCAGAAGGATTGGTTAAAAACTGTAGGAGGAGTTGCGCTCACGTTATCTATTATAAACCAGGCACCACGGAAAGCTGAATACTATGTCCCCTCACTTTTCTTCGAAAAGGCCGGGGACAATAAAAGGAACGAAATATTACTCAAAACAATTATAACGAAATTCTTTGATATTGATTAGGCAGCGCAAGCTAATCTGTTTTTTATTGTGTTTTTTTCACACTGGTCATGTATATGAGCCCCTACGAATACAAATGAGAAACCACCTTATGGCATATTAAATCGCAAACTGCTGCAATTTAGTTTTCACAGGGCTTTAACTCTCAAGTCAATGCAAAATGCTTTGTTTAACAGGGAGATAAAATAAAATAAGTGAGAATAAGGGTACTAATAAATAAATAAATAGAAACATTTTTTCTTGGTAAAGGGAATTTGACAAAGTTCAGATGAATGTAAACTTAATACTTGGTCCCAGTTGAACCTTTACCACTCTCTGGGCTAATTCAGCAGATGACAAATTGATGATATTTTTCTTATTTTTTCCCCTTCAACAGGTTTTGACATTTCATACAAATGGTCTCCAGTGAAAAATTTTTACATGGAATGTCAAATCCTGTGGAGACAATTTGTATGAAATCCAAAACCTGTTTTCAGGGTAAAATAAAAAAAGGAAAATACTTCAAAATGTCATCTGCTAAAAAATTTATACACTGTTCTAAGTCTTAATTAAAACATTTAAAATGTCAAAAAAGTTGATTGTAGTGTAAACATATAAGGCTTCACAAAATATAATAATTCTTTTGAAATGTCAAAAAAGTTGATTGTAGTGTGAACATATAAGACTTCACAAAATATAATAATTCTTTTGAAAATACAAAATTATCTCAATTTAAATTGTTTTAGCAAAAGTAAAAAAAAAAAATAAAATAATAATAATAACATGTTAAATTAAAATAAATACAATTTATGTAGATACATATTATTTAGTTGTAAAAATGTGGTTTAATATTATCCAACAGGTATTTTTGTACCTCATCCAACTGAAATTGGTCCAAGGAATACACCTCATTTGGTCCAACTGATAATCACTTCGACCAGCAGTCCAAGGTCCAAGTGATTTGGTCCAAAGAATACAGGGCTTTAATGTTTAGTTTAAACATATTTATTTCATCAAATATACATATTTAATAGCAAGTTACATATATCAGAAGTTAAAGGATTTGAACGAAAGCTATTGAAAGCTTATATAGTTCATCTCCTTTAATGTTTAGCACTCTGGGGTCAAATTTTCAACAGACGACATTCTTAATTTTCACAGAAAACAGGATTTGACATTTCAAGGAGACAATTTGCATGAAACATCTAATCCTGTTTTCTGGGAAAAATAAGAAAAATATCAATTTGTCGTCTGCTGAAAATGCCCAGAGAGTGGTAAAGGTTAACTCAAGTCATTGTAAAATGTATTTTAAACAGGGGTTAAAAACAAAATAAGTGAGAATAGCCTACCAACTGAAATTGTAAATTCAGACCATTTATACACATCTAAAATTATGTTAAAAAAATACCACTGTTAAAATATTTTTTGTAAAGGCACTTTGTTATTGAAAGTCCAACAAAGTAATGTAAACTTAATACTTTGTCTGATTCGGGGTCCAATTGAACCTTAATTCAGCAGATGATAATTGGGCTAATTCAGCAGATGACAAATTGATGATATTTTTCTTATTTATTTATTTATTTTTTTTTCTCCATAAAACAGGTTTTGACATTTCATGCAAAGCGTCTCCGGCCACTGAAGACAATTTGCATGGAATATCAAATCCTGTGGAGATAATTTGTATGAAACGCCGAAAAAAAATAAGAAAAGTTATTCAAAAATGTTATCTACTGAAAATTTGCTACAGAGTGCATTTAATTGTCGAAACAAATTGATTGCAGTGTGAAAATATTAGGCTTCACAAAATATAATAATTCTTTCAAAAAATTATCTCAATTGAAATTGTTATATCAAAGGTAAAATAAATAAAAGAAAATGAAGACAAATTATATAGATACATGTTATTTAGTTGTAAAAATGTGGTTTAATATGGACCAATAGGTATTTATGACCTGGTCCAACTGGAATTGGTCCAAGGAATACACCCCATTTGGTCAAACTGATAATCACTTGGACCTGCAGTCCTGGGACCAGCTTTATTGTTTATACTGGTAAACTGGTTAAATTTATATTCCTGTAGAATTGCACTATGCAAGCTATTAACAAGTATCATACTAATTGGACGGCTAATATTTACATCAAAGTTTAAGTTTAGCTCATAGCTCCTTGCATCGTTTAGTAAAAACAAAAACCAGTTCCTACATTGCAGAGGTGCATTAGCGGATGCTCATAGTGCTACCCGTGTATTCAACCAACTACTGTTCGTACATGATATTCTAACAACATGGCGACCAATGCACGACCATTGTATAGATACACATGGTTCCCACCCTAATTCCCCATGCAAAGCTGTGATGGGTGTATGGGTGTATATTTACCAACCCCTAGGAAGACTCGCATACCGTATTCGACCTAATTACTGCACTATGCGCTTAAATTTTTCAAAAGCACTGGGGAAACTTGTGGTAAAATATCCACCTACTAAGGGCACATTTGAAAGAAAGATCAACAGAGGACTTCATGAGGAGCGTATTTAATGATGCTAATGCAATGTTATTTTCTGTTTTTTTTTATATAATCATATGTTGTGGATACTCGTTTGAATTGCCTCGACTTTTTGAGGCAATTCAAATGAGTACCCACAACATATGTCTTTTTCATAAAGAAGTAGATAAAAGTACACTGGTTGTAATCTTTTTGATTACTAAATTGTTTGACTGTGCGCTTATAGGAGCATGTGTGGTAATTGGGTCGAATACGGTAGTCCTATTTTATACAGTATTTATGCAAGAGTAAGATTTAAATTTCCAAATACTAGCACTGTATCCAATAACCGGACAAACAACAGATTCATACAGTTTTGTGTAAACATTATACGGCAAACTGCCGGCTAACTTATACTTGGCTATTAAGAGCCCCAATGCTTGACTTGCACTTTGAGCTACAAATTTTGCAGTCAACTCAAAAAAATTAAAACTATCTCTTTAATTGTAAAAACATGGTTTAATATGGTCCAACAGGTATCTATGATAGGGTAGGGCCTGGGTCCCCGAGGCCAGGATGCAACCATCTGCTGGCAAGGTGATGGCCACAGTATTTTGGGACGGAAAAGGCATTATTATGTTGGACTTTTTACCCAAGAGAAGTACAATAACTGGAGTGCACTATGCAAAATTTTTAGACCAGCTGGGAACCGCCATCCGTGAAAAAGGCCACACTTGCAAAGTTGCAATGGATGCTGTAGAGCAAAACGGGTATGAATCAATACCACATCCTGCCTATTCACCTGACCTAGCTTCTAGTGACTTCTTCCTATTCCCAAACTTGAAAAAGGATATCCGTGGACTTCATTTCTGGTCTGATGAAGAAGTCGTGACGGCAGTTGAGGAGTGGATCAATGGAAAGGACCCTGACTTTTTCAGTTCTGGGCTGACGGCACTTGAACACTGTTGGTCTAAGTGCATCACACTAGAGGGCAATTACATCGAAAAAGAAGAGGTGGATCTCAACCGGAAATAAGTTAGGCTGGTTACTTATTGACTCACCCTCGTACATACATTAAACATGAAATAGAAAGACTTTGTGGTCAACTGCATAATGTCCAATGTTATAATATATAGATTTGAAGGTCATAAACAAAAATCAGTGTAGCAAGCTATAATATGGATCTTCTTAATATACCAATAAAATTCTTGATTTGCATAGGTTTGTTAGATTGCAGATAAATAAACTACCTACGTAACACCTGATAATGTAACAGAATAAATAAGGAAAAAAGGGCAATTTTTATCCTCTTATTCTGAAAATATGAAATTACAGAACTTTATTACTCTAAAACTGAGTATTAATTCAAATAATAATGGTATAGGTAAAGACCTTAACAGAGACAAAATCCCTTAAAATTAAGACGTAAAGGTGTTACATATGTTACCATTGATAAATTATTAAACAAGATCATGTAAGGGTCTGACATATAATTCATCTGTAGATATTTTATTTAGACATAGAGAAATTATAAGCATTGGCCATACATTAAAAGTTTCAGGACAGTAATCATTTATGCAAAAGTGGCCATAATGCAGATAGCAACTTTAGTGTTAACAGCATTGAATATATTTAACTGCCGAATGTATATAACTGACAAAGATTTCTGCATTAAATTTAGAGTTTAAGAAATGCTTACAAACACTTCAAAAGGATACAAAACAGAGGCATTAAAAACCGATGCAGAATACCATACAGAAAACCACCAAAGCCCACAATATATAGGTATTTTAGATGTTACCTATGTTACTATGGGCAAAAAAATAGGCAGAGACAGGTTTTAATGCACCTGTGTATCTCATATTACTAAAATATAATGCTACAAATAAGAATTTACTTTATTTGTACAACTTCTAGGTTGCATTTGGTGTGATAATATGTGAAAATGATTTTTTGAATGTTACATTTCAAAGTGGGGTGACACAGCTTAACACCCAGTAACTGACAAAGTATAAAAGCTAGAGAGATCATGTTTGTAGCTTTGGAAAGGGAATTTAAATATCTTGTCACAAAGTTAAGGCCAAAGGGGCAATGTACAATCTACGAAAATGAACTATACGAGTTAAAATACTCATTTCTAAAGAGTACCGTAGAAAATGTAACATGTGTAACACCATGTAAGGCCAAACAGAATTTTTAAACATCACATTTTGTGGCTAATGGACTGTTCTGTAACTTCATATATTTAGTTGGGTCATATTATTACTTTTGCTCCAATTCTCATAGGTTTAATAATTTCCTAAAGTATTATATTTTTTGTAGGGGTAACAAATGTAACAGGCTGTTACTGGGTAACGCCCCCATCGCCAGATGGCTAACATGCTGCAAAATATTTGCAAGATAATAGACTATAAGAAAAACATGGTCTACAAAATTCCCCCTGGGGGCAGGGGGATGGTAAACCCTAGCTGGCCAGCGGCCTATTTCATGGAATGAAGCTAAAATTACAAGCAAAGTTTGTGCAATACCCTATCTATGTGTAATATGCTGTTTAATGATGGTAAATATATCAGAGATCAAAGACACTTATGTGATTGATGTTTTGTATCTATACCAGAACTGGCGTGAGACAGAAGCAAACTACCTTTTTAATACCTGCTACTGCTGATAACATAGAGTGCCTTTTGATTACTAAAGTTGTTTATTCAAATCAAATTCTAGATAATGAGCTCCAGATTAGAGAGAGTAATAGGTATTTCAGCACTGAATCCAAACTTGGGCAGCAGGGTTGATGGTGCGGGGAGGAGTGGTTTGGGGATATGGAAACGGATTAAAATATACTTAGTACTAGCAATTAAGTTTCTACTGCAGTATTGAACTCACATTTAGGGAGTAAACACATTATGAAAACACACCTATACAAATATATAGAAAATTTCACCTCCAAAAATTTTCACATAAAAAACTCTGATATTTTTCATATTTCTGCTCAAAACATAGATTGTGGGTACTCGTTAGAACTGCCTCGGCGAGGCGGTTCTAACGAGTACCCACAATCTATGTTTTGAGCAGAAATAAGAAAAATAAGTATACCCCTGTAAACCTCAGTTTTACTATATAAAAGTGGGGTTTAAGGGGGTCAAAATTATATAGGCATGTTTTCGTGATGATGTTCAAGGTTCTGTGCTTCTAGAAATTGTTACTGTCAAAACACAACTTAGCTTGCTCTACATGTTACTCTTTATACCTTATTCGACCTAATTACTGCACTGTGCGCTTAGGTTTTTCAAACTTACTTGGAACACTCATTTGTGGTAAAATATGTGTCTACCTACTAAGGATACACAAAAAAGATCAGAAGAAATACTTATTTGATGATGATTATGCGATTTTTTTTCTTCTGATTTTCTTTATAAAGGCATATGTTGTGGGTACTCATTTGAATTGCACCGACAAGTTGATGCAATTCAAATAAGTACCCACAACATATGCCTTTATAAAGACGTAGACAAAAAGTACACTGGCTGTAATCTGAAGACTACGGAATTGCTTGACTGTGCGCTTATAGGCATAGGTGCGGTAATTAGATCGAATACGGTATGTGTATTTTAAAAAGCCTACATCTGCTCATTAGACACATTCTCTTAGTAAATGTTTCCACACATCAGTGAATTTTAAGACAAATCGAAAAATGTTACCTGATGAATAAATGAATGTTTTTTTTTTTTTACAATCACACACTGGAGCCCTACATGTGTGCAGTCCTCTATGTGTGCAGTCTGACAATGGCCTATGCAGTTGACTTTACTAACTCATGAAATAATACAGAACAGACCAGCAATGCCCAATTGAGACTGTTGTATACAGAGGCTCTGGTTGACTGGAATACCTGTATTTCTCATGTGCTTGTAAGTCAGATTTTGCTAGGATACCCGCTTATTTATTGAATATACTGCAATTATTTCTACATTTACTTATATTAGGGACAATATTTATATTGTCACCACCAGGTCCAATGAGCTACTTGTGCGGCTTGGCATTGAGGATCTGGACCTCATTCTGAAGGAGAGAAGACTCCGATGGTATGGACATGTGGAACACTCAAATGGTGTAGTCAAGACAGCCTTTGACATATAGGTTGATGGAAAGCGTGGGCCTGGGAGGCCCAAAATGACATGGAAGCAGCTGACAGAGAGGGATTGTAGAGAGTGAAAGCTCCGGCTATCAACCCTCATGATAGACATACCTGGAGATCTGGTGTGAGATCTGCCATCTGTGCAGCAAGCCAGCTATGTGGAAGGGGCCCACTGATGTGGATGTTGCCCCTGTACCTGCACATTAATCAAAAATCCGATTATGATGATTATGATTTAAAGAAACCCTTGGACTTCTCCGAGTACTTGAAAATTTAAAACTAATTTAATAAATGGATTTGTAATTACTGTGCTTTTCACATCTTTCAGAAAGTTGTTTTTTGCTTGGCCCTATACACAGAAAACGTACATTTGCAAAGTTTTGTCATGATTTAACGCAATACCAATAGTCGTAACTACCTATGCACAAAAAGTTTTATTCTAGTCATTGGTTTAAAAAAAAAAATTAAATATTTTCACTTTTTTTCTATAGTAAAAATGACTGCAAATAATGCAGAAGTCTGAGGATCGGTAACTTGGAGGCAGACTTTCAACAAGTTCCGCTTGTTCAAATTTTTTATGAAATTTTCACACGTTGTTGTGAAACATCAGTAATTCAAAACAGCAAAGAAAAGTGAAAAAGTGCAAAAAAGTATTTTCTTGGACAAATATTCCAAAATCACTTTACTACAGAACTGCAGACTAATTTTTGGCCGTAAAGTACATGTACCGTACTCACTTGAAAACAGAACACAGAAACAGAAAAGACAAATGGTTTCTGATAAATCATGGTCCGTCAGAACAAAATATATTCATTTAAAATAAAACACCAAAAACACTTGTTTCTTTTTGATGTGAGACTGTAGTCTTGTCACTGATATGAAAACAACCTGGTATAATGTCAGTAAACATGCACATGTAGATGCACAATAGGAGGATCAATAGGAGGATTTAATATTGGGGAATTTAGTATTGGCTAATTTATCTGTGCCATAGGTATTATCATATCAGTGAAAGACTCAGATCAACCTGAAGCACCTCTGCAGGCTGATCTTAGTCTTCACTGGGCATGCATGTACACTATGAACTGCTTTGTCCCAGCTCCAAAATTTTGATATCTAACGTTCCGCCAACACCACGTTAATGAAGCTTTCCAATAATTAGAAATAATGAAAAATTATCTATTAGATAATGTCTAACACAGATTCATGACAACTGATTGAGATTTGCCATTGCGTTTACAGCGTTTACAGTTGTAAATACGGCGTAAAATACGACCGCCATCCTGAGGCCGGAGCAGCGAAGAGAACCCATTAATGGCGGACTGGACTAATTTGTCACACTTTTTTTTTTTTTTTTAAAGTCCAGCCTAACAGACACACCAACTAAAAACCATACTACAAATAGTAAACTGGTACAAATAGACTGGTAAAAATAAGAAATCACAATTTTCCTGTATATTTTAACTTGTTTTTTTTTTTCTAAAAGTAAATAGCCATGTTACCCTTGTTACCTGTATTACCCTAGGGTAACAGAAATGGACTGCTGGGAAACGAATAGTACTTTCTGGACATAGGGAAATGAGTAGTACTTTCTGGACATAGGGAAACGAGTAGCATCACGAAAACATGCCTATATAATTTCGACCCCCTTAAACCCCACTTTTATATAGTAAAATTGGGGTTTACATGGGTTAACATTCCTCATCGAGGCAGTTCTAACAAGTATCACAATCCATGTTTTGAGAAGAAATATGAAAAATATGGGATTTTTTATCTGAAAATTTTCCTTTTTTGGTTATAAAATTTTCAATATATTTGAATAGGCCTGTTTTCGTAATGACTTTCTGGACATACATGCTTCCTCTTAGTGTCAGTGGTAGGCTATGTTCTGTGGCTGTGGCTCTTCCTGGACATCTTCCATACTATATTCAATGCATTACGTAAACATGCCTATTCAAATATATAGAAAATTTCACCTCTAAAAACTGAAAATTTTCAGATACAAAACTCCAATATTTTTCTTATTTCTGCTCAAAACATAGATTGTGGGTACTCGTTAGAACCGCCTCGGCAAGGTGGTTCTAATGAGTACCCACAATCTATGTTTTGAGCAGAAATAAGAAAAATAATGTATACCCCTGTAATCCCCAGTTTTACTATATAAAAGTGGGGTTTAAGGGGGTCAATATTATATGGGCATGTTTTCGTGATGGGCTCAAACATTTTTGGGACCACTGAGCCACTGAGGGTTAATCGTAGCGCCAGGTCCGCTAAAAGAATCATTGGAGAGAAAATGTCCGTATGAGTCTTTGCACGTGTGCAGGATGCACCTGAATCTGTCATTTTGCGCATGTTCGAAAAAATTGGCAACAAAATAAATTTTCAATTATTTCCCCACTGACTATGATATTCCCACGAATCATGATATTGTGAGTCTTATTAGAAGTGACTCTGCGGGGCTCGTCTGATAACTACCCACACTATGTTTTTATTTTTGTTTTCATGGAGAAATGAGAAAATTATCCACATATTATGTGTACCCCTATATTTATATTAAAAACAGTTTTATGTAGAAGCCTATACTCATAAGAGAATTTTTACAATACATGTAGTATTTTTTTCAATCAGGCTTTCAATTTGTTTATTACATTTTGCAACCTTTTCTGCTGCATCAGTCAGGGTTAATGCTTAATAAGCAACTTTTTCCTTATTTCCAATTTTGTACAGTGAAAATGACATAGCTTATATAGCTCTAGATAAGACATAACGAGATAAATAGGCCGTGCCAAGCGAAAATGCCTCTTCCTGTGCAAAATGCCCAGATTCATATTCATCCCACACATGCGCAAAGTATCATTGGGGCATTTGCTCTCCATTGATATAATCTATAGTGTCCAATGATTCTGTTAGCGGACAGCGAAGGCCCAAATCAGACTTCACTGTCCATATATGCCCAAAGACACATTTCCACATGGCATGGGTTCAAATGTTTCTTTTATTTCTCTACAAAATGATAAGCTATAGATTCTCATCAAAAGCGACTCTGCAAAGCACTTCTAATGTGTACATACAACATACAGTGGACTCACATTATCTCAAACTCCAAGGGCCCAGAATTTTCAGTTTGAGATATCCATAGTTTGAGATAACAGGAATTAAAGTATAAAGAACATAAAGCATAGCTAACCCAGTCTTATGAAAATTACCTTTGACTTAAGCAGTAGTTTGAGTTACCAGTGTTTGAGATAATGAGAGTCCTCTGTTTATTTTATGGAGATAGAAGTATATATTTGCATCAGTGTCCGAGGAAGGAAGTGTCCACTTCAGGAACTCAGATATAAAAGGGTTACGATCAAACAGAAAGAAAAATCAAAAGAAATATTGTCAAGCTTTACTCTCTCTCTCTCTTCTCTCTCTCTAAACAAACAGTATGTCATCTGGTTCACCCAAAGAGTTAACACTTGCATGCCAGCTAAATAGCAGGCAACAATTTGAAATAATTGTCTTAACTTTTATCATAAACTAAATATTGATATTTCATATAGATTGTTTCCTACAAAGTCAATTTGCATGAAATGTCAACCCTATTTTCTAGTTAAATAAGAATGGTTTGTTGCCAAGAGAATGCTAAAGATCAATGGATTAGTGCAGAGGCTATGGTCAGTGTGTAAATGTGCAAGTGCTCTGAATCTTGCTTGTTTCTATACGAATAGTACAGTAGAATTCTGTCATTAAGACCACTCGGAAATAAGACCATTCCATTTTTAACCCTTGTCCTGCTGAATGAATCAAGATGCCATGCCCGCCATTCAGATAACTTGATCCAGATTATTGCTATAAATTGGCATACTTGATGGCAAACAGTGCAGATCCAGATCAGTTGGCTTCTGAAGAAGCCAACTGATCTGGATCTACACTGTTTGCAAAACAGGGTATATCAGAGTTCAGCAGGACAAGGGTTTTGCCAGCCCAAACAGGGTTTCTTTGTTATACATAGCTCCAGATAAAAGGGATAATATTTTTACTTATTTCACAACAAAACTAATGTGAGTACTTATTAGCAGAGTCTTGCTGAGGCACTTCTTCAGAATCTTCAGAATCAGAATCAGAATTTTTTCTGGTGATAGTCTGGGAAGTTAGTCCCTAGCTCTCACCAGAGAGGTAAACCTAGCCACACTATCCTCTGCACCTTCAACAGAGGTAATAATCAAATCTGGAAGGGCATTCCAATCTGATTGCTTGAGGGAAGAACGAGCCCTTGTAAATGTCAGTTCTTGCAGCAGAGGTCTGAAGAGTAAATGTGATGACTGGGGAAGGTGGAGAGTAAGATCATCTGTTGGAATGCTGGCAGCACCCTTTAGACCTTTATACAAAAGAATCAGTCTACTGTCTCTTCTCCCCTCTTGAGAGACTCCCATTTTAGTTTTTTTTTTCAGTATTCCAGTCGTACCCACAGTTTCAAAGCAACAATTGCAAGTAACAAACCTAGCAGCCCTATTTTGAACTTTTTCAATTTCTTGTTGAAGAACCATGCCTTGGGGATCCCAAATGCAGCTGCCATATTTCAGATTGGAGTGAACATGTCCCCTATATGCTGCCTCTTGAACATCCTGAGGACATTGATAAAGATGTCATCTCAGGAAACCAAGAGTTTTATTTGCCTTCGTACACAGGTTGCTGATAGGTGTATTCTAGCTCGTCAAGTGTGATTGTTACTCTTAGGTATTTTTTCAAGGACTGTACCCTCTACGAGTACCCACAATGTATTTTGTGAAGAAATAAGAAAAATATCGGTACTTATTGATTGGAAAAAACACCTTATCTGGAGCTTAGTTCTACATTCAATATTAAGACCATCCCACAAATAAGACCACTTTTAGGCAGTATCAAAGGTGGTCTTCAGTGGGTTGACTGGGTTTTAAAGCCTCACCTCAATCAAACAAAAAATAAAACAAAATCTGCTGTATGTGTGGTCAACAGTTTAGACCCTGATCAGATGCCACACATCATGACATCTGATCTGGGTCTCCAATGTTGGCTAAGGAATTTAATAGCGGAATTTTACTGCATTGATTTTCCCATGGCAGATCTCATTTCTTCTCTCTTTTACCGGTACTCCTGCTTTGTAGTGAACCATATTTATCATAAATAGACAACTTAGAGCTGATCTCATTTCTTCTCTCTTTTACTTGTGCTTTGTATAGTGAACCATATTTATCATAAATATAAGGACAACTTAGAGCAGATCTCATTTCTTCTCTCATTTACTTGTGCTTTGTATAGTGAACCATATTTATCATAAATATAAGGACAACTTAGAGCAGATCTCATTTCTTCTCTCTTTTACTCCTGCTTTGTAGTGAACCATATTTATCATGACTATTAGGACAACTTAGAGCAGATCTCATTTCTTCTCTTTTACTCTTGCTTTGTAGTGAACCATATTTATCATAAATATAAGGATAACTTAGAGCAGATCTCATTTCTTCTCTCTTTTACTCTTGCTTTGTAGTGAACCATATTTATCATAAATATAAGGATAACTTAGATCTCATTTCTTCTCTCTTTTACTCCTGCTTTGTAGTGAACCATATTTATCATAAATATTAGGACAACTTGGAGCAGACCTCATTTCTTTTCTCTTTTACTCCTGCTTTGTAGTGAACCATATTTATCATAAATATTAGGACAACTTAGAGCAGATCTCATTTCTTTTCTCTTTTACTCCTGCTTTGTAGTGAACCATATTTATCATAAATATTAGGACAGCTTAGAGCAGATCTCATTTCTTCTCTCTTTTACTCCTGCTTTGTAGTGAACCATATTTATCATAAATATTAGGACAACTAAGAGCAGACCTCATTTCTTCTCTCTTTTACTCTTGCTTTGTAGTGAACCATATTTATCATAAATATTAGGACAACTTAGAGCAGACCTCATTTCTTCTCTCTTTTACTCTTGCTTTGTAGTGAACCATATTTATTATAAATATTAGGACAACTTAGAGCAGATCTCATTTCTTCTCTCTTTTACTCCTGCTTTGTAGTGAACCATATTTATCATAAATATTAGGACAACTTAGAGCTGATCTCATTTCTTCTCTCTTTTACTCTTGCTTTGTAGTGAACCATATTTATCATAAATATTAGGACAACAGAACACTTACAACAATCAAAGCACTGGCAGCACGTGGGTAGATTGTCTCGGAGTGTAAGCTCAGAAAATGGTCCTCAACCCTTAACTACCTATAATTTCAGCAAACAGTGCAGCTACTGATCAGAGGCCATGTCTGATCCGAGTCTGCAATGCTTGCCAATGTCCCAAATGATTACATTGGTCAATGATAATCATGTGGACAACTGCCTAAGGAAAATTTGGCGTTTGTATACTATGGCCTGGTTGTAAACAAATGATTTGGTAAAATGGATAATGATGACGTTACCGATAATGATAATAACAATGATCATAATACTTTTTAAAATTAATGCATATGTAATATAATTCTTACTATAATTAGTGCTGTTGTTATAGCCAGTAGTAGTAGTAGTAGCAGTGCTCCAGCTAGCCCTATACAGAGGAGCGGGCCCATTTCTGCCGGCCCTCTGCCCTTTTAAAGCTTATTTCAACTCCTGACATCAAACCCTACATTTTGGTAAAATTTTCATTTAAATCAGACCAACATTAAAAAAGTTATCAATATTTAACTTAAACCACTCTCTGGGCTAATTCAGCAGATGACAAATTGGTATTTTTCTTATTTTTCCCAGAAAACAGCATTTCACATTTCATGCAAATTGGAGACAATTTGCATGGAATGACAAATCCTGTTTTCTGGGAAAAATAAGAAAAATATTTCATCATGTCGTCTGCTGAAAATTTTTCCCAGAGTTGAAACTGAGCCCCTCTGCCCTGAAATCCTAGCTGGAGCACTGAGTAGTAGTAGTAGTAGTAGGATTATTCTCTTATCTTTATCAATATTTACAACATTAATTGTAGAAGTAGTAGTAAAAGTATTATCATTGTCATTTGATCATCATAATTATCATAATAACTAATTTAATTATTTCTATTTCTTTTTTTTCATTTTTATTGTAAAACACAGTTACTATTATTATGTTTTACCATATTATTGGGGTATGTGGGCTTTGTCCATTCTAACAATAATCAACTAGTAAAATTTACCATATTTTTTTTCAGTGTTGATGTATATAAAAATCTGCTGTGCCGGGCCCGGCAACATTCCTTCGTAGAGATTGATCATATGGTCATTGTCTCCTTTCTGCTGATTTAAGAAGGGCAGTTGCCAGTTTCTGGTGAAAGAATGAGCACAAATATGGTTAACTGCTTAGAGGACTAAGCCTGCCCAGGAAAAGTGTGTTAGGAAAAAAATCTGCTGTATGAGTGGCCAACAGTTTAACCTCTGGGACTCCACTGTTTGCTAAGGCAGGCCTGTCCAAGTAGTTAGGGTCAATACTGTATTACTTTATTGTTGCGTTTGGTTTTGAAGTAAGTCAAGTTGAATGGGATAAAATAAAATATTTTAAATTATATATATTGTGCTTTATACAGTCTTTTGCCCAACGCTAGTTATTATTCTTGAATTGGTTCAAATACATACGATAATTATACAAAATAAATGGAACACACTGGAAAACCTAAAATTTATAATTATTGAAATTTAGGTACTGAGATAATGGAAACTCTGTAAAGCTCTTCCTTATAACGGATCAGTGCGAAGACAACCAAGTGACTTCCCAGGAGAGTTATAAAAGGCTAGCGCACTTTGTTGTATAAGACAGCTTTATGGCAAATGGCTGTGCAATGTTGTGTTTTTAAAAAACACTTGCTGATGCTACATGGTGTATTTGGAGTGGCCTCACATAAAGTGCTTTTGAACCAACCAAAAAACCATAGCAGGGAGACACACCAAAATGCCAACAATTTTGAAACATGGGGATCAAAAAACAAAACACACACACAAAAAAAAAAAAACAAACAAAAAACAAACAAGAGGCCCACGGGCCACGGCTCGCTCACCTGAGTGATATAACCACTGCAGATATGCAGATGTTATGCAACATTTTTCCAATCCTATCATCACAACAGTAGGATCAATGCAAAATATGGAGGAAATTGGCTAAGTGGTTTCTGAAGAATCATGATTTTATACATGTAAACAGCACAGTGGCGGCAAGGAAATATAATAAATATAAACAAGATGACGGCCATCTCAGATTTCCAATCAGAACAATTTTAACTACTGTTGATCTACAAGTCACTTCGATATTTTCAATATAAATGTATATAGCCCATACAAATGCATGGGGAAGCAAATTTGACCTTGGAGGTAAAAAGGTCAAATGTCAACATAGAACCATCATTTTAGCAATTTTGGTAGATCTCCTGTCCCCCATAATTTGTGCAAAGATTAGGGCCCAGGGTTTATTTGGTTCTGAAGAAGAAGATTTTTAAAGGTTTTTACCATATATGGGCATGGCAGCCATTTTGATCAATGGACAATGTCCATTTTAGTAATCTTTCATTCTCCTGCCCAAGGAGGCTCCGCATGAAATTTGAGCAACAATGGTTCAGAGACTTCAGAGGAAAAGTCATTTGAAATTATTAACATATTTTTCCATACAAATGCATACAGAAGCAAACTTGACCTTGCCGTAAAAAGGTCAAATGTCAATGTATGACAATTATTTTAGCAACTTTTGTAGACCCCCCGTTCTCGATGATATATGCAAAGATTCAGTCACAAGGCATCCTCAGTTTTGGAGAATAAGATTTTTAAATGTTTTTTCCCATACAAATGCATAGGGAAGCAAACTTGACCTTGCCATAAAAAGGTCAATTGTCAATGTACAACCGTTATTTTAGCAACTTTGGCAGACCCCCTGTCCCCGATGATTTAAGCAAAGATTCAGTCCCAAGGCATCCTAGGTTCTGGAGAAGAAGATTTTTAAAGGTTTTTACCATATATGGGCATGGCGGCCATCTTGGTCAAAAAGCCGCAACCATTTTAGCAAACTTTAATTCCCTCAACCGAAGAAGGCTTCATATGAAATTTAAGCAAAATTGGCCCAGAGGCTCCAGAGGAGAAGTCGTTTGAAATTCTGAACATTTTTCCCATACAAATGCATAAGGAAGCAAAATTGACCTTTCCGTAAAAAGGTCAAATGTCAATGTACGACCATTATTTTAGCAACTTTGGTAGATCTCCCGTTTCCGATGATATATGAAAAAGATTCAGCCACAAGGCATCCTTGGTTTTGGAGAAGAAGATTTTTAAAGGTTTTTCCCATACACATGCATAGAGAAGCAAACTTAATCTTGCCGTAAAAAGGTCAAATGTCAATATACAACCTTTATTTTAGCAATTTTGGTAGACCTCCTGTCCCTGATGACTTATGCAAAGATTCTGCCCCAAAGCGTCCTCGGTTCTAGAGAAGATTTTTAACATATATGGGCATGGCGGCCATCTTGGTCAATGGACTGCGACCATTTTAGCAATTTTTCGTTCACCCAACCTAAGGAGGCTCCACATGAAATTTGAGCAAAATTGGCTCAAGGGCTTCAGAGGAGAAGTCGTTTGAAAATGTTAGTGGACGGACAGACAGATGCACGGACAGATGGACGCACTGACAGATGCACCAACAGACGAAAAATGATCACAATAGCTCATCCTGAGCACAGCTCAGGTGAGCTAAAAAAACAAACAAACAAAAAAAAACAGCCTTTTAGTAATGCAATTTTTTGAAATGGATTGTTGTGCAAGACGGCCGTTGCTACAAAGCACTACACAAAAGCACTAGCCTAATGCATTTCTTGGCCTCATGTAAAGCACTTTTGAACCGACCATTGCATAGCAGCGAGACACACCAAAATGCCAACAATTTTGAAACATGGGGATCAAAACACACAAAAAAAACCCCAAAACAAACAAAAAAAAACAACAAAAAAACAACAAAAAACAAACAAACAAACATAAAATGGCCAATTAGTAATGCAATTTCTTGAAATGGATTGTTGCGCAAGATGGCCAAGTCGCTACAAAGCACTACAAAAAAGTCTGCCATTTTGTTTTTCACTGAGTATACTACTTTTGTGACTTCCTGATTTCTTAATTTCACATTTAGCATCTTTCTGTAAAGCGCCTCTACTCAATAAGGAAATGCTTTGCTCGCAAGGAGAGGAAATTCTCTCCTTTCAGGGTATACTGTTTTTCTGACATCCTATTGTTTTTATATTTCAGAGAAAATAACGCTTGCCATTTCAAATGATTCGCGTCCAATGTCATCTTATTTCCTCTGAAAAAACAAAAAAAATGAAATTCAGACTTTCATCTGCTGCAGTTGGGATTGGCCTTAAGGGTTAACCTTCAGCACTCTGAAGGCTAAATTTAAGCAGATGACAAGTTTGTGATATCGTCTTCATAAAATATGAAAAGTTAAAAATATAGAAATCACATTCAGAAGCACAGCTATCTTACGAGGTACCCAAAAGAAGAGATTACAATAACCAATGTATGAGTGTAAAGAATAGACTGGCTCCAGTCTCCGGGTACAGAATATTTAGTCTTATAACCATATTTGATAATCCACTATATATATATAACCTAACTGATATCATCACTATAAAGGCTGGTCACTCTAGTGACCAGCCTTTATAGTCATAGTATTCTTTTGATTTCATTTTAGTGGATGTATCAAACTGGATTTTAAGAACAAATATTTTGTAACAGGAGACTGGGGCCAGTCTATGTAAAGAATTGCAACACAGGAATCGCATTTTGTTTAACCCTTGTGCTTCTGAAATAGACACTTCCATCTCCGAATTTGGACATATCCTTTATTGCAAATAGGGGGTTCAAATATTGAGTTCATAAAGTTATAGACCAAGATTCAGCCTTGAAGCTTTCTTGGTTCTGGAGAAGAAGATTTTTAAGTGTTTTTAACATTATTGGGCATGGCGGCCATCTTGATTTATCAGACAATGGCCATTTGTATAAATTTTCAATCCCCCTTTAACAGAAGAAGGCGCATGAAGTTTGAAGAAAATCTACCCAGTGGTTACAGAGGAGAAGATGTTCAAAGGTGTGGACAGAGGACAGACGGAAGATGGATGGAATGCAAGTGATCACAATAGCTTATGCCAAGCCTTGCTCAGGTGAGCTAATAAAAAGGACAACAAAATCACAGGTGAACTTAATTTCAAAACAATTTATATTCAAAATAAACATTAATAAAAATTCATTTTACATGCTCCTCCCCTTAATTTGCATACCAATATGGGCTATATCATATTAGAAAAAAGAACAACAAAAACATGGTTGAAATTAATTTCAAAACAATATATATTAAAAAACTAGAGCAAAAGCCCAGAGGGTCAAGAATACCCCGGCCAGCGCAATTTCTTAATTATAAAATATTTTAAAGTTAATGGCAATGATATAAGGCAAGATATAGTTTACAATGTCAGTCTCTGAGTGACACTAATCTATCATCACAAGTACAACTTTCCTGGAGTAAATAGTCTTCAAGACATGAAGCAAATTTGCTGGGCCATAAAATATAGGTCACTGACCTACATATACTTGAGAAATCAATCTGATGGTCACAATGATGCATTATACCAACTATGATGTTAATCCATTACATAATCTAAAAGATATTAAGCAAAATCACTAGACCATGAAATATAGGTCATACTGATTTATATTTATTTTATGGTGAAAGTTTGGGTCACACTGTGTCATTATATGTAAATATGACATTTAGGTATCAAATGGTGGTTCACAATATCCCAAAATATGATAGTAATACTGCAAATTGTCTTTAAGATGTAACATAAAATCACTGGACTATGAAATATAGGTTACAGTGACCTACATTTACTTTTAGGTCAACTGTTGGAGCATTCTAATTCATAATCCCAAATAATGATGTTCATACATCAATTAACATTCAAAATATGAGGCAATATTACTGGACCATGAAATATAGGTCAAGATGACCTACATTTGTTATGCTGTCAATCGTGGTGTCACACAGAACCAGTATTCCAAGTATCACATTAATCCATGAAATAGTCTTCAAGATATTAGGCAAAATTGCTGGAGCATGAAAATACGATCACAATGACCTTGACCTTATTACACTGAATGTTGATGTGATAAACATGTCTGATGCCCATCCTTCTTTAAGAATTTGTTTGTATAAATAAACAAACTGCAACATACTACTTTACTGAGGCATTAATCCATGAAATAGGCTTCAAAATATACATCAAAATCACTGAAGCATGAAAATAAGGTCACAATGACCTTAACTTTATTACACTGACTGTTGATGTAATAAACATGTCTGATGCCCATCCTTCTTTAATAAGAGGTTGTTTGTATAAACAAACTACAAAATACTACTTTATCGATTTGCCCTAGATTTTGACCTCTAGACCTGCCCCGGGGCATGATCCAGGGGTTCATACATGTAGAATGGAAGAGAACCCTCCCAGATAACCCCATACCAAATATGAAAAGTTTTTTATCAGTGGCTGCAGAGCTATAAGTAATCAAACAACTTCGAAGTAAAACTTGGTTATAGAAAAGGTTAACGGACGGAATCACATCCGGACAGATGGACGGACAGACGAACGGACTAACGGAATGGATGAAAACTATATACCCCTTTGGCATACTTCATATGCTGGGGGTATAATAACATTTAAAAAATGCATTTTTTAACAATCATTAACTGCCGAAACTGTAAAACATTTTTATCCTCAACGTACAGCCACAGCTACAGTAGATAATATTTTGAACCTTTTCTGGTTACTTTCAGAGAAAATAAGAAAACATTCTATGTGAACTGTCTGCTGAGCAGACAATTCACATGAAATGTCTTAGTTTGTCAGAAAAAATAATCATTCACATGAAATGTCTTATTTTGTCTAAAAAAATAATCAAAATGTCATCTGCTGAAGTTGTGATTGACGCTTTAAGGGTTAAACATGCCAAAAAGTACTGAGTTGTGATATGGAAAAATCTGTAAATCCATAAGCAAACAGTGAAAACATAAACCAGCCTACATATCAGTGCCATTTAATAACTGTCCACTTAGTTTACCCTTACAGTGGTAAGGATTACTGTAGCAGATAACAATCTATTCTTTTTATACCATTTTTAAGAGAAAATACGGCTCAACTTTTCCTGTGTCATGTCAAGCCTTATTTTCTCTAAAAATAATAACATTTTTCAAAATACCCAAAGCTCAAGATGAAGGAATAATTGAGGGATAATTATTTTGATTTCTCAATAAAAACATATACTGTGTGTACTCATTAGAATTGCCTCATTAAGGCAATTCTAATGAGAACCCACAACGTATGGTTCTTCTGAGAAATATGGAAAATTATTCCTCAATTATCCTTTTTATGTATCCTTATCTATAGCTATGAATTGTCATCTACTGCAGTTGTGATTGGCATTTTAAAGGTTAACATACACTGAACTTTGAAGTTACAGAATCCTGAAAGAAGAAAGCAACAACACTGTACTGTAATCACTTATTTAATTAAGTTTTTTTATAAACACTTTAATCATAAATATTTGAAATATTTAAGACCACAAACACATATGACAAAAAGTCGTGAGACTGCACACCACTGATCAAGATATGATGAAGGAGAAGCCATACAAATGGTTGATATTCCACCATTTTTACAAGGGAGACAACTTTTGTAACTTCAAACCTTACTGAAAAAAAGGTGTCTACTCCTTTCCGAGTAAACTCTTTTCCAGAAAGGAGACAAAAATGATTTGACAAGAACTGCCTGCCCTGAAAGTGTAACACTATTTCATTACAGAAACGGCTCCATGTTTCCTTTCTTTTATTTGCCAGACTAGGGAGGTAAATGTCCTAAAATTTTGTACACGAACGTGTCTGACAAAATGGTATATGCATACAGTTCAGACCCAGATCAAGACTGCTCCTGAGTCTGATCAGGGTCTACACTGTATGTCATTCCAATAAGTATTTTCAGAAACAACTGCATAAAAGGCCAAATAAGTATGAAATAAAGTGTTTGATATTTTAGGACATTACTAAATACTTTATTTACTTATTCAATATCAGAGATCCAAAAACATAAAGAGTAGTAATATGTTATGCAAGCTTGCTCACAGCTCCAGATAAGGCACTTTTTTAAAGCAAAAGGACTGATATTTTCTGATTTCTGTGCTAAAACACATTTTGTGGGTACTCATCAGAAGTGCCTCACTGAGACACTTCTAATGAGTACCCACAACATATGTTTTTGTGGAGAAATAAGAAAATACTATCTGGATACCCCTCTTATCTGGATATTTGGCTAGATCCTTTAGAAAATTTAGAACAGGGTCCAGTTGTTCAAAGCATTGTTAGCTTAACAAGCTCAGTAATGACAAACTCAACTGTTGTAGCTAAGGTATTTTCAAATATATTGATCTTTTTGCTGCCAAAATTTGATGTGCTTTTGCAATGCAAAGACTACTCACATACTTTCAGCAAAAATATCAATGTACTGGTCATATTTCAAGATAGAAATTTTGATGTTTCATAAAGTTATAGACCAAGATTCAGTTTCGTTTCGTTTCATGTTTAGTTTAGTTTTGAACAACTGGGCCCAGATCAATTCCTGTCGGAACTCCAAAATAGCAGACTTGACTTTATTCAGCCTTGTCAGTGAACAGTGATGTAAAATGCTTATACCCTCAAATAAAATGTAATGTACATTGTGCAATTATTTATACATGCAATTTCAAATTAAGATTCTATTTTTCTTATTCTACATGTATAATAATAAATTTGGCATGTTTGAGACACTTAGTTTTTCTGTGGATTTTCCTATATGTATTAAGGAAATGGGGAGAAATCCCCAAAGTGTGGACTAAAGATCATTGATGATCTTGATGTAGTCCATGCATGGTTTCATGTCTGATCATTGAGATCATTGTTGCATGTTTGTAACTACCAACCTGAGTTGTGTTTTCCTCTTAAATGATTAATCCTTAAAATGCTGTAGTAGACAACAGAGAAAGTAAGGCATGACATTTCATATGAATCATCTGCCAGAAGATTAACTCGAAATGTCAAGCCTTATTTTCTCTGAAAAATCATGTTTTTGAAAGATCAAACTGTTGACTATTGCAGTTGTGACTGGGGCTGTAAGGATTAATCATTGTGCATCAGTGGTTTCCTATAAAATGGACAACATGGGCCATCATAAAGTCATCCATTACCTTGGTCACAAGGTGTCAACATTCAAGGAGATCTAGGAACACATGGTGGTCCCACTGTGATATGGTGAAGAAATGTACTGTTGGGTTTAGCAGGGAGAATCTGGAAGACAACCCCCATCCATGAGAACCAGTCACCATCACCACACTGGAGACCATTGCCATCATCACTGCAGACAGGTGAGTAACATAATCACTTGAGTATTACTTTGCCAGAGCCAGACATTCCATGCAATCATCTACAAGGTACATGTCAGTTCAGTGGGTCCCAAAGCTCCTTGGACCTGATCAGGAACAGACTCAATACAACAAGAGAAAATATTGTCATTTCAGTGGATCCCAACAGTTTCTGCTGGAGATTTGTGAGCATATATGAGATTAGGTCCAACACTTCCCATCAGCAATGATACACCAATCAAAGCCATGGAAACATCAAGATTTTCTGCCTCCTAAAAAAGCTAAGACAATGATGTCTACAGGAAAGGTGATGGCTTGCTCAACTACCCTAAAAAGAGTCGCACTATCACCAGAGCTGGAGCCAGAGCCAACTACATGGAACCCATCTCCAGAGACAAGAAGAATGCTCTTCCACTAGGATAATGCTCCGGCACATACATCTTCATGGCTGCTATCTAGAAATGTGGATTCAAACTTGTTGAACACCCACTTAATTCAATTAACAGCACCACGGACTACTTTTTCTTCCTGATTATGCAAAAAGTAGCTTGGCGGCTGTCATTTTGGCTCAGATGATGATGTTATGAATGCTGTGGACTACTTCCTAAGGGTCAAAGATGGAACCTTCTACACAGGAGGGAGCCATCTGCTCCATGACTGCTGACTAAATAAATTAGGTGTTTTTATCTAGGAGGGGACTATGCTGAAAAACAACTGTTTTATTTTTTTTTAACTGACTGTTATTTTCGGCCGCAAACTTATCAATCAACCATCGTAAACCCGCTGCATTTTAAGTAGTTTTGTCCTAAAATTTGGAAACTATCAGAACTGGAAAAATGCTCATGCAGTATGCTTTCAGAATAAACAATAAATCTTTTGGTACACCATTACAGCCATTTGATTCAGGAAAGATGCTTATGTTTGGTACAGAAGTCAGAAATACTTAATTTAGACTGAGCGATTGGTATTCTATTTATTGTGCAATTTTGCATTTATCCTGGACTTAAATGTCCGTTTACTATGAAGTAATGGTTTTAAGATGCAATTTTGATACAACAGCTGTATATTAGCCATACTGATGCTCTTAATAAATAAATAAATAAACAAAAGAGGCACTTTGTATAAATAGAACTGCAAACCACCCCACTGTGAATCTTGTTGGTCTTTGCCTAAGTATGCATACATGGAGTAGATATTTCTGAGGTTTGTTTGGGGTTTTCAGGTTACAGAATTGTTGCTTTATTAGCCCTCAAAGCATCAATCACAACTTTTGGAATAGATATCATAGTTTATTTAAGGATATTGCAAAATCCAATTCTGAGTTGTGGGATAATTTGAGGGATCTGTTTTATGAGAAACTGGTATCTCCCTATACAAGCCTCATGTCTGTAGGACATAGACAAGTTAAAGTAAACTGACATAGAAGTATTTATATATTAAATTTTGCTGTCTTTTCATCCAGCAACTGCCTAGAAGAGTGAATAAGTATTAACATTAATATTACAGGATTATCAATTATTGTGTTATCAGGTATCAAGCGGTTAATACAGTGATTATTAGGCAATAAGCAGATTCTGGATGAAACCATATAATTATCAATTTCAGGAGGCTAAAGAGCAACATGTGGCATTCTGTTTGGTTTTTACCCATTTTATAGAAATGTCTTTAATTCAATATCTCTAACTAAATTAAAGATTTCCATATTAAAGATTAAACAGATCCATCTCTAATACAGTTAAAGATATATGTAATGAAAACAGACATCTTTAATTGAAGCTAACATTTCTAATTCAATTAATTATATCATTATTAAGATAAAACCAATTACAGACATCTTTATTGTAGACCTTTATTTACAATAGAGAGATCTATTTATGCTTAAATAAAGATACCTTTAATGAATTGAAGGTATCTTTATTAAACTTACAGAACATTTAAATATATCCTATTGAATTAAAGGTATCTCTAACTAAAAATGGAGATATCTTTAATTCAATTAGTCATAGCTTTTAATTTAACTACAGAAATTTCTATTAAATGGGTGAAAAGTTAATCAGATGCCATACTGGCAATTTCAAAAAATGAGTAGCAAATTTATGTAGCATTTCGAAAGGTATTAAGAATGAAACATTTTTTTTTTTCAAGAATATATGTTTACAACCTTATTGTATTCATAGTAAAATCTAAAAAAAAACTTAACTAGATTCACACCAGTATCATTGTGGTAGGCAGTCTATTATACCAAACCTATTTTACATGGAAATTAATATGACAATATCATAAAGATATATAAAAACTTGCTTAAAAGAAACTAATCTATTGGGAATAATATATTTGCATGAAAATGTTCTTTTGTTCTATGTGTATTTTTCAGCACAAAAGGCGAGGACAAAAAAAAAACAAAAACAGGTATACATGATATATTGTTGTCCAAATTCTGTATAAAAAATGAGGATGCAAATTAATCATAATGTTTACTTCAAGAACCCTAAATTTGTCAAAGAATGTTGCTCACTCAAAATCAATTAGCGGAAAAACAAGTAACCAGGGTAAAATTGATTTGTTTTTCTAATTAGTGGAAAAATTTCTTCCGCAAGGTTCAAATACTGTATTGGCCATTAATAGTTGACTCTCTTTCTATAATTGTCCTAAAATTTCAACAAATCTATTTTAATACCTCTTCATGTGTCTAAATACTGCTGGATGAGTGGGAGAAAGTGCACACCCTGATCAAATACAACATTCTGCAGCAAGCCTGTCTGTCCTATTACACAGTGTTATTACTGTATTTTTAGGATTTGTTTGTTTGTGTTGAGGTTTTACAGCCCAGTCAACCCAATGGGGTCATGTCAAGCGCGGTCAGTTTACCTAACCACACGTTTACTGGGCAGGCTTAGTCCTCTGAGTGGTCAACCAGTATTGTGCACATTCTTTCACCAGAAACTGACAACTGCCCTTCCTGAATCAGCAGAAGGGAGAGAATGACCATAGAAAATATTTCATGATCAATCTTCACTTAATATTTTCTATGGTCATTCTTTTCTTTCTTTTTTTTTTTTTTCTATTTAAACCTACTAAAAATCTGTCCCAAAAATTAGTTGCTATAATGGTGTATTAAATAGCTGATTTACTCTTCTGAGCGCATGCTCCAAGAGCAGTTGGAGCCGTTTTAGGAAATCAAACAATCATTTTCCACAGGAAAACATAGTTCCCTACACCGTCAACACATTTAGTTCAGAGGTCACAGAGAAGATGCATACCATCTGTACAGAGGGCACCATCTTTGGCCCTAAAAAAGTTGTCAACAGCATTTAAAACTTCATCAGGAGTACTGTTTAACAAGCTTGAATCCACCTAGTAGCCAAGCTTAGACACTTGTGGATGTGTGTGCCAGAGCGTTGTTCTATTTGAAGAGCACCCTTCTTGTCAATGGAGGTCCTGGTGATAGTTTGACCCGTTTAGGTAGTCCAACAGCAGCACTCCTTTTGCATCCCATAAAGTATAGGTCAGAACTTTGCCTGCAGACATCACTGTCTTAGCTTTCTTAGGAGGCAGAAAACCTTGATGTTTCCATGGCTTTGATTGGTGCATCATTGCTGATGGGAAGTGTTGGACCTGATCTCATGTATTTCACAAATCTCCAGAAGACTGTTGGGATCTGCTGAAATGGCAACATTTTCCCTTGTTGTGTTCTGTTTCTGATCAGGTTCCAAGGAGTTTGGGACCCAATAAACTGACATGTACCTTGTAGATGATTGCATGGAATGTCTGGCTCTGGCAATTCAAGTGACTATGTTACTCACCTGTCTGCAGTGATGATGGTAATGGTCTCCAGTGTGGTGATGATGACTGGTCCTCATGGATGTGGGTTGTCTTCCAGATTCTCTCTGCTAAACTCAGCAGTACATTTCTTCACCATGTCACAGTGGGACCACCATGTGTTCCTAGATCTCCTTGAATGTTGACCAAGGTAGTGGATGACTTTATGATGGCCCATGCTGTCCATTTTATTGGAAAGCACTGATGCACAATGATTAACCTTTAACGCCCCAGTCACAACTGCAAATGTCAACAGTTTGATCTTTCAAAAACATCATTTTTTTTTTTCAGAGAAAATAAGGTTTGACATTTTGTGTGAATCTTCTGGCACATGATTCACATGAAATGCCATGCCAAGCTTTCTCTGTTGTCTGCTACAGCATTTTAAGGATTAATCATTTAAGAGGAAAAAACAACACTGGTTGGTGTTTATAAACATGCAACAATGATCTCAATGATCAGACATGAAATCATGCATGGACAGCATCAAGATCATCAATGATCTTTAGTCCACACTTTGGGGATTTCTCATTTCCTTAATATATACAGGAAAATCCTCAGAAAAACCAGGTGTCTCAAACATGCCAAATTTATTATTATGCATGTAGAATCAGAAAAAAAAAGAATCTTAATTATGGAATGGCATGGATAAATAAATGCACAATGTACATTACATTTTATAAGAGGGCATAAGCAGGGTTGCATTTCGCATCACTGTTCATGACCAGGCTGAATAAAATCAAGTCTGCTATTTTGGAGTTACAACATGTATTGATCTTGGCCCAGTTGTTCAAAACTTTACGAAATTTTAGTTAACGTGACTTTATAATTTCTATCTTGAAAATACATTGATATTTTTTTGCTGAAAAATGTGAGTAGCCTTTACATTGCAAAAGCTATCTTGGCAATGGTCTCTTGTATGGTAATGGGGACTGTCCTTCCCAGACAGCTTCCTGAGTCTCCCTGCCACAGTTCAACTCAGCAGCCCACCTTTTCACCATACTTTATATGAAGGGATATCCTCCCCTAATGTGACCATCAGGTCCTCCTTGACCTACTTGAGTGTTGAGCCTTTGTGATTGTGGTAGAGAGTTACTGTACAATGGCTGAAATTGTCTGTCATTACGAAAACATGCCTATTCCAATATACAGAAAATTTCACCTCCAAAAATTGAAAATTTTCAGATAAAACACTCTGATATTTTTCAAATTTCTGCTCAAAACATAGATTGTGGGTACTCGTTAGAACCGCCTCGGCAAGGCTGTTCTAATGAGTACCCACTATCTATGTTTTCGAGCAAAAATAAGAAAAATAATGTATACCCCTGTAAACTCCAGTTTTACTATAAAAAAGTGGGGTTTACAGGGGTCAAAATTATATAGGCATGTTTTTGTGATATTTGTCGGAAACCACAGATGATCAATGTTAAATAGGTACAGATAAAAGAACTTAAATTAGTAGCTTCAAATATTCTGTTTTTGGGTAATCTGTGAAAGTATATGTGCCTTATCATTCAGTTCTTCTGTGTGCGTGTGTCTGTTTGTATGTGCGTGTAGTTTTCCCATGCATATATGCATAGGTACAAAGCTCAGGGTGAAACATTTTTTACCTGAAAAGTAGATATTTTTCCTATTTCTCCACAAAAACATACATTATGGTTATCATTACGAGCCCTTCACTAAGATGCTCTAATGAGGTACCCATGTTTTCTCGGAGAAATAGAAAAACTATTATCTAGATCCCAGATCCAGATACCCAATCTTATCTCAAGCTATGTATATAATCGTCTGGTCCTTATTATATGGAAGTTTTTTCTCTTCTGTTAAAGGATGAGTCAAACCTTGTAGGTCATTTTGTGTCATCTCCCAGGGAAAGGGAGAACATGAGCAATTGTTCTGACAAAATGACATATGTAAACAGTGCAGACCCTGTTCAGACTGCACCTAGATAATACTGTTTGCCAGTCTGCTAAGTATTTTGTGTAGTAAATGCATAAACACTTAGGAAAAAAATATGGGATTAAGTATCTCAAGTTTTAAGACATTTACCATATTTTAAAAACTTTTAACCTTTGCCACTCTCTGAACAAATTGAGTAGACGACAATTTACATTTTCTTATTTTTCCCAGAAAATAGACTTTGACATTTCATATAAAGGAGACAGTTTGTGTGAAGTGTCAAAGCCTAGTGTTTGCGAAAAATAAGAAAAGTATTTCAAAACATGGTCTGCAGAAAATTTTTATCCAGCATGTTAAGTGTTAAATACCGTAAGATATATATGTACAGTGATATCATTAACCTTTAACACTCTCTGGGCAAATTCAGCAGACAACAAATTGATGTTTTTTCTTATTTTTGCTCAGAAAATATAGAGTTGGATATTCAAAGCAAATCTGCATGAAATCATAAACCTTATTTTTTTGAGAAAAAAAAAAGAGAAAAAACAAAAACAAAAAAAAAACAAGACAAATATTTCAAAACATCATCTGCTGAAAATTTTCCCAGGATGTTAAATTTTACACTACCTACTGCTATTGATGTGTCTAAAAACTGGTGGTTGAGTGGCAAATAGTGAAGGCCCTGATAAGACACAGCACTATGGAGTCTGATCTGGGTCTTTTCTGTTTGTTCTGGTCTGACTGTTCAAAAACTTAAGGTTCTTATGGTACACTCCTTATCTGCATTAGGAAAATGTGCCTATTCTAATATACTTGAAGTTTTACCCCCCAAAAAATGAAAATTTTCAAATAAAAATTCTATTATTTTTCACATTTCAGCTCAAAACAGATTGTGGGTACTTGTTATAATTGCCTTGGTGAGGCAGTTCTAACAAGCACCCACAATCTATGTTTTTCAGCAGAAATGAGAAAAATAATGTATTCCCCTGTAAACCCCAGTTTTACTGTATAAAAGAGGGGTTTAAGGAGGTCAACATTATATAGACATGTATTCGTGATTTTATCACTTAAAGTTTTACATCAAGAGAGAAGTCACAGTATAAAATTTAACCTTCATCACTCTCTGGGCTAATTCAGCAGACTACAAATTGATGAGATTTCTATTATTTTTTTCCCAGAAAACAGAATTTGACATTTCAACCAATTTGTCTCTATTGGAGACCATTTGCATAAACTGTCAAATCCTATGTCTTTGGAAAAAAGTAAAAGATTTTAAAAGGCTGTCTGCTGGAATTTTTTACCCAGAGTTCAAAGCATTAACATCCATAAACAATGACTTTCATCTTGTATCAAATCTGAGCTGGATTTATGTGAAGAGGTTGATATCCTTGAACTCCATCAAAAACAATGCAGAAAGTAGTAGAACTGGACCTGAAATAATATAGTACAGTCAAAAACTATAAAACGAACCCAGCAGGCACACAAAGTTTAAAATTATTTAATGTCAGATGAAGTATCAACAGTCAATCAATGCTGTTTCAATGTTGTGTACCTGCTTGGTATATTACTTCTGCAATAGGGACCAGCTGTTCAAAGCATCTTTAGTTTTATATATAGCTTCAGATAGGAGGGCATATCCACATAATTTTTTTCTTATTTCTTCATGACAACATATGTTGTGGGTGCTCATTAGAAGTGCCTCAGTGAGGGGCTTCTACTGAGTACCCATAATACATCATTACAAAAACATACCTATATAATTTTGACTCCCTTAAACCCCACTTTTATATTGTAAAACTGGGGTTTACAGGGGTATACATTATTTTTCTTATTTCTGCTCAAAAACATAGATTGTGGGTACTCGTTAGACTGCCTCAATGAGGCAGCTCTAATGGGTACCCACAATCTATGTTTTGAGCAGAAATATGAAAAATATCAAAATTTTTATCCAAAAACTTTCAGTTTTCGGTGGTTAAATTTTCAATATATTTGAATAGATGTGTTTTCGTAATCATGTTTTGTGTAGAGAAATAAGAAAAATATCAGTACTTTGAGGTTAAAAAAGTTATTGCATCATCTGTAATTATATACAGGAACCCAAGCTGTAAAACAAAAATTTGCCAAACAGCTATGTCACAACTGCTAGTGGTGTTCAAAGAACGAAGCTAAATGCACAGATTAAACTTTGTTGAACCAAGCATGAAAAAGAGGTTAAGGTCAATAATTTACATCACTGGGCAGGATGCATGATGGTGGATATGTGTATTGTAAGTTTTATTACCCTATTGGCCTGGGTGTTCACAAAATGGAGCTAAATGCATAAACATTTTTCAGCCAAGTGTGAAAAGTAGGTCAAGATCAGAAATAGTCATGGCAGTGGGTAGGGTACATCATGGTGGATGTAATAATGAAGTCACGTTAGTGTAGAGGTCTTGGTTTTAAGGAATCAGAGCTAAATGCACAGATTAAACACGTTCAGCAAAGCCTGAAATGTAGGTCAAGGTCAGTATACAATGGCTGATAGCAGTGGGAAGTGTAAGGGTAAGTCATGGCAGATGTGTGTATGAAGCTTCATTAGTCTAGATGCCTCATGTTCCAGAAATGGCCCTAAATCCACAGACAAAATGTAGGTCAACATCAGTATGGTTTATGGCATCGGGCAGGGTGCATCATAGTGGATGTGTGTATGAAGTTTCATTACCCTAGATACACTGGTGTTTGAGAAATGGAGCTAAAAGCACAGACTTAACACTGGAGTCAAAAGCACAGATTAAACACTTTTCAACCAAGTGTAAAAAGTAGGTCAAGGTCAGTAATAGTGATGCTAGTTTGCTTGTTTGTATTGAAGTTTTATGGCCTAGTCAATCCTTTAGGATCATGTCGAGCATGGTCAGTGTACCTGACTCCACTTTTTCCTGGGCAGGCTTAGTCCTCTAAGTGGCTAACCAGAACTTGTGCACTTTCCTTTGGCAGGAACTGACAACTACCGTTCGTGAATCAGCAGGAAAGGCATTGACAGTACAAAATTTGGTCAATCCCCATAAATGCAGCCAGTGGATGTGTATGAAGTTTCTTTAGCCTAGGAGCCTCCATTCCATATTGTTGTCTGCTGAACTTTTACCCAGCATGCTAAGCATTAAGATGTATGGATATACCTCCAAGGGAGATCATTCTGACCAAAAAGTATTTGTTTCAGTTTTCAACAGCTCTTGATAAGAAACTTAGCCAAACCTATTGATATTTTTCTTATTTCTTTACAAAAACACATGCTGTGGGTACTCATTAGAAGCACCTCAGAGAGGTGGGTTTACCCAATACCAACTCTTATCTAGACCTATGCTTTTCAATGGGTTCTTCTCTCGAATGAAAGCATTTGCTCCCTCAAAAACCAAATGCTTCCTTTTGTTTGTTTGTGTTGAGGTTTTACGGCCCAGTCAACCCAATGGGGTCATGCTGAGTGTGGTCAGATTACCTAACCACACATTTACTGGACAGGCTTAGTCCTCCTAGCAGTTAACCAGTACTTGTGCACATTGTTTTGCCAGAAACTGACAACTGCCCTTCTTGACTCAGCAGAAGGGAGAGCATGACCATAGAAAGTATTTCATGACCAATCTCCATGAAGAATGTTGCCAACCTGGTAGGATGTGCATCCAACTGAGCTACCTAGGCTGGCTGCTTTCTTTTAATAGTAGTCGCAACCCCATTTAAGAAGCAATTCATATCCAGTGAGGAAAACTCTTTTCTGCAGGTGTGGTGTCCCCTTGACACGGAGAAACAAAAGCATACTGCAGTCAAACTTCAATAGCTCGAACTCTGATGGCTCATTCACCTTGGCTAATTCAAACTCATTTTTAAGTCACCATGAAATTCTTCTAATTGCTTGACAAAACAAACATTTTGGGAAATGTTTTCGCTTCATCATGGTATTGTATGTTGTGTGAGGCAATTCTAATGAGTACACTCAACATACCATCATTGAGTAGAAGATGGAAAAGATTTCCTTAAACTGTCGTCATTTGCTTCCAGACCTGGCACTATGATTAACCCTCAGTGGCATGAATAAATCATATCTTGAACAAATTTTCATGGTCCTAAGGCTGTTCGAGCCACTGAGTTTCAACTGTACATAGAGTACTCTTCTGTTCATCAAGTTTTTTTGTTTGAGTTTATAACATCACTGTCAACAATCTTTCAGTCATATTGTGATGGTGTCTGAATTTAAAGGTGGGAACTGATGCCCTTTTACAGTGCTCCCCCACTGCTGTATCATAATGCAGACATTGTAATGATAAATGATACTACCAGCAATCATATTATACAGACAGTGGTGTGACTAACCCTAGCACTTCCTCTTAACACTGAGTACCAAACTAAATGTATAACTAATTTTAGAAAAATCCTCCTTATGACCCAGTTTAGGACCATACTCACAACCTCTTAATCATTAAGACAGACATTCTACCAAGTAAAGCCAGTTGTATTGAACCATTTACAGTGATATAATGATCTATTCCATGCATTATACCAGAAAAAAGTTACCATAGAGTTCAACAGTGTACCACTATCATCAAAGATTATCATGAAGTTCAACAAAAATATCTTCATTCTTGTTACCAGTCAGTACAGTACAAGTTCCATCAACAATATTGTTAAACATATAAAAATTAAGTTCATCTTACCAATAATAGTTAAATTTTCAGATGTCAACAGTTATGGCAACATGATCACAACTAAGGTCTACATCATAATCATCAGCAGCATCAGCATCATGATCATTATCTTAAAGGTACTGACATCTGTACTTAACTGCAGAATTATTAAGAAATATCAATTACTACTCAACAAATATCATAATATCAAAACACTATTGTTTAACCATCTATCATTGGAGTTAATTTTTACAGAATTATCACACTCCACAGTCAATATTTCATCATCATCATCATCATCATCATCATCACTGGTATTGATGTAATAATCATAACTATCATCACTTTCTGTAACATCATTACCATCAACATCACCATCAGCAATAACAATGTCATAATTATCATAATCAATAGCATATAAGTACAAAGTAGTTGCATTGTCAATAATGTTAAACCATAAACATTACAAAACATGTCTATTATATTCAAAACACTATTGTTTAACCATCTATCACTGGAGTTAATTTTTACAGAATTATCACACTCCACAGTCAATATTTCATCATAATCAGCATCGTCATCATCATCATCATCATCACTGGTATTGATGTAATAATCATAACTATCATCACTTTCTGTAACATCATTACCATCAACATCACCATCAGCAATAACAATGCCATAATTATCATAATCAATAGCATATAAGTACAGTTGCATTGTCAATAATGTTAAACCATAAACATTACAAAACATGTCTATTATATTCAATACCTGGTCAGCAATGCCATCAACACTATCATCAAGGATAATAAAGTGATAATCATTTTAATCATCATCATCATAATTATCATCATCATCATCACTTACAGTACTATCAATTTCATAGTCAAGTAACATATCTATCATCATCAGTCTCAGTGACACTACAATTGCAATTATATCGAATAAACTGATGCTTTAAACATCAATACTATTATAACCACAACTACATCATCATCATCATCATCATCATTTCTTACAGTAGGAAAGAATATGCCTTGTCCCATGACCTGAGTCCCCTGGATCCCAGCTGTATTTTGTCAAATAAGAAACCAAACCAGAAGTCACAGGATACCAGACATGGGTGTATTTATAATTATTAAATCATTAATATGAGCAATCTCACCATAAGGTTGGCAGAGTCTTATCATAAACTGTGGAGTTGAGTCAGCCAATAACACCTGAAAGAAACATTGTAAAGGTAGTAAATCCTTATGTCAAATAAAGTACCAGCTGATGGCAAAGAAGCATAATTAAAGCAGTTAAATCATTATCAATACCCCATCATCATTATCATCTGCACCAACATTATAAAAGTAATCAGGTGTAGTAATTTCATAATTCACCACAACATCATCTTCATCATCATCATCATCATCATCATCTTTTGCAATAGTAAGAACAATGTCTACCTTAACTATACATGACCAACAGGTATACAATTCATCAACAGTATTGTCAAACCATAAACATAAATAACCTCCTTGACTGTTGTCTACATTTGGTTAGCACTGCAATCTTCATCATTATCCTAAAAAAGAACTGAAGACACTAAACAAACTCAGCAGCAGCTGCAGTAGCAACACCATCATCAACAAATCACGATCATAATGAATTCATCATCGCCAACATCAGTGTTGATGTGCAGTCAGGCAGATCAAATACACAGGCAAAACTGCTGAATATAAAAGTAATAGTAATAAGCTTTGCATTCAGAATCTCTTCCCTGATCATAGTGGCCACCAGCTATAACCCCTACATTTGACACCAAATAATCTTTGCACACATTAAATCTCCAGACCCTCATCATGAGAGATAAATTTGAGAAAGCAAATGCCAGCAGAAAGGTCAAACCAATAACATTACCAAAATCTTTATTGTCATCTACATTTGGTTAGCAGTGCAATCATCATCATAATCCTAGCAAAGGACTGAAGACACTTAACAAACGCAGCAGCTGTAACCAAAGTCATAGGTCACTAAACAAGATTATTGTTATATGTATATGGTAAAATCATATATAAATAAGCAATCTCACCATTAGATTGGCAGAGCCACATCAAGACTGTAGAGTTGAGAAAGCCAATGACTGCTGAAAGAAATGTGTAAAAGATAGTAAATTCTTATGGCATATAAGTACTAACAGATGGCAAAGAAGCATAATTAAAGCATTTAAATCATCATCATCATCATCTCCCCCATCCTCAACATAATCTACATCATCATCTGCACCAACATTATAAAAGTAATCAGGTGTAGTAAACCTTAATTCAACACATCAACATCATCATCATCATCATCATCATTATTTAACATAAAATATTTAGAACATCTACCTTTAGTCAACATAATCAACAAGTATATGATTAATCAACAGTTTTGTCAAACCATTAACATTACCTATCTCATTATTGTCATCTACATTAGGTTACCACTGCAATCATCATCATAATCCTAGCAAAGGACTGAAGACTCCTAACAAACTCAGCAACAGCCCAACAGAATTACCATCAATAACAAACTGCTATCATAATGGCAGTTATCATTATCAACATCAGTATTGAGGTGCAGTCAAGCAGATCAGAAACATATGCAAAACTGCTGAATATAAAACTAAATAATAAAAAGCTTTGTATTCAGAATCCCTTCCCTGATCAGAGTGGCCGACCACTATAAACCCTATGATACATACCAAACAATCCTTGCAGGCATTACATGTCTGGACCCTCGTCATGAGTGGTAGAGTTCAGAAAACAATTGCTACCAGAAAGATAAGCTGTAAAAAAAGAAGCAAAATTCAGGCATATAAAATACAGAGAGAAAAGAAGCATAACAAAGATACCACAATTATATAAAATAAACTGATGCCTTAAACATCAATACCATTATAACCACATCATCATCATCATCATCATCATACTACTATCAAAGTCAAGTACATGTAACACCTTAGAAAAATATAACCTGGTCAGCTGACACAAGGCTTCTGGTTCCCAGCTGTATTATGTTAAATAAGAAACTGAAACCAAAGTCACAGGTCACTAAATAAGGTTACTGTTTTATGTTTATACTAAAATCATATGTAAATGAGCAATCTCACCATTAGATTAGCAGAGCAACATCAGGACTGTAGAGTTGAGAAAGCCAATGATTGCTGAAAGAAATGTGTAAAATATAGTCAATTCTTATGGCATATGAAGTACTAATAGAAGGCAAAGAAGCATAATTAAAGTATTTAAATCGTCATCAACATCATCTTTCCCATCCTCATCATAATCTACATCATCATCTGCACCAACATTAAAAAAGTAATCAGGTTTGTTTGTGTTGAGGTTTTACAGCCCAGTCAACCCAGTGGGGTCATGTCGAGCGCGGTCAGTTTACCTAACCACACGTTTAATGGGCAGGCTTAGCCCTCTAAGCGGTTAACCAGTATTGTGCACATTCTTTCGCCAGAAACTGACAACTGCCCTTCTTGAATCAGCGGAAGGGAGAGAATGACGGTAGAAAATATTTCATGATCAATCTCCACGAAAGAATGTTGCAGACCTCGGCGGGAGTTGAACCCACGACCTCCTGGTCTCCAGTCGGACGGCGCATCCAACTGAGCCACCGAGGCCAGCTAAAGTAATCAGGTGTAGTAAACCTTAATTCAACACATCATCATCATTAAACATACAATATTTAGAATGTCTACCTTTAGTCAACATAATCAACAAGTACATGATTCATCAACAGTTTTGTCAAACCTTAAACATTATTACCAATCTCATTATTGTCATTTACTCTAGGTTACCACTGCAATCATCATCATAATCCTAACAAGGGACTGAAGACACAAAACAAACTCAGCAGCTGTAACCAAAGTCACAGGTCATTAAACAAGGTTTTTGTTATATGTATATAATAAAATCATATATAAATAAGCAATCTCACCATTAGATTGGCAGAGCCACATCATGACTGTAGAGTTGAGAAAGCCAATGATTGCTGAAAGAAATGTGTAAAAGATGTAAAAGATAGTAAATTCTTATGGCATATAAGTACTAACAGATGACAAAGAAGCATAATTAAAGCATTTAAATCATCATCATCATCAACTCTCCCATCCTCATCATAATCTACATCATAATCTGCACCAACATTATAAAAGTAATCAGGTGTAGTAAACCTTAATTCAACACATCATCATCATTAAACATACAATATTTAAAATGTCTACCTTTAGTCAACATAATCAACAAGTACATGATTCATCAACAGTTTTGTCAAACCTTAAACATTATTACCAATCTCATTATTGTGATCTACTCTAGGTTACCACTGCAATCATCATCATAATCCTAACAAGGGACTGAAGACACTAAACAAACTCAGCAGCTGTAACCAAAGTCACAGGTCACTAAACAAGGTTTTTGTTATATGTATATAATAAAATCATATATAAATAAGCAATCTCACCATTAGATTGGCAGAGCCACATCATGACTGTAGAGTTGAGAAAGCCAATGATTGCTGAAAGAAATGTGTAAAAGATGTAAAAGATAGTAAATTCTTATGGCATATAAGTACTAACAGATGACAAAGAAGCATAATTAAAGCATTTAAATCATCATCATCAACTCTCCCATCCTCATCATAATCTACATCATCATCTGCACCAACATTATAAAAGTAATCAGGTGTGGTAAACCTTAATTCAATACAACATCATCATTTAATATAAAATATTTAGAACATCTACCTTAAGTCAACATAATCAACAAGTATATGAATCATCAACAGTTTTGTCAAACCAACCATTAACATTACCAATCTCATTATTGTCGTCTACATTAGGTTAGCACTGCTATCATCATCATAATCCTAGCAAAGGACTGAAGACTCCAAACAAACTCAGTGACAGCCGCAGTAGAATTACCAAAATCAACAAGTCGCAATCATAATGGCAGTCATCATTATCAACATCAGTGTTGATGTGCAGTCAGGCAGATCAGAAACATAAGCAAAACTGATAAATATAAAAGTAGTAATAAAAAGCTTTGTATTCAGAATCTCTTCCCTGATCATAGTGACCACCCACTATAACCCCTACGATACATACCAAACAATCCTAGCAGCATTAAATCTCCAAAACCTCATCATAAGTGGTACAGTTGAGAAAGCAAATGCCAGCAGAAAAGTAAGCTGTAAAAAAAAGAATAAAAATTCAGGCACATACAGAGAAAAAAGAAGCATAACAAAGATACCATCCTCATCATTAACATATCTATCATCATCACTCTCAGTAACATTACAATTGCAATTATGTCAAATAAACTGATGCCTTAAACATTATAACCATATCATCATCATCATCATCATTATCTCTTACAGTACTATTTCTATCAAAGTCAAGTACATGTTACACCTTAGGATGTCCACTAATATGAGGCTTCCAGTTCCCATCTGTAATGTTAAATAAGAAACTGAAACCAGAAGTCACAGGTCACTAAACAAGGTTATTGTTATATGTATATACTAAAATCATAAGTAAATAAGCAATCTCACCATAGTTAACCATAATTCAACACATCATCATCATTAAACATACAATATTAAGAATGTCTACCTTTAGTCAACACAATCAACAAGTATATGATTCATCAACAGTTTTGTCAAACCTTTAACATTTTATTACCAATCTCATTATTGTCATATACGTTACGTTAGCACTGCAATCATCATCATAATCCTAGCAAAGGACTGAAGACAATTAAACTCAGCAGCATCTGCATTAGAATTACCATCATCAACAAATTACAATCATAATGACAGTCATCATCATCAACATCAGTGATCAACATTGATGCCTTAAACATCAACTATGAAACACACCAAATAATCTTTACAGGCGTTAAATCTCCAGATCCTCGTCATGAGTGGTAGAGTTGAGAAAGCAAATGCTAATAGAAAGGTATGCTGTAAGAAAAGAAGCAAAATTAAGGTATATAAAATACAGAGAGAAAAGAAACATAACAAAGATACCATCTTCATCATTAGTCTCAGTAACATTACAATTATACCAAATAAACTGATGACTTAAATATCAATACCATTATCACCACTACTACATTATTATCATCATCATCAGCGGGCATTAAGTCTCCGGACCCTCGTCATGAATGGTAGAGTTGAGAAAGCCAATGCTAGCTGATGTAAGGTAACTTATTGGAAAAGAAGCCCAATTAAGGCATATAAATAACAAATGCTGGAAAGAAGCATAATTAAGGCATATAAATAACAAATGCTGGAAAAGAAGCATAATTAAGATATATAAACTATATAAACACATATAAGAATAAATAAACATAATTCAGATGAAACAAATTACAAAAAGAATTCAGACATTAATTACAAATAGAGACATAGCATGATTAAAGGCTCCATATTCCTCAAAAATAGACATTTTATTATTCAAGAAAGATTTAGTAAGTTACACAATCATAAAATGTGGCATCTGACAGCCTGTAAAATTTCAGTTAATCTTTCATTCTTGAACTGGATAAAAAAAATGAATTGATTTTTTTTTTATATAATATTTCTGAATTAATGTTGCCAACATTAGTTCAGAGATATGATAAAAAATCATTTTTGATTCAGTTCAAAAACAAGAGACTAAATGAAATTTTACAGGCTGTCAGATGCCACATTTTATGATCATATCATTACAATATAACAATTTATTAAACCTTTCTTGGATAAACTGGAAATGTGTCCACAGTACATGGATGGCCTTGTTGTGGGGTACCTGACTATAAAACTGCAAAATTCTACCTGGTACAAATGCCTTAATCTGAGTCTAACAGGATCACATATGTACATATGTACTTACATGCGGAAAACCTAAAAACTATATGCCCCCGGCATATTCTGCGGCATACAAATGTCTATTTTTGAGGAAAATGGAGCTTTAAAGCAAAAGAATTACATACAACAACAAAAAAATTAACACTCAGCACCTTGGGAAAAAATTCAGCAGATTTTGAAATACTTTTCTTGTTTCCCCAGAAAATAGGTGTTGTCATTTGATGCAAATCATCTCCCTAGGAGACAATCTGCATAAAATGTCAATGCCCATTTTCTGGAAAAAATAATAATAATAATAAAAAAACAAACTTGTCATCTGCTGAATTTGCACATAGAGTGGTGCACAAAATACAAACATATAAAATACAACTCAAGAGAAAATATATACATGAGTTACAAACAGAAAAAACCTGATTAACACTTACCATGCAATGGGCAAATTCAGCAGATGTCAAACTCATATTTTTTCTTGTTTTCCCTAGAAAATAGGAACTTTGTCTCCCCAGGAGATAATCTGCATGAAATATCGATCAATGTCTATTTTCTGGAAAAATTACGAAAAAATATCATCAATTTGTCATCTGCTGAGTTTGCCCATAGAGTGGTAAACAAAATACAAACATACAAAATCCAACTCAAGAGAAAAAGCAAAATACATACATGAGTTACAAACAGAAAAAAACATGATTAACACTTAACATGCAATTGGCAAATTCAGCAGATGTCAAACTCATATTTTTTCTTGTTTCCCTAGTAAATAGGATCTTACACTCCATGCAAATTGTCTCCTTGCATGAAGTGTCAGATCCTATTTTCTATGAAAATAAGAAACAAATATTTCAAAATGAAATCTGCTAAAATTTTTACCCAGCATGCCAAGTATTGAGGCACATGAATTACATAAATCGCAAGCGTAAATTGCCAACTTGAATTATGAATTTATTCGCAAACGTAAATCCGCAAACGTGAATCACAAACGTGTTGAAAGTGCCGTGAACAGTACATCGCTGTACTGAGATGAAACCGCAAGCGTAAGGCGCACAGGAACACTCATTCATATATGCAGTCACTTTCAAAGCAGTCAATCAGAAAACTTTCAATACAGTATCACAATCATACATACTGAACTGAGCCGTGCCAAGCAAAACTGTGCCTTTGGCGCAAATGTGCAGTCTGATCAGGGTCTTCACTGTACACTGCCAGAGTCACTGGTACTATAGAGAGTATCAATGGAGTTCAAAGGCCCAAATGAGACTGTGTGCATGCTAAAGATGTATCTGAATCTGTGCATTCTGCGCACGCTTCAATATGAAAACACGCCTAATCAACTGTATAGAAAATTTCATCTCTAAAAACTGAAAATTTTCAAATAAGAAACTGACATTGTTCATATTTCTGCTCAAAACAAATCTGGGTACTCCTTAGAACCACCTCAGCAAGGCAGTTTTAACAAGTACTCACAATTTATGTTTTTAGCAGAAATAAGAAAAATAATGTATATCCCCAAAACCCCAGTTTTACTTTATAAAAATGGGGTTTAAGGGGTCAAAATTATATAGGCATGTTTTTGTGATGTGGAGACACCATTTTTTGCTTGATGTGGACCAACTTCCTAGTCTGGTCTACTACTACTATCTATTCCTGTTTAACACAGTATCAATCGAATATAATCTAACCTATCTAAACTCATACCTAATCCAGTCAACAGTACTTCAGTCATTTCGTCATGTCAAGATATTGCCTCTGAATCAGTAGGACTTTTACCAAACCTGGTCAAAAGACATACTCCTGCATTAAAAATGGGTGGGGGCATGATACTTATTCAAGTTTTAACATCCCAGTCAACTGTATTTCAGTCATGTTGTTATGTCAAGATATCACCTCTGAATCTGTGGGACTTTTACCCGACTTGGGCTAATAATGAACTCAAGTCCTGCATTAAGTTACTAGCAGCTCTGCCACAGAGGCACAAGGCAGCCCATCTACTTCGCGGGCCCCAATGGGCGGGGGCATAATACCTAGTCTGATAAAGTCTGACAACTCCAAACAGAAAACAACCTCATGACTTATGTCATTGCAGAAACATGTGTACTCATTAGAACTGCCTCACTAAGCAATTCTAATGAGTACTCACCACAAGTTTTTCATACATTCAACTTTTACTGGATTCCATAGCTTGAAACTATGCTTAGTCATAATTCATGACTTTGACATCTCGCCCAGACCTGATGCTTGGTCTCCAGCCTTTTAAGTTACAGATGACCAATAGAAGAAAAATAGGTTTACCCCTTAATCCAAATGGACTCTTCTACCTCAACACTTTGGACAAGTTCTTTTCAAAAAGAAGGGGTGTCTGGTTGGTTTTATTATTAACATGTTTTTTTTAGAAATTCCTGTATTAAATGCAAACAGTGGGGACCCTGTTCAGATGTCCCGTTCTGCAGCATCTGATCTGGGTCTGCACTGTTTGCTTACATCCCTCTTATAGGACACAAGGCATAAATGGGTTAAAGTGCTAATAAAAAACTGAAGCAGACATTTTTTATTTTTGTTTGTATTCTTAGGGAAAATAAGGCTTGACATTTCATAAGGAAGGCCAGTAGAAATGAGTGTTTTAAATGAGTACTGTATTTACTCTAAATATAGTATTACACCTTATTACTACACCATGCGCTTAGGTTTTTCAAAATTACTGGGAAACTTGTGGTAAAGTATGTATCCACCTATACTAAGGGTACACTTAAACAAAGCTCAGTGAATGATGCTTAAGTGATGTATTTTCTTTTTTTTTTTTCTGATTTTCTTTATAAAAGCGTATGTTGTGAGTACTCATTTGAATTGCATCAATAAGTCAATGCAATTCAAATGGGTACCCACAAGATACACCTTTATAAAGAAGTAGACAAAAACTACACTGGCTGTAATCTGAAGACAATGGAATTGCTTGACTGTGCACTTACAGGAGTACGTGTAGTAATTAGGTCAAATATGGTAGAAAGACAGGCTTGAGCAAACAGTGAGGACTTCAATCAAACTGCTTCTAAAGGAGCAGTTTGATAAGGGTCTACACTTTTTGCCATTCCATCACAAATTTCAGAGTGAGATCACCTGGCAGTCAAATTGTAAGATAAGTATGGTAAAGAGTTAACATTTACCATGCTATAGGCAAATCCAGCAGATGACAAACTGATGACATTTTTTCTTATTTTTCCTTGAAAATAGGATCCGACACTTTATGCAAATTGATTGCCTCCTTAGAAGAAAGTTTGCATGAAGAGTCAATCCCTATTTTCTAGGAAAAGTAAGAAAACTATTTCAAAATGTCTGCTGAAACTTTTACCCTGCATGCAAAGTGTTAAGCTGTCTGTATTTAGGGCAAATTTGGTAGATGTTGTAAGTCACTGGTTGGTGACATGTAGAGAGAGTAGTCTACACACTTACAAAGAAGCAAACAATAAGCAGAACAACTAAACACTTTACTGGACTTCTACGAATGACAAATGATGAGCTGGAATGGTAGAAGGTGCTCAGACTTCACTGGACACTGATCTCAGACCATTCCCTTTCCACCTCTACAAAGGAGATACTGTGAAATCATTATGTTTTCAGGGAGATGAACTTTCCATTCTGTCAAAATGAATAAATAGTTTTCTTGTTTGCTCAAGCAAATAATTTTTCATGTTCTTAAAATTAGATCATCTCAATGTATTTTTTGCTTTCCTGATTAATCTTTACTTTATTGGCTAAATCAGCAGACAACAAATTACAGATATTTTTCTTATTTTTCACAGGAAATAAGGTTTGAAATTTCATTCTGTCTCCTCTGGAGACACTTTTGATGAAATGTCAAGCCTTATTTTTCCTTTAGAAATAATCTAAATGAACTGCAAGTAATATTTTCTAGGAAAGTATAAGGAAAGTATCAATAATTGTCCTCTGTTGTAGGTTAAAGGCTTCCTGTTCCTCAAAAAATAGACATTCTTAACCAAGAAAGGTTTAATAAATTGATAGTATTAATAGGATCATAAAATGTGGCATCTGACAGCTTGTAAAATTTCAGTTAGTCTCTCGTTTTTGAACTGGATCAAAAATGGTACGATTTTTTACCCATCTCTGAATTAATGTTGGCAACATTAATTGAGAGATATGATAAAAAGTCATTTCATTTCAAGAGCAAGAGACTAACTGAAATGTCCAATGCCATATTTTATGATTGTATTAATACAATATATCAATATAATAGACCTTTTTGGAAAATAAAATGTCCATTTTTGAGGAATATCAAGCCTTCAAAGCAAGAAATATGAGGTCATAATATGTCTTAGTTTCCATCTACTGCAAACCCCAGAAATATTGGAACTGCCTATTTAGAGAGCATGGACTTGTGTTAAGGTTTGATGAGACTTGTGAAAAAAAAAAAAAAAAAAAAGAAAACACAAAAAAAAACCCAACAAATTTCTCCATAAAACATATATTAAGGGTATACTCATTAGAAAAAGGCAAAAACATGTTAAGAAGGAAAACATGTTACAGGTATTTATTAGAGGCATGTCTAATAAATGAGTATTCAAACAACAATATGTTTTTATTGAGAAATGATGAAAATGTCAAATAATTATTATGAATTACTCCTCTTTAACAAGTCTATTGTGGAGAGGTAACAAAACTATTTTCAACTAGTGCAAATCCCAAGCATAAGTCTAAGGTCAGGACATCTTCAGGTAGAAGTTATCATTTTTGTTTATTTTAATGTTTTATTGCTTATTTAGCCTGTTGAGGAAAACTTTCAGCAGACAACATTTTAAAATATTTTTTTCTTATTTTTCTCAGAAAATAGGCTCTGCTGTTTCCTAAGGAGACAATCTGCATGAATCTCAAAATCTAGTGTATGGGAAAAATAAGAAAAAACTATCAATTTGTCATCTGCTGAATCTTCCCAGACAGTGGTAAAGGTTAACCCTTAAAATGCCAAAAAAACCTGCATCTCAAAATGTTGTATGTTTATGTCGACTGCTAAATATTCTTGAAAACTTTTCAAACCTATTTTGGCATACATGAAACTGTGTGGGCCCTGATCAGACTGCTTCTAGGGGAGCAGTCTGATCTGGGTCCACACTGTTTGCAAAAATGGCTTCTTAAATTACAAGCAGATGACAAAGCAGAACATGATTGGCAGTTTAAGGGTTAAAACAGGAGTGTTAACTGCAGCAGACAACATTCTGAAGATTTTTATTTTTATTGTTCAAAGCAAATCAGATCCAATATTTCATGTGAACTGTCTGTTACATAGAGGATTCACATCAAATATCAAGACTTAATTTCTCTGAAAAAAAAATAAATAAATAAAAACAACAACAACAACAACAACAACAACAAAAAAACAAATAAATGATGCTTTGCCTATTTTAATCCTTAAAGAGCCAATCAAAACTGCAGCACAACATTTTTATTTTTATTTTCTTTTTATATATATATTTTTCAAAGAAATAAGTCTTGATATTTTCTGTGAATCATCTGCCACGTCAATACTTATTTTCTCTGAAAAAAAAAAAAAATGTATGTCATCTGTTTCAAATTTTGCTTGGCATTTTGGGGTTAAATTGAATTATGTTATCAGGAAGCTGATTGATTTACACTTTGCATGCTGGGTAAAAATTTCAGCAGACAACAATTTGAAATATTTTTCTTATTTCAACTAGAAAACATGATATGATACTTCATGCAAATTGTCTCCTTAGGAGACACTTTGCATGAAATGTCAGATCCTATTTTCTAGGAAAAATAAGAAAAACATCATCAGTTTGTCATCTGCTGAAATTATCCATGGCATGGTAAGTGTAAATGACAATATCATTTTGAGAATTTCTGATACAAAGACAGATAAAATTATATTTTCTTTTTGAAATAGCATGCATGAAAATAACGATTTCCTCCAAACAAACTGAAAACAAAAATATGTCTGTCAATAGCAAAAAATTGATAAATCCAAACTACTAAAAACAAAGCTTGTATCTAAATTATTGTGTTTGTTTCAAAAAGGTTTTAGAAATTATGACTTTGTCCAGATATGGTACTGCCAAATTGTACAATTTATCGTAAAGCAAAATTGGTTTATTGTTGCTTTATTTTTCAACATTTTATATTTAGAGGTGGTGAAATCAATTGACATCCATATTTCTGTCTGAAGTTAAATTACTAGAAACTTGCATTTGATGATTTTTATGGTAGTACTTTATATCTGGAGGTTTAGAAAAAGCTGAATTTCATATTTTTGTTTGGTGGAAGCAGAATAATTTCATATTTGTGTTTGGTGGAAGCAGACTAATTTCATATTTGTGTTTGAAGGAAGCAGACTGATTTCATATTTTTTGTTTGATCGAAGCAGAATAATTTCATATTTTCATTTGGTGGAAGCAGAATTGTTAACGAGGAGTATTTGCTGATAATTTTAGGATAAGTTTTTTTATTTCTCCATAAAACATTTGTTGTAGGTACTCATTTGAAGTGCCTTGCTTAAAATAAGTACATATAACATATGTTCTTATGAAGAACTGGAGAAAACTCCTCTAGAATTATCACCAAATACTCCTTGTATTCCTTCTTAACAAGTCCTCTTTAGGAGTATACTCAAGTGACATTCTGAGTGATTTCAGACTGGTATACCGTATTAACACTAAATACTGGGACACCCAAACTCCTTACCTTACTTGTCTTAAAATTTAAACATCCATTTTAACCCATTTATGCCAAGTTGACTCTTCTACCTTCAATCTTTGGACCAGTCCATTTTCATATGTCTGGTTAATTTTCATGGATACCATGTTTCATACAAATTCCTGCATTTCATGTACACAGTGAAGACCCTGATCAGATGCTGCATTTTGTGGCATGTGATTAGGGTCTACACCTGTCTGCCAAATGTCCCTTTGTGGGACCCTAGGCGAATGGGGAAACAACCCGTGAGGGTCATTTGCCTCTTCTGGGACGCTAGGCATTAATAGGTTAACATCTTATGATGTGTCTAAAGAACTACTGGATGAGTGGCAAACAGTGTAAACCCTGATCAGATGCCATATTCTGTGGCAACTGATCTGGATCAACACTGTTTGCTCAGGCATGTTTGTCCTGATACTTAACCCTAAGTATTTAAGGACAAACAGGCCTAAGCAACCAGTGTACACTGTTTGCTCAGGCATGTTTGTCTTGATACTTAAACCTAAGTACTAGGACAAACAGGCCTGAGCAAACGGTGTAGGCCCAGATCAGACACAGCAGAATGCAGTGTCTGATCAAGGTCTACACTGTTAGCCACTTGCTCAGTAATTTTTAAACTACACAGATAGTGGAAGAAACCATTTCCAATTAAAGGACAAGTAAGGTAAGGAGTTACGGTGTCCACATACTTCGGGTAAATATGCTTTTAAGAGCTGTGCTTCAGAAATGTGATGCTGTCAAAAGTTAACATTACCTTCCTGGAATCATAATTCAATAGTATGGAAGGGGGATAAGCTTTCAGAGGAGAAAACTCTGTAAGACTCATCTGGAGAAAATAAGGTTTGACATTTCATGTAAACTCTCTCCAGGAACAGTTTGCATGAAGCATCAAACCTTATTTTCTGGAAATAATAATAACAGAAAATATATTACCGATTTGTCATTAGCCGAATTTACCCACAGAGTAGCAAAGATTAAACCATAAAAATAGTGAAGCTGAAACTGCATAAAACATTCATGATTTCACAGTAATCTGACATCAGACATCAACAAGTATATGGCTATTGATCAATGTCCCTCCTCACCAATATAAATAATAATAATAATAATATGATATATGTCCTAGTTGGAACACTTCATTCCATATTATTTTTGCCTGAAGTTTGCTTTTTATGTAGCTGTTTCTTAAAATGCTTAGTGGAAAGGCAAACAGTGTAAACCCTGAGTGGCAGTCTGATCTGGGTATGCACTGTTTGCAGACTCTGATCAGACTGCTTCCTTCAGGAATAGTTTGATCTGATCTGGGTATGCACTGTTTGTATATGTCATTTTGTTGGAACATTTTGGTGTTTGAAATTTTAGGATTTTTATTTTATGACAATTCATATAAGATAATAACATTACTTCCACCATTTCAGCCACTAGGCCTTTTTCAACAAACTTCAATGATGAAAAACACCTAGCAACCAAAATATTGAAAGCAATAAACAGAGATTATTATACGGCAATTTCATACCCCACCCCATAGCAACTGGAAAACTATATCAGCCTGAGGGCCGAAGGCCTGAGGGCTAATATAGGTCAAGGGTTTATATAGGTATGATATGAAAATTGCCATACCACAGACTATCTGTTTATCGTACATTTTTTTTTCTGACAAGTTTGCCTATTTCATATCATATGTGGAGTCAAAAGCAAGACTGCTGAGTGCTCCAAATGGGGTGATCACCCACATGACCTGGTGATATGGGTTTTTTGCCCGGGCAATAAAGCCATATCATCCATGTGACCCATTATCACACCTTTTCCGCTCCACAACAGTGAGATATGCTTGAAAGCCTAGTTAGTATCATATATGCAAGTAGAACATATTTTCTAGTAAATGTTTGATAAGTCATGTTATGTCAAATTTGTAAACTAAATATTGTGTGATAATCAATAAGATCAGGCTCAAACTTTAGAAGATATAAACTTCTAACAACTTTAACCAAAACCTTTGCAACATAATTTTTCTCTAAGTCCATGTTTGTTTGTTTGTGTTGAGGTTTTAAGGCCCAGTCAATCCAATGGGGTCATGTCAAGCGTGGTCAGTTTACCTAACCACACATTTACTGGGCAGGCTCAGTCCTCCAATCGGTTAACCAGTATTGTGCACATTATTTTGCCAGAAACTGACAACTGCCCTTCTTGAATCAGCAGAAGGGAGAGAATGACCATAGAAAACATTTCACGATCAATCTCCACAAAACCATGTTGTCGACCTAGGTAGGGGTCGAACCCCAATTGTGCCATCAAAGCTGGCTTCTAAGTCCATGACCTTGACCTCAAGATCACTCATGTAGGTTGGGATGGTACAGCATAAAATTTCAGACCAGTATCTAACATCAGTGCAAGGATGAACTACTTCCATCCAGAAGTTCAGGAGATATAGTCTTTTAACCCATTGTAGTCTAGAGACACTAAAAAGGGTAACTGGCAAACAGTGCAGACCCAGATCAGATGCCATAAAATGTAGCATCTGATCAGGATCTCCACTGTTTGCCAGTTTTCTCTAGGAAAATCTAAATCTCATAGCTGGATGTACCCAAAATTGAAAATGAACTCTTCCAATACATAATGTGGGAGAATCTATTCAGTCTACGCTGGGTTAAAATTTTGATCAAAACGTAAGCCCATACTGACATGGTGCAATGCCATGGTGACTGCTACAGCTCTACCCAGCTTTCTTAAGGTGAGCTTATAATAATAACAGGACTCCAACGTCCATGATTTACTCACCTGAGTGAAACAACCATAGTAGAGTGGCATTAGCATTTTTGACATCTTTACTGTATTTACCCTAACTATTTGGACAGAAAAGCCTGGACAAACTGTTTTAAACCTAGAACAGACACCACAGAATGCAGCATTTGACCAGGATCTACACTGTTGCCACTCATCCTTGTTCAAATTTTAGGACTTGTATAGCATTATTTAGGATGAATACAGTAAATAACTTTCTTGTCTGCTTCAAACATTGCCTACTGGGTAAAATTTTAAGCAGACAACACTTTTAAAATATTTTTTTTTTATTTTACCCAGAAAACAGGCCTTGTTGTTTCATGCAAATTGTTTTCTAGGGAGACAATATGCATGAAATGTCAAAACCTATTTTCTGGGAAAAATAAAATAAATATCATTTTAATTTGCCCAGAGAGTGATAAAGTATTTGGATATCTTATTGACTGCCATACTTGTCCTGATATTTGAACATGTCCATTTTACTTGTCAAAAACTGCTGGATGAGTGGCAAGCAGTGGAAACCCTGATCACTCCTCTTCCTGTGACAGCTGATCTGGGTCTTCACTGTTTGCTCAGCCCTGTCTGCCAAAAGACACAAGGTAAATACAGGAGTCATAACATCCATCCTGGAAGACCATTCTAAATAATTATGTAACATATCTCATATTACTGTTGTCCCAATGATGCTCCATATGCAGTTTAACCTTGCCATGCTGAATAAAGATGCTACACCCACATCCAACTTTCAGCCAATCAGATTACTTGATACAGGTTGTTGATAAAAATATACAAACTTAATGACAAATAGTTCAGATGCAGATCATTTGGCTTCTTCAACTGATCTGGATCTACACTGTTTGCAAACACAGGGTATATCCCGGTTCAGCAGGACAAGGGTTAAGGAAAAAATATGATGAAAGTGTACTTTCAGGTGATTCAACTCTTGTAAAACTTGATATTGCCCCCTTCTTAAAATGGTTCTACTCTAAAAGGAAAGAATCTGCTCTCAAGCAAATTCTTTCCTTTTAGAGTAGAGCCATTTTCAGAAGGGACTCATAAAAAGATGTCTTCCTTATACAAATTGACAGAAAAGTTAACCCTAGGCTTGCAAAACCCAGATATACCCTGTCTTTACAAACAGTGTAGATCCAGATCAGTTGGCTTCTAAGAAGCCAACTGATCTGGATCTGCAATGTTTGACATAAGGTATGTGAATTTATAGCATCAATCCGGATCAAGCAATCTGATTGGCTGAAAATTAGAAGTGGGTGTGGCATCTTAATTTATTCACCATGCTAAGGGTTAACATGTACACAGATCCCTTAAGTTTTTTTTTCTTTTGAGTTGAGGTTTTACGGCCCTGTCAACCTTTTAGTGTCATGTCAAGTGGGCTTAGTTACCATACTCACACTATTTTTGGGCAGGCTTAGTCCTCTCAGAAGTTTACTGGAGCTTGTGCACATACTTTCGTCAGTTACTGACACTACCCATCTTGAATCTGGGGAAAGGGGAAAATGGCCACAGAAATGGTTTAATGATCAATATCCATGAAAGTTATGTTGCCAAGCTGGGGTTAAAACTCGCAAACCCTGATTCTGTAGTCAGACACTGCTATGAATGCACTATGGAACCTGCTCCTCTTAAGTTTAATCAGCCACTCAAATTTGGAGAAGAGTGTTATATAATATTTATATTTCATACAGCTCAGTGAAGTCATTCTAATGAATCATTACAATATGATGATTTAATTTAACTGCTGGGTAAGAATATTAGCGGACAGCATTTTGAAATATTTTCTTATTTTTTCTAGAAAAAAGACTGACATGTCAAAGCCTTTTTTTTTTCAAAGAAAAATATCATCAGTTTGTTGACAAATCTGCCCAAGGAAGCTATCCATGTTTTAACTACTGTGTAAATAATTCTGCACACAACATTTTAAAATATTTCTCTTAGAAAATAGATTTTGACATTTCATGTAAATTATCTCCTGAGGAGACAACTTGCATGAAACGTCAGTCTATTTTCTGAGAAAAAATAATTTGTTGTCAGTTGAATCTGCCCAGAGAGTGGTAAACGTTAATGAAGATCTAAAACTAGAAATGTGTCAGTATGATACATATGCCCCTGCCCAGGGGCCCTCCTCACCTGAAAACAAGCATTTTGCTAAAAATGAAATTGAAAAAAGGGCTATAACTCCCATAGTAATTGGCGGATTTTACCCTAAACCAAACTTTGTCTATATTTTATGATTATAGACCTATGTATAAAATATGAATCAAATACACTAATATTTTCAGAAGAAATGGAAACCATTTTTCGCACATACCGACAGGACAATGAAGTTGAAAAAGAGCCACAACTCCCATAATAATTGGTGGATTTTACAATAAATTGAACTTAATGAATATCTTATTATTATATACTGCTGTATAAAATAAAATATGAATCAAATACACTTATCTTTTCAAAAGCTATCTAACGGAAACTATTTTTCATACATACGGATTGACAGGATGTACTTAAGGACGGGCTGTATGGATGTATGTATGGACAGCGGTGATATTCTATGTCCCTGCATTAAAATTGGTGGGGGCATAAAAATATTTACTTAGATATTCCTCCTACCTTGTGTTATAGATCCTACCTGTATTTTCTTGAATTACGTTTGGAATGTTCAGAACCTGCAAATATAAAAAGGGCAAGGTTACCGTAACAACCCTAAGCATCAGCTTGATAGGTTGGTTCAGAATTTAACTGCCCAGTCAACACTATTAAGGTCATGTTGTTTGTTTGTGTTGAGGTTTTATGGCCCATTCAACCCAAGGGGGTCATGTCAAGCGCGGTCAGTTTACCTAACCAGATGTTTACTGGGCAGCTTAGTCCTCCAAGCTGTTAACCAGTACATTCTTTCGCCAGAAACTGACAACTGCCCTTCTTGAATCAGTGGAAGGGAGAGAATGACCGTAAAAAATATTTCATGATCAATCTCTGCGAAACAATGTTGCTGACCCCCGGGCGAGGGTCGACCCCGCAACTTCCTGGTCGCCAGTTGGACTCGCATCCAACTGCGCCACTGAGGCAGGCTAAGGTCATGTTGAACTTGTCAGTATACCTAACTACACTTTTTCTTGGTAGGATTAGTTCTCTAAGCAGTTAACCAGTACTAAGCACTGGGACATACAAGCCAAAGCAATCAGTGTAGACCCAGATCAGATTGCAGCCCTTTGATTAGGTTCTACACTGTTTGCTACCCATCCATCAATTTTAGACACATCAACAGGGAGTAAACTGACTTGTTTAATCAACAGGGAGAAAACTGGACTTGTTCAATCAACTGGGAGTAAACTGACTTTTTCAATCAACAGGGAGTAAACTGGACTTGTTCAATCAACAGGGAGTAAACTGACTTGTTCAATCAACAGGGAGTAAACTGACTTGTTCAATCAACAGAGAGTAAACTGACTTGTTCAATCAACAGGGAGTAAACTGACTTGTTCAATCAACAGGGAGTAAACTGGACTTGTTCAATCAACAGGGAGTAAATGGACTTGTTCAATCAATAGGGAGTAAACTGATTTGTTCAATCAACAAGGAGTAATCAACAGGAAGTAAATGGATTTGTTCAATCAACAGGGAGTAAACTGACTTGTTCAATCAACAGGGAGCTGGACTTGTTCAATCAACAGGGAGTAAACCGGACTTGTTCAATCAACAGGGAGTAAACTGACTTGTTCAATCAAAAGGGAGTAAACTGGGCTTGTTCAATCAACAGGGATTAAACTGGACTTGTTCAATCAACCGGGAGTAAACTGACTTGTTCAATCAACAGCGAGTAAACTGACTTGTTCAATCAACAGGGAGCTGGACTTGTTCAATCAACAGGGAGTAAACTGGACTTGTTCAATCAACAGGGAGTAAACTGACTTGTTCAATCAAAAGGGAGTAAACTGGGCTTGTTCAATCAACAGGGATTAAACTGGACTTGTTCAATCAACCGGGAGTAAACTGACTTGTTCAATCAACAAGGAGAAAACTGGATGTTCAAATGTCAGTACTAGTATGGTAATGAGTTGAGATGTCTGAATATTTAGGGTAAATTTTGGTATTAATGCCCTTCTATTTGTTCTCTCCACCAGGGATTTAAACATCCCAAAAATTTCCATTTCTGGCAGACAAAATCAATGACCCTAAAATTTGTTTGAATAGGAGTATCAGTGTGGGGAATCCAGGTGAGCAAATGACTAAGTGCACAGAGTTTGTTGCTCCACATGGGGTGGGATTTTTTAGAATATCTCGACTTATACCTGATGGAATTTGTTCAAATAAAGCGCAGAGTATGTGGAAAATCAAGTCCTTTCTGGTGGTGTAAGCGCTGTTCTGCAATCTGGTCTGATTCTCAAGAACATTTGGTCATGTGAATTCCTCACAATGTGTATGGCCAGTCAACACTATTAGTGTCATGTCAAGCCAGTCACTTAACCTACTCGCACTTTTCTTGGGCATTATACCAATACTTGTGTACATACTTTTGCCAGTAACTGAAAACCTGTCTTTCTTGCATCAGCAGAAAGGGGGAAAGTTACATGTATGTTGCCAAACTGGGATTCAAACTTGCGACCCAGGATCTGCAGTTAGATGTGCTACCCACAGCACAATGAATTGAACCTGGCTTATCCTAATATATACAGCCATCTTTTTTGTCTCTACCTTATTCACTTAAAAAAAATAAAAATTAAAGCTGAACAAACCAAAACAAGAAACAATAATGTGCTAGGCCATAAAACTATTTAGAATGCAGGAGTAGAGATTTTGACCTTTAACCATTACCACTTTCTCGGCTACTTCAGCAGACTTCTTTCTTATTTTACAAGGAAACCTGGCTTTGAGTATTCAGTCAGTGATACAGTCATTTCTTTCTTCTTAGGAGACAGTTTATATGAAATGTCAATGCCTATTTTCTAGGAAAAATAACAAACAAGATGGCCCTGTAATGCTCACCTGAGCAACATAGCACTTTGAAAACATGATCTAGAACTGATCAATGCAAACATTCTGATCAAAGTTCAAAATGATTATATTAACAAGTAAGACAATGTAGCATGTCTAATGGACTGTGAAGTAAAGGTCAAGGTCAAATATGGATGACTGCACTCAAGAGGCCATGCTAAGATGTATGCATGTACTAAGTATCACTGGCTGTAGAAGCAATAGTTACTGAGAAACTGACCTAAACACAAACACTTCACAAGTACCAAATATCACTGTAGAACCAATAATTACTGAGAAACTGACCTAAACAGAAAAACTTAAGAAAGTCACTGGATAGAAAAATATACATCACCTTGAAATCATCAAGACAAACATTTTGAGCAAGATTCATGATGATCACTTCAAAAATGTGACCTCTAGAGCATCAACAAGGTTTTCCTTTGATTTGGCCAGGTGACCTAGTTTCTGATGTCAAGTGACCCGATTTTAAACTAGACCTAGAAATCATCAAGACGAACATTTTGAGCAATATTTATGATGATTATTTCAAAAATGTGACCTCTGGAGTGTTAACAGTTTTCTGCTGATTTGGCCTGGTGACCCAGTTTTGAACTTGATCTAGAAATCATCAAGACAAACATTTTGAGTAAGATTCATGATGATTGCTTCAAAAATGTGACAGCTAGAGTGTTAACAAAGTTTTCTTCTGATTTGGCCAGGTGACCTAGTTTTTGACCCCAAGTGACCCAGTTTCAAACCTGACCTTGAAATCACCAAGACAAACATGTTGAGCAAGATTCATGATGATTGCTTGAAAAATGTGACCGCTAGAGTGTTAACAATGTTTTCCACTGATCTGGCCAGGTGACCTAGTTTTTGATCCCAGGTGACCCAGTTTTGAACTTGATGTTAAAATCATCAAGACAAACATTTTGAGCAAGATTCATAATGATTGCTTTAAAAAATGTGACTGCTAGAGTGTTAACAAAGTTTTCTGCTGATTTGGCTCGGTGACCTAGCTTTTGAAAACCCCAAGTGACCCAGTTTCAAACTTGACCTAAGATCTTATTATCAAGACAAACATTTTGAGCAAGATTCAAGATGATTGCTTCAAAAATGTAACTGCTAGAGTGATAACATGATCTCCTGCTGATCTGGCCAGGTGACCTAGTTTTTGACCCCAGGTGACCTAGTTTTGAACTTGACCGAGAAATCATCAAGACAAACATTTTGAGCAAGATTCCAGATGACTGCTTCAAAAATGTGACCGCTAGAGTGTTGACAAGGTTTTCTGCTGATTTGGCCTGGTGAGCTAATTTTTGATCCCAAGTGACCCAGTTTCAAACCTGACCTATAAATTATCAAGACAAACATTTTGAGCAAGATTCATGATGATTGCTTAAAAAATGTGACCGCTAGAGTGATAACAAGATTTTCCGCTGATTTATCCAGGTGACCTAGTTTCTGAACCCAGATGACCCAGTTTCAAACTTGGTCTAGGAATCAACAAGACAAACATTTTGAGCAAGATTAATGATGATTGCTTCAAAAATGTTACCATTAGAGTGTTAACAAAGTTTTCTGCTGATTTGGCCCGGTGACCTAGTTTTTGACTCCAAGTGACCCAGTTTCAAACTTGACCTAGAAATCATCAAGACAAACATTTTGAGCAAGATTCATGATGATTGCTTCAATAATGTGACCGCTAGAGAGTTAACAAGGTTTTCTGCTGATTTGGCCCGGTGACCTAGTTTTTGATCCCAAGTGACCCAGTTTCAAACTTGAACTAGAAATCATCAAGAAAAACATATTGAGCAAGATTCATGATGATTGCTTCAAAAATGTGACCACTAGAGTGTTAACAAGGTTTTCTGCTGATCTGGCCAGGTGACCTGGAATTTGACCCCAAGTGATCCAGTTTCAAACTGGACCTAGAAATCATCAAGACAAACATATTGAGTAAGATTCATGATGATTGCTTAAAAAAATGTGACCCCTAGAGTGTTAACAAGGTTTTCTGCGGATCTGGCCTTGTGACCTAGTTTTTGACCCCAAGTGAGCCAGTTTCGAATTTGACCCAGCTTTTAATAGAGGCAAACATTTTGTGCAAGTTTCATCAAGATTGGGTCAAAACTATGACCTCTAGAGTGTTAACAAGTTTTTGTTTTGATTTGATCTGGTGACCTAGTTTTTGACCCCAAGTAACCCAGTATCAAACTTGACCTAGATTTCATAGAGGCAAACATTTTGAGCAAGTTTCATCAAGATTGGGTCAAAACTGTGACCTCTAGAGTGTTGACAAAGTAATTGTTGACGACGAACGACGGATGACGGACAGAGGGTGATGACAATAGCTCATCCTGAGCTTTTGCTCAGGTGAGCTAAAAATATCATCAGTTTGTAATCTACTGAATTAGCCCAGAGATGATGCTCATGATTTGGTGTTTTACATCCCTTTCAATCCTATTTAATTAACCCCTGTCCTGCTTAACCCGGATGTACTCTGCCTTTGCAAACAGTGTAGATCCAGATCAGTTGGCTTCTGATCTGAATCTGCACTGTTTGTCATTCAATATGTGTATTTATAGCACCAACCTTGCTCAAGTAATCTGACTGGCTGAAAATTGGAAGTGGGCATGGGATCTTAATTTATGCAGCATGACAAGAGTTAAAATATATTGAGATGATGGAAGGATGATAATGAAAGGCTCTGTGCAATGAAGTGCCCTACAGTTATGAGCTGCAGTCTGCCTCCAGCGGAATTTGAGCCGGGGGACTCATGATCCAGTCAGGAGGGGTAACCACAAGGCAACCAGGACACTTCTTGCCCAGAGAGCAATACAGGTCAAATACACATGGTATAACATCTCAAAGATGCAATGGACTTGAGTGCACAGCTTTTAACTCTTGTCCTGCTGAATAAATTAAGATGCCACTCCCATTTCTAATTTTCAGCCAATCAGATTACTTGATCCAGATTGTCGATATAGATTCATATACCTAATGGCAAACAGTGCAGATCCACATTCAGAAGCCAACTGATCTGAATCTACACTGTTTGCAAAGGTAGGACATATCTCGGTTCCAAAGGACTAAGGTTAAGGATGGAACAGACTTAGATAACATTTTGCAGAAAAAGATAGGTCAGGCTTCAGAGGATTCAATGGATTCCTTTACCATTACCATTCATAATTATAAACACTAATGCATCATCATAGTCTACACATGTTGCAGCATCTGACAATAACAGATTAGCTGATACTTCAGTAGCAAACATAGGGTACTGCTGACCCCCAAATAATAGTGGGAATTATAGCACCTACTCATAATCCCAGGTTCCAAGCAAAAATATTGAGGTCTTTTACCATCTGTTTAATTCCATAAAATCCATACATTGTGCCATTCTATTTCATAACTATTGATAGTACTAGTGGTGAATTTTGGTTATGTGTGTGTATGTCAGGGTCTGAGTTGGGGGTTAAAAACAGTCCTTGCTATTTCATATTGTGATGGTGACTGGATGGAGGAGTTGGCATAGTTAATCCTTAAAAGTGCCAATCACAACTATTGTCATCTGCTTTGTCATCTGCTTGTGATTTTAAAAGTCATTTTTTGCAAACAGTGTGGACCCAGATCAGACTGCTCCTCCTCTAGGAGCAGTCTGATCTGGGTTCACTTAGAGGAGCAGTCTGATCTGGGTTCACACTGTTTGCCGGTATGCAAAAATAGGTTTGAAAAGTTTGCAAGAATATTCAGCAGATGACATAAACAGATGACATTTTCAGATGCAGTTTTTCTTGGCGCTTTAAGGGTTAAATTGAATGGAATATTACATGGAAATTATGGAACATAATAGTTGACAGCTGAGACCTTGGTAAGATGTCACAGGATGAACCAGGTTTTTACTGTTGATATACAACAAAATGACCATTGGTTTTATATTTCTATGTAATGAAACATTCATTTTCATCAAGCAGATACCTCCATCTGCCTACAACTACAATAATCTCTACTGGGCACTGCCATGCCACCCACAACCCCACTACCCATCCTCCCTCCCAAACAAAAAAACCAAAAAAAACAACAACAACACACACACACACACACACGCCACTATCATCCAGTATTAGCAGAAAATATGACTTTTCTTCCAGTGGAGTCAACCTACCTTACAAGGTCAAACATGATAGTAAATTTCATCTTTACTTGTTCCCAGAACCTAAGATTCTTAAAAATAAGTGTTGCAGTTCTATTAAATTTATTTCGGGATCAATTGAACCATGTTTGATGCTAAAGTTGCTTGGTGACTTTTGGACAATGCAGCATGAAGGCTGATGAGAAATGTACACAATTATGAATAGTAATAGTTAGGGAATCCATTACATCCTTTTTGTTGATCATTCTGAGGCATACTTATCATTTTCTGTAAGACATTATCTAAGTCCATTGCATCAGCAATCAGCAATGGACAGACAATACCTTACAGAAAATGCTTTGCATCACCTGTCTGTTGCATCCATCTAAGTCTGATGCATCCGTCAGGTATTGCATCCATCTAAGTCTGATGCATCCATCAGGTACTGCATCCATCCATGTTTGATGTCAGCTATTGCTTTCATTAAAGTCTGATGCATCCATCAGCTATTGCATCCATCTAAGCCTAATGCATCCATCAGCTATTGCATTCATCTAAGTCTGATGCATCCATCAGCTATTGCATCCATCTAAGTCTGATGCATCCATCCTTGCTGAGGTGCTTCTAATGAGTACCCACAATGTACATTTTTTGAGGGGAAATAAGAAAAAATATTTATGTGATACATCCTCATGAATGTCTTGGGCTATGAAAATTGTCAAAATAAAAGCAATTTTTCCATAGTCATACCTTCCTTGGTCAGTTTTTTTTTTCTATCATCTGTACACAGTCAGGACACCACAGATAGAACCTACAAATATACAGACAATAAACAGTGATTACCTGATATAAAAAAATCTGTCATGAAGGAGCATGATAATTCAGTAAAAATGACTTCTGAAAGACAGAATATTTTACCAAAGTATCCATACTGAGTGACAGATTTTTTGTATCAGATAAACACTGTTCATCATTCTTTTAATTAAATAGCTTTTCTTTCTTTTAATCAAAAGGCCAGTACAAGTAATTTGACAATAAAACTGTGTTGCAGGCTACATTAACTACCCTAACTGGGGTCTTTTTAAGGCGTATTATTTGGTGATAATACTGGGATATTTTTCCTTATTTATCCATAAACCAAGGCACTTCTAATGGGTACCCAGTACTTAGGGTTTATGGAGAAATTTTCCTAAAATTATCATCAAATACTCCTCCTTCATAAGTCTTCTGATCTAAGTATTCAAACAGACAGACCTGAGTAAACAGTGTGGACACAGATAAGACATTGCAAAATGCAGGTCTTGTTACATACATGTATTTTAACCTTTATCACTCCGGGTAAAAAAAGCAGATGACACTTTGAAATATTTTTCTCCATTGGAGACAATTTGCATGAAATGTCAAAAAAGACAATAGGCATAAAATGTCAAAACTTATTTTGTAGGAAAATTAAGAAAAATATTTGAAAACATTGTCTGCTGAATTGTTTGCCCAGCATGCTAAGCATTAACCTTTACCACTCTCTGGGCTAACTCAGCAGGCAACATATTGATGATATTTTTTTTATTTTTCCAAGAAAACAGGATTCGACATTTCATGCAAATTGGAGACAATTTGCATCAGATGTTGAAACCTGCTTTCTTGATTGTTTGTGTTGAGGTTTTACGGCCCAGTCAACCCAATGGGGTCATGTCGAGTGCGGTCAGTTTACCTAACCACACGTTTACTGGGCAGGCTTAGTCCTCTAAGTGGTTAACCAGTATTGTGCACATTCTTTCGCCAGAAACTGACAACTGCCCTTCTTGAATCAGCGGAAGGGAGAGAATGACCGTAGAAAATATTTCACGATCATTCTCCATGAAAGAATGTTACCGACCTCGGCGGGGGTTGAACTCGCGACCTCCTGGTCTCCAGTCGGACAGCACATCCAACTAAGCCACCGAGGCCGGCTCTGCTTTCTTGAAAAATTTCAATATTTCATCTGCTGAAAATATTACCCAGAGTGCTAAGTGTTAAGAAATCATATTACCCAAAGCCTTTATGTGATTAAGCTCATTATCTGTCTACTGGTATAGATATTGGTCACTAGTTTCATTCCATACCACCTAATCCCTGGTCAAGGTCACAGACTTAGACTTTTCATGTTACACTGGTATGTTAAAATTGTTCAAAGCTCTATAAGTCCTGAATGTTTTAATGGATTTAGGTGAAACTTGATATTGATGTTAGATACTGGTCGAGAGTTTTGTTGAGCAAGATCAAACCTCAAAGTAATCTATTTAGAATATCCATGTTAATATTTTTATATCAAAAGATTTTAAAGCTCAAGATCCCCTGAATGAACTTAAATGGATAACTAGATTGCACAGTTGTTGGCATGCCATCGGAAAATCCCCATTCTCTGTGCTAATATTGCTAATAGTGTGATGGACTGATGGACAGGCTGACGGATGGATGGAAATTTAGGATGGATGGAAATTTAATATTACTATGCACACCCTTACCATGAGGGGAAGTCATGAAGCAAAATTTGGTTAAGTTCTGCCGAGTGGTTAATAGGAGATAGCATGATGGACAGATGGATGGACAGACAAATGGATGTTCTCACGAATGGACATTTAGGTGGCTAGGCATTCGCATAATGACTACATAAGTGGTAAATTCTCTTAAGCGGCAAGCCATGTAAGAGAAAATTTTTGCCATTTAAATGTCAAATCTACGGAATAAATCCCATATGCACTCACAAATGACTACTTAAGTGGCAAAATGTCCAAATATTTTGCCCCCTAAGTAGCTGGACATGAGTGCAGACAGACAGATGGATGGATGGACAGAAAAATGATTTTGCGCTTGCACACCTACCATACAGGGAAGTCATGTAGTAAGTTTGGTTAAAATGCCACACAGTGGTTTAGAAGGAGATAGTGTGACAAACAGATGGAAGAACAGAGGGACAGACAGAGGCCCTCACAATATCCCTATCACTAAAGCATGGAGATAAGTAGTGATATTAAACACTGGTCCAAAGTTAAGTTCAGTGTGAGGCGAAGAATTTTCATACTTAAGTTTTTATTTTAAAGTTTTTAAGATATGTATGTCTCCTGATGTCTGGAGGCATGTCATTGATATTTGGGTTGGTGCTAGATACTCATCCAAAGAGCAAGACTCTCTCTCACCCAGCCGTGACCCAGAGATCAAGTCACAAATGACAAATTTTTCATATGATGAACCTGTGCAATTTCTGGTTAGCTATCCTGTCAAGTAATAGCTCTTGATGTGATCATACTACATCTGTATTTCTTACAAATGCAACTAGACACTGAAAAGCATCATCAGATTTTAAGTTACTCAAGTCTCCCACCATATAAGAGTAAACTGCTGATAATTCTTGTCACAGTAAATGTTGTTAACCCTTGTCCTGGTGAATAAATTAAGATGCTACACCTACTTCAAATATTCAGCTAATCAGATTACTTGATCCAGTTCGTTGATACAAGGTCACATACTTAATGGCAAACAGTGCAGATCCAGATCAGTTGGCTTCTCCAGAAGCCAAATGATCTGGATCTACACTGTTTGCAAAGACAGGATGTATCCAGGTTCAGCAGGACAACTATGATTAGATCTTGTTAAACCCACCACCATTATGTTTGATGCATGATTGTTGATGATCGCTGACAAGCACCATCAGATCATATTTACTCAAGTCTCCCACTATACAAGAGTAAACTGCTAATAGTTCTTGTCAGAGTGAATGAAAAAAGTGTCAATAAGCAATGCTTATTAGATACTCCCTGCACCTCAAGGGGTAACTCCCTATATAAGGTGTAATATGGCAGTGTGGCCCAAATAGCCCCCTATTTTCTGCTCTGGAAGTATATGAATGACCCTATTTTTTCAGTGTTTGGTATCGCTTTTCGTAGCTGATGCATATCTGATTGATAAAGCCATGTAAGTTTGGCTAAATTCCATCGACTGATTCATGAAGTAGGCAGCACACAAGACTCATTTTTAGAATCTTTATAATGTAGTGACCTTGAAAATGAGGTAAAAGTAAAATCTAATCACTTCTTCAACTCCCGCCCCCTCCTCACATGCCCCCCCCTCCCCCAGCCCCCCGCCAATTGATGCAGCTGTGCTACTTTGGTCAAATTCCAACCATTTGTTCCAGAGATAGTGTGCACATAAGCTTTTTTTCTAAGCTTTTTTCTATCAAAGTTTTAGTTTCAAAGTGTCAGTGGGACCTTGAAAATGAGGTCCAGGTCACCAAAATGTAATCACTTCTTTCTCCCATTCCATCGAAGTATCTGTGCTAGTCTGAACTAATTCCATCTATTGATTCATGAGATAGGATGCACACAATGCTCATATTTAGAGTCTTTATAATGTAGTGACCTTGAAAATGAGGTCAAGGTCACAAAAGTCTAATCACTTCTTTCCCATATCCTAACAATGTATCTGTGCTAGTTTGTTCAAATTCCAGCCATTGGTTCAAGATGTAATGTTCACATAAGCTTTTTTCCTACCAAAATTTTAGTTTCAAAGTGCCAGTATGACTTTGAAAATGAGATAAAGGTCACCAAAATCTAATCACTTCTTTCTCCAATCCCAATGATGTATCTGTGCTAGTTTGGTCAAATTCCATTTATTGATTCATGAGACAGAGTCTACACAAGGTTAACTTTTTGAGTATTTATAATGTAGTGATCTTGAAAATGAGGTCAAGGTTACCAAAATCTAATAACCTTTTTCCCCTATCCTGCTAATATATCTGTGCTAGTTTGATCAAACTCCAGCCATTGGTTAAAGAGATAGTGGGCACACAAACTTTTTACTGGATTAAGAAAAAAATTTACAAAGGGCAACAACTCCAAGAGTGTCGCTGACAGACACACAGATGGACACATGTACAAATGGAGGGTATGCACTGAAAACAGTATAAAAAAAAAATTGCAGGGGGTATAATGAAATTAATGTAAGTTGTGAAGATGAACCTGTGCTTAGATCTTGTTAAACTCACCACTATTATATTAGATGCACAATTGTTGATGATCTCAGACAAGCACCATCAGATCATATTTATTCAAGTCTCCCACCATACAAGAGTAGACTACTGATAATTCTTGTCAAGGTGAATGATGTTAAAGGGAAAGGCAACGTAAGTTGTAAGTGTTTCCTGGAGAAAAGAGCTTAGCAAACCATTTACTTTGATGCAAGTTTTATCAAAATCAGTCGAGAAATAAGGAAGTTATAATGGTTTGAAATTTTCAAAATGGCTGAATGGTTAGGCTTTATTGTGACAGCCCAAACTAAATATACAAAAACCCAATTATAATGGGTCTTCAAGAATATTTTGCTACAGTGTTGATCATGTGTTTTATTATGGTGACAGGCAATCATTTCCCTCAAAAGCAATCCAAATTTTCAAGAAGAACAACTTTTAAAATCAAATCTCAACTGATTGATTGAGTTAAGGTTTAATGACACGTCAACCCTTGTGGGTCATTTTGTGTTGTCTCCCAGAAAAAAGGGAGAAAAGAGATATAATAGATAGTAGAGGAGAAGGAAGAGAGGGACAGGGAAGAAAGAGGAACAGGAATGAAAGTGAAGAAACAGAAGAAATAAAAACATTCCCCCTCTACCCTTACCTGCTACAAGGATAGCAGGTCTTGCCCAACTGTAAGCCAATATCAGTTGGATGTCCAGGTGATGTAAGCTACATGACACCTTCACACCACCTGACCACCCCAAAATCAAATCTTAAACTTTTGTGAAACCCCATTAACCCTTGTCATGCTGAATAAATTAAGATGGCTGCCCACTTTGAATTTTCAGCTAATCAGATTACTTGATCCAGCTCGCTGATACAAAGTCACATACTTAATGACAAACAGTGCTGATCCAGATCAGAATTTGTTTTGTGCTGAAATTTTACGGCCCAGTCAAACCAATGGGGTCATGTCAAGTGCGGTCAGTTTACCTAACCACACATTTACTGGACAAAGTTAGTCTTCTAAGCGGTTAACCAGTATTGTGCACATTCTTTTGCCAGAAACTGACAACTGCCCTTCTTGAATCAGCGGAAGGGAGAGAATGACCGTAGAAAATACTTCATGATCAAGATCCAGATCAGAAGCCAACTAATCTGGATCTATTCTGTTTGCAAAGGTAGAATATATCCAGGTTCAGCAACACAAGGGTTAAAAGGTCAAAATGGCACTGCCCATACCTTCAATGTTGAAATATTGTCCATAACCTTCTTAATTCCTGATCTATTTTGGTAAAATTTGTAGCAAAATTCATGGTTTGTAAAGCTCTTTACTTTGCAGTACAATGTGCTTTAAGGTTACGTTCCCCTTTAATGTAAATTGTGAAGCTGCATCTATGATTTGATCTTGTTAAACCCATCACCATAATGTTAGATGCATGTGTTACTAATCCCTGACAAGCATCATCACATCATATTTACTCAAGTCTTCCACCATACAGGAGTAAACTACTGATAATTCTTGTCAGAGTGAATGATGTTTATGTAAGTTGTGAAGAACCAGCTATGAACCCACCTCCATAATGTTAGATGCATGTGTTACTAATCCCTGACAAGCATCATCACATCATATTTATTCAAGTCTTCCACCATACAGGAGTAAACTACTGATAATTCTTGTCAGAGTGAATGATGTTTATGTAAGTTGTGAAGAACCAGCAATGAACCCACCACCATTATGTTAGATGCATGTGTTACTAATCCCTGACAAGCATCATCACATCATATTTACTCAAGTCTTCCACCATACAGGAGTAAACTACTGATAATTCTTGTCAGAGTGAATGATGTTAATGTAAGTTGTGAAGAACCAGCTATGAACCCACCACCATTATGTTAGATGCATGTGTTACTAATCCCTGACAAGCATAATCACATCATATTTACTCAAGTCTTCCACCATACAGGAGTAAACTACTGATAATTCTTGTCAGACTGAATGATGTTTATGTAAGTTGTGAAGAACCAGCTATGAACCAACCACCATTGTGTTAGATGCATGTGTTACTAATCCCTGACAAGCATCATCACATCATATTTACTCAAGTCTTCCACCATACAGGAGTAAACTACTGATAATTCTTGTCAGAGTGAATGATGTTAATGTAATTTGTGAAGAACCAGCTATGAACCCACCACCATTATGTTAGATGCATGTGTTACTAATCCCTGACAAGCATCATCACATCATATTTATTCAAGTCTTCCACCATACAGGAGTAAACTACTGATAATTCTTGTCAGACTGAATGATGTTTATGTAAGTTGTGAAGCACCAGCTATGAACCCACCTCCATAATGTTAGATGCATGTGTTACTAATCCCTGACAAGCATCATCACATCATATTTACTCAAGTCTTCCACCATACAGGAGTAAACTACTGATAATTCTTGTCAGAGTGAATGATGTTAATGTAAGTTGTGAAGAACCAGCTATGAACCCACCACCATTATGTTAGATGCATGTGTTACTAATCCCTGACAAGCATCATCACATCATATTTACTCAAGTCTTCCACCATACAGGAGTAAACTACTGATAATTCTTGTCAGACTGAATGATGTTAATGTAAGTTGTGAAGAACCAGCTATGAACCCACCACCATTATGTTAGATGCATGTGTTAATGATCCCTGACAAGCACCATCAGATCATATTTTACTCAAGTCTTCCACCATACAGGAGTAAACTACTGATAATTCTTGTCAGACTGAATGCTGTTAATGTAAGTGAAGATGCAACTATGGTTTTAACCCTTGTCCTGCTGAATAAATTAAGTTGCCACGCCCACTGCTAATTTCTAGCCAATCAGATTACTTGATTCAGATTGTTGCTACAAATTCTCATACTTACTGGCAAACAGTGCAGATTGAGATCAGTTGGTTCTCCAAGAAGCCAAATGATCCAGATCTACATTGTGTAAATGCAGAGTATATTTGGGTTCAGCAGGACAAGGGTTAATGGACACTGACAATCACCATCAGATCTTATTTACTCAAGTCTTCCATAAACAAGAGTAAACTACTGATTGTTCTTTGTCAGAGGGAATCATGTTAACTCATTTATGCCTAGCGTCCTTTAAAAGGGATATTAGCAAACAGTTCAGACAAAGATCAGATGCCACAGCCACGTCTGATCAGGATCTACACTCTTTGCATTAAAAACAAGTATTTCTATAAAACATGGTAAGAATGAAAACTAACCAGACATCCCTTCTACTGGAAATGGTCCAGTTCAAACAGTTAAGGTAGAAGAGTCCATACAGCATAAATGGGTTCATATGCTGAGAAGATGCAACTATAATTGACGTCACCAGACAGAAAATGCACAGTGTCCATCAAATGAAAAAAAAGAGAAGAAAAAAAAAAGCCAGTCATAGCTCTTGATAAGATTTTTTTTTTTTTTTTCAATCCAAAAGTATTGAATTTTTTCTTATTTCTCCATGAAAATTAATGTTGTAGGGTACTCATTAGAAGTGCCTTGGTGAGGTGCTTCTAATGAGAACCCACAACATAAGTTTTGAGGAGAAATGTGTTTTAAGGTTGTGTTCCCCTTTAATGAAAGTTGTGAAGATGCAACTATGATCTGATCTTGTTAAACCCCCACCATTATGTTAAATGCATGTGTTAATGATCCCTGACAAGCATCATCACATCATATTTACTCAAGTCTTCCACTTTGCAGGAGTAAACTTCTGATGATTCTTGTCAGAGTGAATGATGTTAATGTAAGTTGTGAAGATGCAACTATGATTTGATCTTGTTAAACCCTACAACCATTATGTTAGCTGCATGTGTTAATGATCCCTGACAAGCATCATCACATCATATTTACTCAAGTCTTCCACCATACAGGAATAAACTTCTGATGATGTTTATCAGAGTGAATGATGTTAATGTAAGTTGTGAAGATGCAACTATGATTAGATCTTGTTAAACCCTACAACAATTACGTTAGCTGATAATTCTTGTCAGAGTGAATGATGTTAATGTAAGTGAAGATGCAACTATGGCTAATTAGCCCTAGTCCTGCTGAATAAATTAAGATGCCACACCCACTCCTAATTTTTAGCCAATCAGATTACTTGATTCAGATTGTTGCTATATATTCACATACTTACTTGCTAACAGTACAGATCCAGATCAGTTGGCTTCTTCAGAAGTTGACTATCTGGATCTTCACTGTTTACAAATGCAGCATATATCTGGGTTCAGCAGGACAAAGGTTTATGGACACTGACAAGCACCATCAGATCCTATTTACTCAAGTCTTCCACCAAACAAGAGTAAACTGATGATTGTTCTTTTTCAGAGGGAATGATGTTATGCCTAGCATCCTTTAAAAGGGGCATTTGCAAACAGTTCAGACCCAGATCAGATGCCACAGCGGCATCTGATCAGGATCTACACACTATGCAATATATACAAGTATTTCTATAAAACATGGTAAGAATAGAAACTAACCAAACATCCCTTCTACCGGAAAAGGACCAGCCCAAACAGTTAAGGTAGAAAAATCCACACGGCATAAATGGGTTCATATGCTGAGAAGATGCAACTATAATTGACTTGTCACCAGACAGAAAATGCGCAGTGTCCATCAAATGAAACAAGAGGACCATGATGGTCCTATATCCCCCCCCGCCTGCGCCCCCCCCCCCCCCCCCCCAAACACACAAGGCCATGTTTTTTTCTTTTTAACACACATCATGATTAGACTTAATCTTGAAAGAAGGTCACCAAAGGAACATTTCTGCCAAGTTATTTTGAAATTGGTCCAGTGGTTTCTGACAAAAAGATTTTTAAAGTGTTTTATATCGCTATAAAGCCCTACCCGCCAATGGCCATTTTTTTTTTTCTTTTTTTTTGACAAATCATGACAGCTTGAACAAAGTTGGTAGAGGGTAACCAAAGGAACATTCCTGCCAAGTTAAATTGAAATCAGTTCAGAGGTTTCTAACAAGAAGATTTTTAAAGTTTTCTGTTTAGATCTATAGGGAAAATAAGCCCCACCCACTAGCAGCCATGTTTTTTGACAAATCAGGATTGCTTGAACATTCTTGGTAGAGGGTTACTAAAGCATTATTGAAATCAGTCAGGAGGTATTTGACAAGAAGAATTTTAAAGTTTTCTATACAGATATATATGGAAAATAAGCCCCGCCCCCTGGCGGCCATGTTTTTTGACGTATCATAAAGGCTTGAACAAGCTTGGTAGAGGATCACAAAAGCAACATTCCTGCCAAGTTACATTGAACTCTGTCCAACGGTTTCTTAAAAGAAGATTTTTAAAGTTTTTTTTATATAGATATATAGGGAAAATAAGCCCCGCCCCCTAGAGGCCATGTTTTTTGACGAATCACGATTACTTGAACAATCTCGGTACAGGGTCACCATGGAAACATTTTTGCTAAGTTATAATGAAATTGGTCCAGTGGTTTCTGACAAGAAGATTTTTTAAGTTTTCTATAAAGATATATAGGGAAAATAAGCCCCACCCACTGGCGGCCATGTTTTTTGACAAATCCAAATGGCTTGAACAATCTTGGTACAGAATCTGCAAAGGAATAATTCTGCAAAATTATATAGCAATTGGTCCAGTGGTTTCTGACAAGAAGATTTTTTTAAGTTTTCTATATAGATATATAGGGAAAATAAGCCCCACCCCCTGGTGGCTATGTTTTTTGACGAATTCAAATGGCTTGAACAATCTTGGTAGAGGATCACCAAAGGAACATTTCTGCAAAATTATATGGAAATCGGTCCAGTGGTTTCTGACAAGAAGATTTTTTAAGTTTTTAGTTAAAAAATCTATTTTTAGCTCCTGTGACCTAGCTATGCAATGGACTGGAACCATTTGAACAATTTTGGAAGAGGACCAACCAAGGATCATTCCTGTGAAGTTTGGTCACATTCCAATCAGTGGTTTAGGAGGAGATGTTGTTTAAAGATTGTGGACGGACGGACGACGACGACGGACGGTGAGTGATCACAATACCTCACCTTGAGCCTTCGGCTCAGGTGAGCTAAAAAAAAAGGCCAGTCATAGCTCTTGATAAGATGTTATTTTTTTTAAATCCAAGTTTTGATATTTTTCTTATTTCTCCATGAAAATTAATGTTGTGGGTACTCATTAGAAGTGCCTTGGTGAGGTGCTCCTAATGATTACCCACAATATATGTTTTTGTGGAGAAATAAGAAAATATTCACCTGACACTAACCCTTATCTAGACCTAAGGCAAGTGAAATGATCTCATGGCCACTGATTAGGACTTTGCACTGAAATCTTCGGATCAGTTTCTAACTTTAATCCAAATATAAACTACATCCATTTAGTGAGGAGATGTTATAAAGACTTGAATATAAAATTTACGAAACAAGAATTCCGCCATAGGCTACGTTGTGCCACACAAATTTACACAGTCTGTGAACCATGAAATATAGGTCAAGGTCAAACATGGCTACTGCTGAGTTGTCATCCCTGTTTATACCAATTACCATTACTATAGCCATTACAGTTCTTGGGAAATGAAATTAAACATTAGGGTCATAGTTAGGGTAGATGTAAATGATAATGGTTTGATGGATGGACAGAAAAATGGACCCTTATATCATACCATGCTAAAAGCAGGTGCGACAGTGAATTTTCTTTGTCTGTGACTTTGACCTCTGGGTCACAGAACTGGCTGATGCTCACATCAAAGGAATCCTTGGGCCCTTACACACAAACAATCAAAGCATTGATTTAAAAAGACTATAGGCATGCAAGGGATACAATTCATACATAACTAACTCATTTATGCCCAGTGACCCATAAAGGGGACATTGGAAACAGTGTAGACCCAGATCAGATGCCACAGAATGCAGCATCTGATCAGGCTTTACACTGTTTGCATTAACTACAGAAATTTCTATAAAACATAGTCATGATAAAAATTAACTATCCAGACACCCTGTTATTAGAAATAGACAAGTTCAAAGAGCTGTGATAGAACAGTTCACTCGGCATAAATGGGTTAACAGATACGGAATATAGCTGCCCTACAACAGCCACACCTGGGGAGGCACCATTACCATTGCAGAGAGGTGGCTGTTATGGAGAAGTTAAATTTGTACTAAAATATTTTAGGAACTCTGAAAAGGGGCTGTTACATAGCTCCAGGTAAGGCACTTTTCAACTGAAAATTACTGATTTTTTTTCTGAATTCTGAACAAAAATGTGGTACTCATTAGAAGCACCTCACCAAAGCACTTCTAATGAATACCCACAACTTATGTTTTTATGCAGAAATAAGGAAAATAAGAAAAAAACATCATCCATTCATTTTCTGCTGAATTTGCCCATCTCATGCTGTTTTAATACAAAGGAATATGGAAATATAAGGTCAAAGGTCAATTTTACCCTTCTCTTGCTGAACACAACATGCCCTGTCTTAGCAAACAATGTAGATCCAGATCAGTTGGCCAACTGATCTGGATCTGCACTGTTTGTTATGAAATATGAATTTCTATCAAAAGCCCAGATCAAAAAATCTGATTGGCTGGAAATTATAAGTGGGCGTGTCCTCTTAATTTATTCAGCTAGGCAAGGGTTAAAGATCACAAACAAAGTGAATTTTGAAATTATTACAGGTAGTAGTATAGAGCATTCCGTATTTACACTAAAAATGCAGATACCTAATAGTCAGATGATGATGAAGGTTTGGTGTTTTACATCCCTATCAATATTATATATGTCATATCCAGATAATGGAAAGGTGATAATGATAGGCTCGTTGCAATGAAGCACAGTACAGTCATGAGCTGAATTCTGCCTCCAAACCTGGAACCTTTGATCTGAAGTCAGGAGCACAAACCACTTGGATAACTGGACACTTCCAAAAAGTCAGAAAAAAAATCCTGTAGATCCAGATCAGACTGCTCCTAAAGGAGCATTCTGGTCAGGTTCAGTACTATTTGCCATTTAGAAAAAGGATTTTGCAGCAGAAATGTCTATTCAACAAATTCATTTAACAGTAAACCAGATATTGCTACAGCCAGACAAACATGTCCTCTAATGCCTGTTACTTTTGTGGGCCTTTTTGTTGTGTATTTTACTGCCAAGCATGCTGGGTAAAGAGTTCAGCAGATGATAATTTGAAAATATTTTCTTATTTTTCTCCAGAAAAAAAGGATCTGACATTTCATGCAAACTGTATACTAAGCACAATTTGCATGAAATGTAAAAACTGTTTTCTTGGAAAAGTAGAAAGTTTGCATGAAATGTCAACAAATCCTGTTTTCTGGGAAAAATAAGAAAAATATCATACAGTCAGCAGATAAATTTGCCCATAGAGTGGTAAAGGTTAAAAGTCTTTAATGTAGAACTTTAACTGATGTTAGTCAGGAACCCCAAAAGGGTAATTGGTAACCAGTGTTGACCCAGATTAGATGCTGCAAAATGCAGTGTCTGATCAGGGTATACACTGTTTGCATTAATTACAGGAACTTTTATAAAACATAGTGATCATAAAAACTAACCAGATACCTGCTGTTGGAAATAGACTGGCCTAAAGTGTTGCTACAGAAGAGTTCACTAACATAAATGGATTAACAAAGCATGATTCACATATTAATGCTGACACAAGGCTGACAATAACATCTCTATCAGTACCCTTAGTGCTGATAATGATTAACTACAGCAGACAATATTATTTTCATTTTTCAGAGAAAACAGAGCTTGACATTTCATGTGAAATGTCTGCCTAGCAGATAAGTCACATGAAATGTGAAGTCTTCTTTTCTCTGAAAAAAAAAAACAAAAAAAAAACAGTTTTGTAAGCACAAAACTAAACAATTTTGTGCTAAGCCAAAAAAGGGTCAACTTTGTTTAGGCAAGATAATAAATTATCTGCTGAAATTTATACTGCCCATCAATGCATTTTGTGCCAAAATTATCTGCTGAAATTTATACTGACCATCAATGCATTTTGTGCCACAGAATAAAATGATGCTAAATGTATACCTAAAGTTTTCAAGGTTTTCTTTCCTTTTTTTTCTTTATTTTTCAAAAAATTCTACACTACTTTCACTTAAAGCAATGCCAAGATTTCTTTTTTGTCACAATAAGTTAAATGTATTCCATGAGCTAAATCATGAAAATCATGGTTATTGTGTCTTGTGTAATCAGTAATGCACCTCTTGCACAATGAAGACACTTGCAAAAGGATGCCATGACATTGCTTAGCAAATTGCTACATAGCAGAGAAACGACTACAATGCAGGTTTGATACAGGTAGGGATGCCCTATCAGGAGATAGTATGTTTCAGTTGTGCTTATGTGACAGTAATGAGGCTAGATCAACACTGAAATGCTACAGGAAACCTATATCAACATGCTCGGCAGGGAGTGAGCCAATAACAATGCAGCAAGACCACTTCCATCCTGTGCAACCACCTGTATGGGAGATATCAGCATATATTCAACCTATGGATATTTGTCAGTGGCAATCCCACCTTCATGAATTAGATGTTACCCACCACAGCACTAATAACTCATGGAATAATGCACAACCACAGCACACTATATCTGCCATAGCTCCAGATAAGGCACGTTTTTCAACCATAACTAAACTTGACCTAAAATTTACACTGGGCCTGCCGCCATCTAACTATCAACAGTTTTCTTATTTCCCCACAAAAGCATGTGTTGTGGGAATCATTAGAAATGCCTAGAGCTAGGATGTGTTTTTTTCAGTGTAGGTTTTATAATGGCCTAGTCCACCTACTAAGGTCATGATGAGCTGGTCAGTTTTCCTAACCACACTTTCCCTAGGCAGGCTTAACATTCTAAATGATTTTCCAGTACTTGTGCACATTCTGTCACCAGAAACTGACATCTGCCCTTCTTGAATAAGCAGGAGAGAGAAAATGACTGTAGAAACTATTTCATGATCAATCTTCGAGGAAAAATTTTGCTGGACCCGGCGGAGATCAAACCCGGGACCTCCTGATCACCATCCAACTAAGCCATAGGGGTAGACCAGCTAAGATCTAACTTACATTTCTATTTCCTGTGTTCCAAACCATCAGTGAAGACAGAAGGTTAAATAGACAGAGGACAGGAGACCCTAGGAGTCAGAGTAAAAAATTCATTACATATTTCATGACTTTAGCATACAAGAAGGTAAACAGCAAAAGCACCTTCAAATCCTGCACCCAATTGTTTAAGAGAAAACAGTAAGTAACAAACATCAAAGTATTTAACCTTTTGATTCCTTGCTCAGGGCCAGAAATCAATAGGGCACTGCAAGAGCCTAGCAAATGGGAAAGGAATGCAGCAAAGTTGGTTGAAACCATGCAACAGTGCTGGAAGATATACCATTATAGACAGACAGAAGAATGGATAGATTGACAGAGGGGATCATAATATCCCGACTGTTCTTTTCATACAGATCGAGGGTCAATAATAATAGAGCGCCATGATCTGATAAGTTGTCAGATGTCCCAAGGTTTGAATTCAGTCAAAGGCTGAAGGATAACAAAAACTTTACCTCCCGAAATCCTCCAATTTTCAAACTTTCAAACTTGTTTATACCTGAACATCTGATAAACCAAAGGAACAGGACCTGATGGAACACCCCAACACCTTAAAACTTGACAAACTGAGATACAATATATATTGCATGGGCTTGTAGCAGTACCAGTGCCACCATATGTTGTGCACCCCCGAATTTTTACATGACATTCAAAGTCACACCCACTGGCATTTATACAAATCCACACATCTGCCGACTATTACAAGTACTCATTTTTCCCCCCTCACCATTGTTCAATGGAACAGGCTGCCTCCAAACATGGCATTGCTGCCAGACCTTGAATCCTTCAGACTGGCAATCAGCAGTCTGACCTACTCCATGCCTTAGACCGGAAGCATTGTTTTTAACCATTTATCTTTGCACTTTGTCTTGATCAGACTTTTTAACATTTAAACCTATCATCTTTATTTCAACCTCACTATATTTCACCTCTTTGTCTTATTTTTAACTTTCACTGCACTAACGCACGGTCTGAAGCAGACCAGACACCTGCACATAATCCCCACAAGGGGGTGATGCAGTATCAATAGATAGATAGATAGATAGATAGATAGATAGATAGATGACATCTCAGTGGCCAGTGGCAAGATTTCAAAATAATTTCACATCAATGTTCCTCTTATGCCCATTTGCCAAAATTGCTAAAATGGTTCTGCTCTGCTGAAGAAAATAGTTGCCAGAGCTAAAAGTAGAAAAAAAAAAATCTTGAAAGGACAGGATAAGTAGATGAACCAAAATAGGGCCCTATATGTTTATACGGGAAAAATGTTGAGAATTCGTATTTTGGACATCTCCTCTATAATCAAAAACAACAAAACTTTTAAAGGACAGGATAAGTAGGTGAACGAAATGACTTCTGAAAAATATCTGAACTGTTTTTTTTTACTTATGGCACTTTGAAAATTTCAGCATTTTACCCTTGTAAGCAAGATATCTCAAAAACTGTTTAAGCCATTGCCTTGTCATAAGTTTCAATATTTGACAGTCCTGAAAAAATGATGCATGCCATCTGCATATCTGCAGTGGTGGTTTCACACAGGTGAGCGTGTTGTGGCCCTTGTGCCTCTTGTATTATTTAGGGTGCTGTCTCCATTTTTTATCAAGGGAGTTTCTGAAAAACTGGACCACAAGAAACCTTTTGATGCCTAAAACCTACTTATGAAACACTACATACCCAACAACACTTACTTACCAACCTATAAAATAAAACTGAAATAAGCCACAAAGACTCTACTTTACCTCTCTGACAAAGACTGGACCTGAAGAAACTGACATAGAGAACCTGAAGAAACCACCTGATAAACTGTAAACCCACAAAACATCAACAACAAAAAAGGATCTGAAGAAACCTTTGATACCAAAATCTCCAACAAACAAACTGTATATGAAGAAATACCTGATGGAACACTCCAACATCATAAAACTTGACAAACTGAGATACAATATCCATGATACCACTGAAAAACTGGACCTCAAGAAATCTTTTGATGCCTAAACCTACTTATGAAACACTACATACCCAACAACACTTACTTAACCAACCTGTGAAATAAAACTGAAATAAGCCACAAAGACTCTATTTTACCTCTCTGACAATGACTGGACCTGAAGACACTGACATCTAAACCTCTGACAACCTGAAATACATACCCAACAACACTTACTTACCAACCTATAAAATAAAACTGAAATAAGCCACAAAGACTCTACTTTACCTCTCTGACAAAGACTGGACCTGAAGAAACTGACATCTAAACCTGTACACAACCTGAAATATTTGCCCTGAAAAACAACCCTCTGTCAGCTAAACCTTAATATCATTTGATATCCAAACCTCTCAAACTGAAAACCAAACCCAAAGAAACCCTCCGACATTTAAACCTTGAAACCTCTGACACACCAAACCAAAGAACACGAAGCAATGTTCTCACACCCAAAACTTTGACAAGCATAGAGAACCTGAAAAAACCATCTGACAAACTGTAAACCCACAAAATAACAACAAAAAGGATCTGAAGAAACCTTTGATACCAAAACCTCCAACAAACAGACTGTACATGAAGAAACCTTCCAATACCTAGACCATAAAACCCTCTGACACACAAAGTACATGGGACCTGAAGAAACACTTCAACATCTTTGACAAACAGACCGACAGTTTGAAAACCTCTGACAACAAAACCTTGACAAATTCTGATACCTGAACTCCTGATATTGTTAACCAAAATATCTAGAACCTCCCTTGATAAAAAATGGTGACAGCACCCTAAATAATACAAGAGGCACATGGGCCACAACTCACTCACCTGAGTGAAACTGCCACTGCAGATATGCAGATGGCATGCAACATTTTTTCAGGACTGTCAAATATTGAAACTTACGACAAGGCAATGGCTTAAACAGTTTTTGAGATATCTTGCTTACAAGGTTAAAATGCTGAAATTTTCAAAGCGCCATAAGTAAAACAAAAGTTCAGATATCATTTGGTTCATCTACTTACAGAGGAGATGTCCAAAATACAAATTCTCAACATTTTTCCCATATAAATGTATAGGGCCCTATTTTGGTTCATCTACTTATCCTGTCCTTTCAAGTTTTTTTTTTTCTACTTTTCTAAGCTCTGGCAACTATTTTCTTCAGAACCATTTTAGCAATTTTGGCAAATGGGCATAAGAGGAACATTGATGTGAAATTATTTTGAAATCTTGCCACTGGCCACTGAGATGTCATCTATCTATCTATCTATCTATCTATCTACTGATACTGCATCACCCCCTCACGGGGATTATATGCAGGTGTCTGGTGTGCTTCAGACCGTGCGTCAGTGCAGTGAAAGTTAAAAATAAGACAAAGAGGTGAAATATAGTGAAGTTGAAATAAAGATGATAGGTTTAAATGTTAAAAAGTCTGATCAAGACAAAGTGCAAAGATAAATGGTTAAAAACAATGCTTCCAGTCTAAGGCATGGAGTAGGTAAGACTGCTGATTGCCAGTCTGAAGGATTCAAGGTCTGGCAGCAATGCCATGTTTGGAGGCAGCCTATTCCATTGAACAATGGTGAGGGGGGAAAAATGAGTACTTGTAATAGTCGGCAGATGTGTGGATTTGTATAAATGCCAGTAGGTGTGACTTTGAATGTCGTGTAAAAACTTGGGGGTGCACAACATATGGTGGCATTAGTACTGCTACAAGCCCATCAATATTTTGTAAAATAGACATAACCATGCATCTGTATGCCTATCCTCAAGAAACCTCCATCCAAGCTCTCCGAGCATGCTAGTTATACTGTCATAGGTTGAATAGCGACTAAGTGTCCAACTAGCAGTCCGCCTTTGAACCATTTCAACTTTGTGAGTTAGTGTTTGGGTGTCGGGGCTCCAGACGGGAGAAGAGTATTCAAAGATGGGTCACACTAGGGTTTTATATGCTACCTCTCTGATGCACGGGTCTTTGGTGTGGATGTTTCTTTTGATGAAACCTAGGGTCTTTTGAAGGTTTTTCTATTTTTTGCTCTAGTGACCATTTTGTTCAGCAGAGCAGAACCATTTGGGCAATTTTGGTAAAGGGGGATAAGAGAAACATATCTGTGAAATCATTTTGAAATCAGGCCACTGGCCAAGGAGATGTTTACAGGTTTCTTTCCATTTTTAGCCCTGGCTGCATTTTTCTTCAGCCTAGCAGAACTTTTTAGCAATTTTGGTAAAGGGCTATAAGAGGAACGCTTCTGTGAAATTACTTTGAAGTCAGGACAATGACTGCAGAGGAGATTTCTTTTAAAGGTTTTTCTATTTTTAGCTCTGGCCAACATTTTGTTCAGCCAAGTGGAGCCTTTTTAGTATTTTTGGTTGAGGGCCATTGGTGGAACACTTCTGTGCAAATATTTTAAAATCGAGCCATCGGCCAAGGACGAGATGTCGTTTGAAGTTTTTTTTATTTTTTAGCTCTGGTGGCCATCTTGTTCAATGAAGCAGAACCACTGCGACTACCTTCGATTTTCAATTGACATAATTTTAGCTTGTTTCGACCTAGAAGTCATCCTGTTGCTAAAGAGCAAGTTTCGGCTCAAAGCGATCTATGGTCTGAGAAGAGATGTCAAAAATTGGTTTTCAAGATGGTGACTGTGGTGGCCAAGTTGGATTTTCTATCCACTCGTTTGGCTATTTTGTGTCTCATAAGCACTCTAATGCTCATCATCGTTTCCATTCAATTGGATTATAGATATGTTCAAAATATGAATTCTCAACATTTTTCCCATGTAATGTATAAGGCCCATACAAAAGCATGGGGAAGCAAATTTGACTTTGCCTTAAAAAGGTCAAATGTCAATGTAGGAAAATCCTTTTAGCAATTTTGGTAGGTATCCTGTCCCCAAGGATTTGTGCAAAGATAAGGCCCTAGGGCTTATTTGGTTCTGAAGAAGGTTTTTACCATATATGGGCATGGCAGCTATCTTGGTTAATGGACTGCAATCATTTTAGCAATCTTTCGTTCCCCCAAGCTAAGGAAGCTCCACATGAAATTTGAGCACCACTGGCCCAGATGCTTCAGAGGAGAAGTCGTTTGTAATTCTCAACATTTTCCCCGTACTAATGTATGGTGCCCGTACAAATGCATAGGGATGCAAACTTGACCTCGCCGTAAAAAGGTCAAACGTCAATGTACAACCATCATTTTTGCAATTTTGGTAGACCTCCCATCCCTGATGATTTGTGCAAAGATTCAGCCCCAAGACATCCTCTGTTCTGGAGAAGGTTTTTAAAGGTTTTTACCATATATGGGGATGGCTGCCATCTTGGTCAATGGACCGCAACCATTTTAGCAATCTTTTGTTCCCCCAACCTAAGGAAGCTCCACATAAAATTAGAGCAACATTGGCCCAGAGGCTTCAGAGGAGAAGTGGTTTGAAAATGTTAATGGACGGACGGATGCATGGACGAAAAGTGATCACAATAACTCATCCTCAGCATAGCTCAGGTGAGCTAAAAACAACCCTCTGATACCTTGAAACCCTCTGACAAACAAAACAACAGAACCTGAAAATACCTGCTGATACCTAAACTCCTGAAAATGTGAAACAATCCATGAAACTCCTTTGATAAAAACTGAATGACAACTCCTCTGAATTAGGTGTCAACAACATGCTGACTCCTAAACCTTGAATTCAACCCTCTTACCAAAAAGGTGGGACCTGAAGAAATCTTCCAACATCTTCATACCTGTCAAAGTGAAATGAAAGATCCAAGAATTTTTTTCTCTAAAACTGGAAGACTAAATCTGAAGAACTGCACTCTGATGTCTAAACTTTTGACTTTGATTGAATTTTTACAGTCCAGTCAACAACAATCAATTTTAAAAATCATGTATGTCTAGCCAGTCAGTCCACCTACTCACTTTTAGTGGGCATGGGTAGTCATCTAAGCAGTTAAACAGTACTTTGTGCACATTCTTATGCCAGTAATTGACAAATGACCTTCTCGAATCAGCTGTTTGAGTTGGAATTGGAACTATACTGTCCAGTCAACTCAGTTCAGATCAAATAAAGCTGGCCAGATAAGCTACTCATACTTTTCCTGGGCAGGTTTATTCATCTAAGTGGTTTAAACCAGTACTTGTGCACATACTCTGGCCAGTAACTGATAACTGTTCTGTTCTTCTTAAATCAGTGGAAGGGGAGATGGACTGTAGAAATGATTTTCTGATCAATCTCCACAAGTTATGTGGCTGAGCTGAAATTCTACCTTGTGACCCCAGGATGTGCTGTCAGAAGTATTACTGCCTGCTATGGAGACCTGCTGAACCAGCAGAAGGGGAAAATGACTACAGAAATTATTTTATGATCAACTGCCAAGAAAGCTGTGTGGCCAAGCTGCAATTTGAACTTATAAACAGGCATGCTATGGACTGCTCTGTGGATCCCAACACCTAAAATTTAAAACTTGTTTGATTTGAGTCAAGTTAAACAGTCTTGTCAACTGTCCTGTTGAGCCATCTCCCACAGACACTGCCTCAGAATCTGTGAGACTTTTATCCAACTTCACAAACTCAATTTCTGCATAAGGTTACTAGCAACTGCTATACAGGCACGAAACAGCCAATTTTGGAAGCCCCAGTAAGTGGGGACCATTTTGCACAATGCAGTTTAACATGTTCAGGAAAAGTACTGATATTTACTATAATACAGGTCTGTAGTCATATACTGATCAACTCTCTATTTGACAAATGATCTTTACTGAAAATGTCCATACTCCAAATTGGGTCAACATGGGCCACAGAGTACCGGAGAGATATCCCAGACACTTAGGTCTCAGGCAGACACAAGATCAGGGTTAACACATAAACTGCTGCGACCTACTACTGGACGTGGACACAGTACAATCAAAACCCATTATCTGTACTCATAAACCATATACCACAAGAAATCTACCTTAGATATATTTTTTCTGTAATGTAGATCAGAGATCAGTATAAAGGTTGTAGTGACCTACCAGTAAATTTGTCACACACCTACTTTACTAGATTATCCTGCCTGAGGATGGATATGCATTATCCTGCTGGAAAAGATTGGTTTGGGTGCTGGCACAGAAAAAGCTAGACAAAGTGCCCAGTGGGGCACATATACCCCCGACTAGCGCTACCGCCACTTTTTAAAGAGCACAAAGTATGTAGCTTTGACTCTGGAGATGGCAGTTGTATGCTATATGTTATAACATTGAAAAAATTCAATCACACATAATATGAAGCCCTTGACCTCAAAGGTCAGGCATAGGTGCAGGGATTGAGCTAAATAAAACTTTAGCCCTATAACTATCACCATATACCAGTGAAATCAATCTTTATAATATAAGCAAAAATGACATTTGTATGAAACGTCTGTGACCTTGACTTAAAAGCCATGGCCCAGCTTGGGGATGGTGCTGAGAAAATCTTCAGACCTATATATACCATCATGCTTAATATTAATGAAACCAACAAAAGGGTCTTCATAATATAGCTATATAAACTTAGATGCAATTTTTTTTTTTTTTTACTTTTATATGAAATTTCTAAGTCTGTGACCTTGACCTCAAAGTCATACCCCAGGATAAGGATGATGCTGAGTAAAACTCTAGACCTATATCTACCAACATGTAAAATATAAATGGAATTCCTCAAAGGGTCTTGATGGTATAGCTATATAAACATAAACACAAATATTTTGTCTTATTTATGAAAATTCTAAGTCCGTGACCTTGGCCCCAACATTATTCCCCAGGATAGGGTTGGTGCTGATAAAAACTTAAGCCCTATATCTACCATCAGGCCAAACATGAATTAAATCCATCAAAGGCTCTTCATAATATAAGGTCTTATAAACTTTAACATAAAAACTTTGACCCTAAGACAAAAATAAAGTATGAACGAATAATGCTTCAATGTATGGATGGACAGACAAACAGATTCCTTGCTGATAGCTATATCTGCTCAACCTTTCAATTAGGGGATAATAAAATTTAACAAAAGGTCTTGATGATATGGCTATATAAAAATAAAAGCAAAAACTTTTACTTTTAAATGAAACTTCTAAGTTCGTGACCTTGACCTCGGTCACACCCGAGGTGGGGATCATGCGGAGTAAGACTCTAGGCTAATATATAGCAACATGTCAAATATAAATGAAATTCCACAAGGATGATACAGCTATATAAACTTAAACACAAAAATTTTGACATTTTTATGAAAATTGGAAGTCTGTGACCTTGACCCAAAGATCACCCCTGGGCTGGGGATGGTGCCAATAAAAACTTTAGAGCTATATCTACCATCATGCCAAATATGAATGAAATCCATCAAAGGGTCTTCAAAATATGAGGTCTTATAAACTTTAACGTAAAAACTTTGACCCTAAGACAAAAATAAACAAATATGAACGAATAATGCTTCAATGGATGGAGGGACAGACCAACAGATTCCTTGCTGATAGCTATATCTGCTGGACCTTTCAATTAGGGAATACTGAAATTTAACAAAAGGTCTTGATGATATGGCTATATAAACTTAAACGCAAAAATGTTTTACTTTTATATGAAAATTCTATGTTCGTGACCTTGACCTCGGTCACACCCTGAGTGGGGATCATGCGGAGTAAGACTCTAGGCCAATATCTAGCAACATGTCAAATATAAATGAAATTCCTAAAGGGTCTTGATGATATAGCTATATAAACTTAAACACAAAAAACTTTGACTTTTTTATGAAAATTCTAAGTCCGTGACCTTGACCCCAAGGTCACCCCCAGGGTGGGGATAGTGCTGATAAAAACTTTAGACCTATATCTACCATCATGCCAAATATGAATGAAATCCAACAAAGGGTCTTTAAAAAAAATGAGGTCTTATAAATTTTAACGCAAAAACCTTGACCCTGACTTTTTTATGAAAATTCTAAGTCCGTGACCTTGACCCCAAGGTCACCCCCGGGTAGGGGATGGTGCTGATAAAAACTTTAGACCTATATCTACCATCATGCCAAATATAAATGAAATCCATCAAAGGGTCTTCAAGATATGAGGTCTTATAAACTTTAACACAAAAACTTTGACCCCGACTTTTTTTATGGAAATTCTAAGTCCCTGACCTTGACCCCAAGGTCTCCCCCGAGGTGGAGATGGTGCTGATAAAAACTTTAGACCTATATCTACCATCATGCCAAATATGAATGAAATCCATCAAAGGGTCTTCAACATATGAGGCTTATAAACTTTATCGCAAAAACTTTGACCCTGTGACAGAAAGACGAACGAACGAACATACGAACGAACGAACATATGAACGAATGGACGAACGGACAAACGGAAAAGCGAAAACTATATACCCCAACATACTTTGTATGTTAGGGGTCCCAACATACTTTGTATGTTGGGGGTATAAAAAAAGATTTACAGGTTTGACTACTTCCTCAATGTATATCTGTCATCAGACTGCCATCAATCCTTAGCAGAGTAATTTTGCAGTGTCATATGATATCAGCCCATGCCATAACACCACCCCTGCCCTAATAATCCATTTGACAAGACATTTCCTACTGCATGGGATTCTCCCATCAGATGCCAGGCTCATACATATTCATCCATCCATCCTATCTTTTTTTAATTTTGATTTGATTAACCTATTTATACTTTCCTATCAAGCTTTGTCCTCTAAGTGGTTCATCAGTACTTTGTGCATACACTTTCAGCAGTTACTAACAACTGCTCTTCTTAAATCAGTGGAAGTGGAACACTGATCACAGAAATGATTTTATTAACTTATGTGGCTGAGCTGGGATTCAAACTTGTGATCAGATGAGCTATTGATTGTGCAATGGAGCCTGGCCACCCTGTTTAAGTAAAATCAAGACTTATGGGTGAACAAGATTGCCCTCCACTGATTTTGCATCCACTGCAGATGTTGGCACCATGTAACACCAGTACACTCTGGCATGGGCATCTGGCTGTCAGCTCCATTTCACATAAATGTCACCTAACTGTTGGCCAGCTTATTCTTGGGGCATGTCTACCTCGCTTCTCTCGTGCTATAATGTTTGCTGAAATATGTTATACTCTACCATCTATGTAGCCTGTAGCATTTTTGCACTGATCTAGCCTCATTACTGTCTTATGAAGTGCCTTGCGTTCTCCCAGTTCTCCCACCAGACAAGTCCGTCAAAGCTCCAGATGAGGTGTGTTTTTCAAATTAAAAAAAAAAAAAAAAAAAAAATACTGATATTTTTCTTATTTCTCCATGAAACGTATGTCATGGTACTCACCAGAATGGTCTCATTGAGTTACTTCAAAAGAGTACCCACAACATTATATTGAGGGTTGAGCACAAGACTGAAGTAAGTCAGATGGTTGTTTTTTCCCTGAACTTAATCTCCTCATCATGAAGGCATTATGAAGATTACCACATTCCGAGCAATGGCACCTAAATTTGCATTTTTTATAAAGGGGTCAAAGTTGCCCCTAAACAAGGGTTTCAAAAATGTGTTTGAGTTACTACAGTCTTGAGATCAATCCTCGAATATGTTTTCATGGAGAAATAAGAAAAAAAGATGATGTGGATACCCCTTCTTATCTGGGGCTATACATGTATCCATCTATCATGCCTAAAACTTGCCTCATTCATTCACATGGGTTCACCCATTTTTGCTGTTGTTTCTTTTCTGTATGGCATTTTGCTAAGCAATGTCATGGCTTTATTTTGCAAAGCTTTTATATGCATTACTGATTACTGAAGACTATCATGATATCAATGATTTTTGTGATTTAGCCCATGAAACACATTTTGCATGTTGCTACTGAAAAATCTCTAAATTTCTGTGGGCTATTACTTTGAGTAAAGGTAATGTGCAAAATTTTGACTGTCCTAAAATTTGCACTGGACCACCTAACTACATGCTCGTTATTGACAACGCTAATCTCCATTCACACTAGGTGTATTATGCATTAGCATTGTACTCGTTCAATTATTAGCAGTGTATATGAAAGAACAGTACATCTGGCTCCAATATCACAAAATGTCTCCAATATCCACTGAACCTTCTTGTTAAACTATAAACTTTTACTAAATTTTTTTCATGCTGGGTAAAAATTACAGCGGATGACAATTTGAAATATTTTTTCTTACTTTTTCCCCAAAAATAGGATTCAACAGTTCAGAGACAATTTTCATGATGTGTCAGACCCCAATGTCTAGGAAAAATAAGAAAAATATCTGTCATCTGTGGAACTGGCCCATTGCTCCAGGTTAGTTTTAACCCTAGTCCTGCTGAACCAGGATATGCCCTACCTTTGCAAACAGTGTAGATCTAGATCAGTAGGCTTCTGAAGAAGCCAACTGATCTGGATCCACACTGTTTGCCATTAAGTATGTGAATTTATATCAACAATCTAGATCAAGTTATCTGGTTGGCTGAAAATTAGAAATGGGTATGGCATCTTAATTTATTCAGCACTACAAGGGTTAAAGTTTGACCGTTTTTTGTGGTTTTGGGACCTTAGATACCTAAGATACTTTATAAAAGTGAAGACCTTAGATACCTAAGATACTTTATAAAAGTGAAAATCCAAAATTAGACTGTTGTAAAAACTATTTGTGTTGGTAAACTGGTTCCTTTGATTTTAATGCTTAGCACTCTGGATAAAAATTTTCAGCAGAGAACATATTGAGATATTTTTCTAACTTATCCCTGAAAAGAGGTTTTGACATTTCATACAGTTTGTCTCCAATGGATGGAGACAATTTGCATGAAATGTCCTATACTGTTTTCTGGGAAAAATAAGAAAAATAACACCAATATGTTTTTTTCCTTATTTGTGTTGAGGTTTTACGGCCCAGTCAACCCAATGGGGTCATCTCGAGCGCGGTCAGTTTACCTAACCACACGTTTAATGGGCAGGCTTAGTCCTCTAAGCGGTTAACCAGTATTGTGCACATTCTTTCGCCAGTAACAGTTTCTGTTACTGGCGAAAGAATGTGCACAATACTGGTTTGTTACTGGCAAAAGAATGTGCACAATACTGGTTAACCACTTAGAGGACTAAGCCTGCAACTGGTTAACCGCTTAGAGGACTAAGCCTGCAGGCAGGCTTAGTCCTCTAAGCGGTTAACCAGTATTGTGCACATTCTTTCGCCAGTAACAGTTTGGCTTAGTCCTCTAAGTGGTTAACCAGTATTGTGCACATTCTTTCGCCAGTAACAGAAGGTTAACCAGTATTGTGCACATTCTTTCACCAGTAACAGAAACTGTTACTGGCAAAAGAATGTGCACAAAACTGGTTAACCACTTAGAGGACTAAGCCTGCCCAGTAAACATGTTTTCTGTTACTGGCGAAAGAATGTGCACAATACTGGTTAACCGCTTTGAGGACTAAGCCTGCCCAGTAAACGTGTGGTTAGGTAAACTGACCGCGCTCTACATGACCCCATTGGGTTGACTGGGCCGATGTGGACACATAACAAGTTCCACAGCAAAAGGATTAACTGGATGCCAACAGTGAAGGCCTAGTAAAAAAATACCAAAAAGAAAGCCTCATCTGTACCATTACTGTTGGGCAGTAATACATAGCAACAAATAAGGCGCTTTTTGTCATCTGTAAAGTGCCGTTATCTTTCTTATTTCTTCATGAAAACATATGATGTGGGTACTAAGTAGACTCGCCTCTGCAAGGCACTTCTAATGAGTACCCACAACATATGTTTTTGTGGAGAAATAAGAAAAATATTATGTGGATACCCCCTCTTATCTGTAGCTATGTAATATCCACTTGCCTCAGCACATTTGAAGTGTCATTTCAGCATATAGACCAAATATGAAGTTTTTTAAAAATAAAACATATTTTAACAAGCAATACTTAACTTATAGATAATGTGCTATATTCTATTCTGTTCATATCTTCCACAGAAAAAACAACTGTAGAGTAGTCCCATACAGTCTTAATCCAGAAGGCCCCTTAGGTAGTCACCTCTGTGACATCATTCCTCCCGCTCTTTTGATCACTTGCCAGTTTCTTTGAATGTAAAGCCCTAAAGGGTAGAGCTAAGCAGGGATAGGGAGGTGGGATTATCTTTAGATTAAGTATTGCTTGTTAAAATAGGTTTTATTTTTAAAAACTTCATTTCATTGCACAATACATTGACCTATAGGCAAGAGGGCCACGGGCCACAACTCGCTCACTGCCACTGCAGATATGCAGATGGCATGCAACATTTTTCCAATACTGTAAAATATTGAAACTTATGACAAGGCAATGGCTTAAACAGTTTTTGGGATATCTTGCTTACAAGGTTAAAATACTGAAATTTTCAAAACGCCATAAGTGACAAAAAGTTCAGATATTTTTCAGAAGTCATTTGATTCATCTACTTATCCTGTCCTTTAAAGAAGCTTTTTTTTTCTATTTTTAGCGCTGGCAACCATTTTGTTCAGCAGAGCAAAACCATTTTAGCAATTTTGGCAAAGGGGCATAAGAGGAACATTAATGTGAAATTACATTGAAATTTTGCCACTGGCCATGGAGATGTCATTTAAAGGTTTTCTATTTTTAGCTCTGGTGACCATTTTGTTCAGCAGAGCAGAACCATTTTCGCAATTTTGGTAAAGGGGGATAAGAGGAGCATTTCTGTGTAATTATTTTGAAATCAGGTCATTGGCAAAGGTAGAGATGTTTAAAGGTTTGTTTTTTGTTTTGTTTTTTTAATTTTTAGCTCTGGCAGCCATTTTGTTCAGCTGAGCAGAACTTTTTTAGCAATTTAGTTAAAGGGCCATAAGAGGAACACTTCTGTGAAATTACTGTGAAAAAGATGTCTTGTTCAGCCAAGCGATGCCATTTTAGTAATTTTGGTTGAAGGCCATTGGTGGAACACTTCTGTGCAAATATTCTGAAATCAGACCATTGGCCAAGGAGAGATGTCATTTGAAAATTTTCTATTTTTTAAGCTCTGGCAAAGTGGCATCAGAGGAACATTAATGTGAAATTATATTGAAATCTTGCCACTGGCCATGGAGATGTCATTTAAAAGTTTTCTATTTTTAGCTCTGGTGACCATTTTGTTCATCTTGTTCAATGGAGCAGAAACATTGCAGCCATCTTTGATTTTCGATTGACACTATTTTAGCTTGTTTCAATGCGGAAGTCATCCTGTTGCTAAAGAGCAAGTTTCAGCTCAAAGTGATCCAAGATTTGAGAAGAGATGTCGAAAATTGATTTTCAAGATGGTGGCTGTGGTGGCCATCTTGGATTTTCTATTTGGTCATTTAGCTATTTTGTGTCTCATAAGTGCCTAATGCTCATCATCAAGTTTCAATTCAACTAGATAATAGAGAAGATGTCCAGAATATGAATTCTCAACATTTTTCCTATATAAATCTATAGGGACTATACAAATGCATGGGGGAAGCAAATTTGACCTTGCCTTAAAAATGTCAAATGTCAATGTAGGACTATCATTTTAGCAATTTTGGTAGATCTCCTGATCCCAAGGATTTGTGCAAAGATAAGGCCTCAGGGCTTATTAGGTTCTGGAGAAGAAGATTTTTAAAGGTTTTTATCATATATGGACATGGCAGCCATCTTGGTCAATGGACTGCAACCATTTAAGCAATATTTTGTTCTGCCATCCTAAGGAGGCTCCACATAAAATTTGAGCAACATTGGCCCAGAGGCTTCAGAGAAGAAGTCGTTTGAAATTCTCAACATTTTTCCCATACAAATGTATGGTGCCCATACAAATGCAAATAGGGAAGCAAACTTGACCTCGCCTTAAAAAGGTCAATGGTCAATATATGACCATCATTTTAGCAACTTTGGTAGACTTCCTGTCCCTGATGATTTGTGCAAAGATTCAGCCACAAGGCATCCTCTGTTCTGGAGAAGATTTTAAAGCTTTTTACCATATATGGGCATGGTGGCCACCTTGGTCAACAGACCATGATCATTTTAGCAATCTTCCCCCAACCTAAGGAGGCTCCCCATGAAATGTGAGCAATATTGGCCCAGAGGCTTCAGAGGAGAAGTTGTTTGAAATTCTCAGCATCTTTCCTATACAAATGTATGGTGCCCATACAAAGCACAAGGAAGCAAACTTGACCTCGCCTTGACCTCGAGAAAGGTTAAATGTCAATGTACAACAGTTATTTTAGCAACTTTGGTAGACCTCTCGTCCCTGATGATTTGTGCAAAGATTCAGCCCCAAGGCATCCTTGTTTCTGGAGAAGAAGATTTTTACCATATATGGGCATGGCAGCCATCTTGGTCAATGGACCGCAACCATTTTAGCAATCTTTCGTTCCCCTAAACTACGGGAGCTCCATATGAAATTTCAGCAAAATTTGCTCAGCGGCTTCAGAGGAGAAGTCATTTGAAAATGTAAATGGATGGACAGAAGCACTGACTGGGCAGGCTTAGTTCTCTAAGCAGTTAACAAGTATTGTGCACATTCTTTGGCCAGAAACTGACAACTGCCCTTCTAGAATCAGCAGAAGGGAGAGACTGACCGTAGAAAATATTTCATGATCAATCTCCACGAAAAAATGTTGCCGACCTCGGCGGGGATTGAACCCGGGACCTTCTGTGATGGGGTTTAACAACCCCTCAACCCTTGTGGGTAATTTTGTTTTGTCTCCCAGAGAAAGAGAGAAAAGAGATGGAAGAGATAGTAGAAGTGATGAAAGAGAGGGACAAGGAAGAAAGAGGAACAGGAATGAAAGTGAAGAAACAGAAGAAATAAAAACATTCCCCCTTCCCTTACCTGCTACAAGGATAGCAGGCCTTGCCCAGCTGTAAGCCAATATCAGTTGGACGCCCCAGTGACGTAAGATACATGACACCTTCGCACCACCCGACCACCTCAAAAAAAAAAAAAAAAAAAGAGCTCCGCCAAGGGGCATTATACGCCCGTGGCAAGTAAAAAGATGTAGCACAAAAACTGGCTCCTGTATGATTCAATGCTCCGGATATAAACTGTAAGTAGAGTTACAAAAAAAAAAAAAAAAAAATTAAAAATATTTCATTAGGGCATATCTCTGCTGATATTTGGTGAACTGTAACATCGGCGGCCAAGCTGGCCCAGGAATTAAGGAAGAAATGACTTCTCCCTCCTGGGAAAATATGGAGAAGTTTGCTGCTTCTGGGGAAAAGTGCTTTCTGACAGAGGACACACCACAGAAGTATGACTATATTATAAGCTCATATGAGCCTTTGGATGATTTGTTTTTCCTATACTTCAATATCGGACCAAACAATAACAAAACAAAAATAAACACAAAAAAAAAAAATGCTGCAAGAAATTTTTTTGTAAACCTTTCACTTGTTTAATACTGATTTTATTTTTGTTCTTCAAGGGTGCCAAATCAGAAGAGTATTAAAAAAAAAAAAAAATCCAAAAAGAATTATGTATTCATAAAGATTTAATAATGGCAACCTTTCCTTGCAAATCTAATAAAAGAAGAAAAAAAAAAAAAAAAAAAAAATTTATATCTTGCCAATATGACCAAAACCTTAGTTATTTGCAAAAAATATATCTATTATAAAATAAAATTTGCACACTATTACCTCTAAACAATATGCTGCGAAAAGTTTACAAAACTTTCTAAGGGGCATAAATCTGCAAATATTTGGTGCACTGTAACCTCGAAATAATAATCATAATCCAGATCATTGTGTAACTATTTATGAAGTTTCAGCTTGATCGGATGTAAACTATAGAAGGATTTAGCCAGAAACAAGAAATTAATAGAAATTTTCAACGGGGTTTAACTCTGCTAATATTTGGTGGACTGTAACCTTGAAATAATATGCGCTACTCCACATCATGGTCTAACTACAAATAAAATTTCAGCTTGATAGGATGTAAACTGTAGGAGGATTTAGCCGGAAACGAAAAGTTTACTGAAATTTTAAAAGGGGCATAACTCTGCTAATATTTGGTGGACTGTAATCGCGAAACAATATGCGCTGCACCACATCATGGTCTAACTGTACATGAAGTTTCAGCTTGATTGGATGTAAACTGTAGGAGGATTTAGCCAGAAACGAAAAATTAATAGAAATCTTCAAAGGGGTATAACTCTGCTAATATTTAGGTGGATTGTAACAAATCAAATTTCAGCTTGATCGGATGTAAACTGTAGGAGGAGTAGTCGGAAACAAAAAATCAACTGAAATTTTCAAAGGGGCATAACTCTGCTAATATTTGGTGGACTGTAACCTCGAAACAATATGCGCTGCTCCACATCATGGTCTAACTATATATGAAGTTTCAGCTTGACTGGATGTAAAATGTAGGAGGAGTTAACCGGGAATGAAAAGTTTCCAGAAATTTTCTAAGAGGCATAACTCTGCAAACATTTGGTGGACTGTAACCCTGAAACAATATGCGCTGCCCCACATCGTGATCTAACTATATACCAAGTTTCAGCTTGATCGGATGTAAACTGTAGGAGGAGTTAGCCGGAAACAAAAAAGTTTACGGACTGATGGACGGACGGACGCCATACCCCTTAACATAATACGTCCCTTTTTTCAAATGGGCATATAAAAAAGACAAAGAAAGAGTTATCTGCCCTGACATAGGCTGTTTTGTGAAACACAACCTATGTGTAAATTGTGCCTAGTTGTCCTATACATATAAAAGAGGGCCATCATGGCCCTATATTACTCACCTGAGTATCACAGCACTCAAGGAGAATATGACTTAAACAGAGGAACATAAATGACTTAAACAGAGGAACATTTCTGTGAAATTATTTTGAAATCGGGCCATAGGCCTAGTAGATGTTGTTTAAAGGTTTTTCTATTTTTAGTTCTGGTGGTCATTTTGTTTAGCAGAGCAGAACCATTTTAGCAATTTTGGTAAAGGGGCATTAGAGGAACATTTTTGTGAAATTATTTTGCAATCGGGCCCTTGGCCTGGGAGGAGATGTTGTTTAAAGATTTTCTTTTTTTTTTTTTTTGTTCTGGATGCCATTTTGTTTAGTGGCACGACACCATTTTAGCATTTTGGTAGAGGGTCACTCAAGGAACATTCCTGTAAAGTTATTTCAAAATCCATTAACTGGTTTAGGAGGAGATTTCTTTTAATAAATTGTCAGATGCATGACAGTCTATGCTCTTTTTCTATTTTTAGCTCTGTTGGCCATTTTGTTAAACCAAAGGGAATCATTTTAGCAATTTTAGTCAAGGGACATAAGAGGAACATTTCTGTGAAATAATTTTGAAATCCGGTGATAGGCCAAAGTAGAGATGCTTAAAGGTTTTTCTATTTTAGCTCTGGTGGCCATTTGTTCAGCGGAGCAGAACCATTTTAACAATTTTGGTAAAGGAGTATTAGAGGAAGATTTCTGTGAAAGTTTATTGAAAGCGGGCCATTGGCCGGGGAGATGTCATTTAAAGGCTTTTATATTTTTAGCTCTGAAGGCCACTTTGTTTAATGCAGCAAAACCATTTAGGCAATTTTGGTAAAGGGCATGTGAGGAATATTTCTGTGAAATTATTTTGAAATCAGGCCATTGGCATGGAAGGAGATGTTGTTTAAAGGTTTTTCTATTTTTAGCTCTGGCAGCCATTTTGTTTGGTGGAGCACAAACATTTAGGCAATTTTTGTAAAGGGGCATAAGAGGAACATTTCTGTGAAGTTATTTTGAAATCGGGCCATTAGCCTGGGAGGATATGTCCTTTAAAAGCTTTTTTTTTTTTTTATTTTTAGCTCTGGCAGCCATTTTGTTCAGCAGAGCAGGACCATTTTAGCAATTTCGGTAGAGGGTCACTCAAGGAGCATTCCTGTAAAATTTTTCTGGCGAAAGAATGTGCACAATACTGGTTAACCGCTTAGAGGACTAAACCTGCCCAGTAAACGTGTGGTTAGGTAAACTGACCGCACTTGACATGACCCCATTTGGTTATTTGTTTTGTTTGTGTTGAGGTTTTACGGCTCTGTAAACCCAATGGGGTCATGTCGAGCGCGGTCAGTTTACCTAACCACACGTTTACTGGGTAGGCTTAGTCCTCTAAACTGTTAACCAGTATTGTGCACATTCTTTCGCCAGAAACTGACAACTGTCCTTCTTGAATCAGCGGAAGGGAGAGAATGGCCGTAGAAAATATTTCATGATCAATCTCCACGAAAGAATGTTGCCGACCTCGGCGGGGGTTGAACCCACGACCTCCTTGTCTCCAGTCGGACGGCACATCCAACTGAGCCACCGAGGCCGGCACCCGATTCGGTTAACTGGGCTGTTAAACCCCAACACAAACCAAATCCTGTAAAATTATTTCAAAATCCATTAACCCGTTTAGGAGGCGATGTCTCTTAAGTAAGTTGTTGATAGATGCATGACAGTCTACACCCTTCTTTTTTATTAAGCTCTGGTGGCCATTTTGCTCTTCAAAACAGTACCATTTTAGCAATTTTGGGGCATTCGAGGAACACTTCTGTGAAATTATTTTGAAATTGCGCCACTGGCATGGGAAAAGGTTTTTTCTATTTTTAGCTCTGGTGGCCATTTTGTTCAACTGAGTGGAACCATTTTCGCAATTTTGGTAGAGGGTCACTCAAGGGACATTCCTGTAAAATTATTTCAAAATCTATTAACCGGTATAGGAGAAGATGTCGCTTAAGTAAATTGTTGACAGACGCATGACAGTCTATGCCCTTTTTCTATTTTTAGCTCTGGTTGCCATATTGTTCAGCTGAGCAGAACCATTTTAGCAATTTTGGTAAAGGGGCAACAGAAACATTTCAGTGAAATTATTTTGAAATCGGGCCCTTGGCCTAGAAGAAGGTGTCATTTAAAATGGTTTTTCTTTTTTTAGCTCTGGCGGCCAATTTGTTCTGCTGAGCAGAACCATTTTAGCAAGTTTAGTAAAGGGGTATGAAAGGAACATTTCTGTGAAATTATTAAAAAATTGAGCCATTGGCCTGGGAGAAGATGTTGTTTAAAGGTTTCTCTATTTTTAGCTCTGGTGGCGATTTTGTTTAGCAGAGCAGAACCATTTAGGCAATTTTGGTAGAGGGTCACCCAAGGAACATTCCTGTAAAATTATTTCAAAATCCATTCACTGGTTTAGGAGGAAACTTCTTTTAAGTAAAAAGTTGACAGACTGACAACGGATGACGCACGATGGAAGACGCACAACAGACGACACATGACAGACGAAGACCGGTCACAAAAGCTCACCTTGAGCCTTTGGCTCAGGTGAGCTAATGACAGAACACAACAATTCAAATGTTTGTGGTGGTCTTCTGGAGCTTTGTAGTCCTTTGTGTAGTATTTGAGATACCATTTCGAAAACATGCCTAGTCAAATATATTGAAAATTTCACCACCAAAATCTGAAAGTTTTCAGATAAGAAGTCTGACATTTTTTTCATATTGCTTCTCAAAACAATAGATTGAAGGTACTCATTAGAACTGCCTCGGCGAGATGGTTCTAACAAATACCCACAATCTATGTTTTTGAACAGAAATAAGGAAAATAATGTATACCCTTGTAAACCCCAGTTTTACTATATAAAAGTGGGGTTTAAAGGGGTCAAAATTATATAGTTATGTTTTTGTGATGCATTGAGCCATGATGTGTGTTAATGCTTGCATTGGTACAGTCTTGTCCATGCATGCTTTTCCTGCTGTCTTATGATGAAGCATTTCCCCATCCAATTTATACTCAATCCAGGGCATGTTGAGTATCAGCTTGGTGTACTAATGATGAGAAACTTTTCCTACCCAAACAAGGTTCAAGCCCACGACACCTGGCTGACAAGATGAGATCACTAACCACCAGGACATTCAGACCAAAATGTTTAATGCATAAAATTATGTTCACTTTTGCATTCTCTGAATCAATGCAGATATTTAAATGAAACTTTGCAACACTGTAGCAGTATGTCACATTAAAATGCCAGTTAAGTTCCTCTTATTTGGTACCTTTCTTTTTTTTCTCAGTTTTCACAATTGAATGCTTTACTAAAGGAATAATGTTGTCTCATTTACAAGTTTTTTTTTACCAAACTATTACATAAAAAATACACTTAAGCTCAGTTTCAAAATGCAATTTTCTGGGCAGACTGCTGGAAAGAGCTCTAAAGCCTTCTTTATCAACCACCAAAAGACAACTAACCACTTCACTGTTTTTACTATTCCCCTAATGATATTGAACTAATAATTTTAAAGGCATTTCATTCTATGTAAAAAAGCAGTTGGAACTGGCAGTTTCTCATCAAATTTTCCTTTTATGATTCTGTGGTTATGTTTAAGAAACAGTGAAAACATTTTTTTATTCAGTCTGCACAGGGCGTCTTAACTTATGGGCTCTTAGGCTATGCCAGAGGTATGTGACCTTTTTTGCACAGACACTAAAATAGTGTAAAAAGTCATTTATGCACAGATACTAAAAATAGTTTAAAAAGCAGTTTTTTTTTCAGTCTGCACAGGCTATTTCTTAACTCAGTAAAAATAGTGTAAAAAATCATTTTTTTCAGTCTGCACAGATCTAAAAAAAATAGCTTAAAAAGCAGTTTTTTTATTGTCTGCACTTGCCATGTCTTGACTTACGGGCTGTTAGGCCGCGCCAGAGGTACGTGACATATCAAGCACAGACAGTAAAAATAGTGTAAAAAATTTTTTTTTTAGTCTGCACAGATACTAAAAAAAATAGCTTAAAAAGCAGTTTTTTTTTATTGTCTGCACTTACCATGTCTTGACTTACGGGCTGTTAGGCCGCGCCAGAGGTACGTGACATATCAAGCACAGACAGTAAAAATAGTGTAAAAAATCATTTTTTTCAATCTGCACAGATACTAAAAAAAATAGCTTAAAAAGCAGTTTTTTTTTATTGTCTGCACTTGCCATGTCTTGACTTACGGGCTGTTAGGCCACGCCAGAGGTACGTGACATATCAAGCACAGACAGTAAAAATAGTGTAAAAAATCATTTTTTTCAATCTGCACAGATACTAAAAAAAACAGCTTAAAAGCAGGTTTTTTTTTGTCTGCACTTGCCATGTCTTGACTTACGGGCTGTTAGGCCGCGCCAGAGGTACGTGACATATCAAGCACAGACAGTAAAAATAGTGTAAAAAATCATTTTTTTCAATCTGCACAGATACTAAAAAAAATAGCTTAAAAAGTAGTTTTTTTATTGTCTGCACTTGCCATGTCTTGACTTACGGGCTGTTAGGCCGCGCCAGAGGTACTTGACATATCAAGCACAGACAGTAAAAATAGTGTAAAAAAATTTTTTTTTAGTCTGCACAGATACTAAAAAAAATAGCTTAAAAAGCAGTTTTTTTATTGTCTGCACTTGCCATGTCTTGACTTACGGGCTGTTAGGCCGCGCCAGAGGTACGTGACATATCAAGCACAGACAGTAAAAATAGTGTAAAAAATTTTTTTTTTAGTCTGCACAGATACTAAAAAAAATAGCTTAAAAAGCAGTTTTTTTATTGTCTGCACTTGCCATGTCTTGACTTACGGGCTGTTAGGCCACGCCAGAGGTACCTGACATATCAAGCACAGACAGTAAAAATAGTGTAAAAAATCATTTTTTTTCAGTCTGCATGGATACTAAAAAAAAATAGGTTAAAGACAGTTGTTTTTTTTTGTCTGCACTTGCCATGTCTTGACTTACGGGCTGTTAGGCCGCGCCAGAGGTACGTGACATATCAAGCACAGACAGTAAAAATAATGTAAAAAAAAAATTTTTTTTTTAGTCTGCACAGATACTAAAAAAAATAGCTTAAAAAGCAGTTTTTTTATTGTCTGCACTTGCCATGTCTTGACTTACGGGCTGTTAGGCCACGCCAGAGGTACCTGACATATCAAGCACAGACAGTAAAAATAGTGTAAAAATTTTTTTTTTTAGTCTGCACAGATACTGAAAAAAAGTCAAGTTTTTACTATTTTCTTTATGCATCAGTTTGAATGAAAAATATTTAAGGCATTTTATTGTAACTAAAATTGTAGTTGGGACTAGCAAAACCTCATCAGATTTTCCTCTTTTTGTTTCAGTGGTTTTGTACTGGAAATTCTAGCCTCTGTGCATATACATAAACATTTTTAAATTGCTATTTTGCACTTCCATTTTCAAATAGAGAAAGCATGCTCTAAAATTAGTAATTAAGACTTGTTGAGAAGATTGAGGAGACAGAAACATGGATTCTCAATCAAGTTAACCACTCTAACTGTTGATATTCTGTTTAGGTTCCATCAACTAGTAAGAAAGTAATTTGGCAGAATTGTGAATCTTATTTGGGTCATATAAGGGAATCTAAGGATTACATCTGTCTGTCCAACTGAACAATATGTATCTGGATACTACATATATCAGCAGTCCTTAGTAACAGATAAATATTTAAACAAATAAATTCACTACAAGAAACAACACTAGTCAAGAAGATGGCATCAGTGCAGAGATGAATTTTTTAATTTAAAACATAGATGCCAGATAATACAAAAAGGATACAGAAAGATGTATCTGCCCTGAAATAGGTTGTTTATGCAACATAAACTAATTGTGAATTGCATCTAGTTGTCCCATTCATATATGACCAGAACACAACAATTTCAAATATTTGTAGTGGGGTTCTGTCCATTTAAAGTCCTTTGTGTAGTATTACAATTACATTGTATATTGGGCCATTATGTGAGTTAATGCTTTCATTTGTGCTAGGTGTATTAATGAGGGGAAACATTCAAAACCCAAATAAGGTTCAACTAATGACACCTGTCTTACAGGCTGAGATCAGTAATCACTCAGACACCCTGCCCAAATGTTTAATGCATATGTTAAACTTACCATTCCCTAAATCAACACAGGTATTTAAATGCAACTTTGCTACCATCAGAACAGTATGTAATATATTAAAAATGACAGTTAACTCCCTCTAATTTGGTACCATTCTAATTTCTGTTTTTGGCAATTAAATGCTTCATCTATGGAATAATGCTGTCTAATTTAGAAACTTTTTTATACCATAGCAAAAAAAATGAACAAACTTAAACTCAGTTTGCTGGAAACAAGACATCTGATGCATATTTCTAGGTAGACGGCTGAACAGAGATCAAAATCCTTCATTACTGAAAACCAAAAGACACCAAACTAAGTTAATTGTTTTTAATGTTCTCCTTATGACATCAATTAGAATGAAGAATTTTCAAGGTATTTTATTGCATAATGTTGTTGGGATTGGCAAAACCTCATCAGATTTTCCTGTTTTGTTTTGGTGGTTATGAATAAGGAGTTCTAGCATCTATACATATACATAAATATTCTAGAATTGCTGTTATGTACTCACATTTTCAAATAGAAAGAGGATGCTCTGAAATTAGTAATAAAGATTTCTTATGGAGGTCCAGGAGACAGAAACCTGGATTCTCAATCAAGTTAACCACTCTTGCTAGTGATCATTAATTCTGTTTCTGTTCTATCTGCTAGTAAGTAAAACAGTATTTAGGGATGGTGCAGATATTAGTGGTAATTTGGTATATGGAATTCATTTAAGGCAAGGCATTTCAAGAAGTTCATAAAATCGGTGAGTAATAATAATTCCAAAGAAATCAGGGTTCAGGTTAACCTACATATCCTTATTTGCTCACAACCTTGAAAGAGTGTGAGCACAGCATGATAAAAAGTCATCCAATGGTAAGATGGGGTGTTGAGGTGATGAGGTATAAATACTGTCTGAGCATGTGACACGAGGGAATGAGATGGCATTATTGCAGAGATGAATTTTTAATTCTAAAACCAAGATGGTAGATAATAAAAAAAGGACGATTGATTGTGCTGTGGTTTTACGACCCCTCAATCCTTGTGGGTCATTTTGGGTCATCTCCCAGAGAAAGGGAGAAAAGAGATAGAAGAAAAAGTAGAAGAGATGAAAGAGAGGGACAAGGAAGAAAGAGGACCAGGAATGAAAGTGAAGAAATAAAAACATTCCCCCTACCCTTACCTACTACAAGGATAGCAGGCCTTGCCCAACTGTAAGCCAATATCAGTTAGATGCTCCAGTGACTTAAGATACATGACACCTTTTCACCACCCGATCACCTCCAAAAAAAAGGACAAAGAAAGAGTTATCTATCTGCCCTGACATAGGCTGTTTTGTGAAACACAACCTTCGTGTGAATTGTGTCTAGTTGTCCTATACATACATGACAGAACACAACAATTCAAATATTTGTGATGGTGTTCTGAAGCTTTGTAGTCCTTTGTAGTATTTGAGCTACACTGAACCATGATGTGTGTTAATGCTTGCATTTGTACAGTCTTGTCCATGCATGCTTTTCCTGCTGTCTTATGATGAAGCATTTCCCTGTCCAACTTATACCAAATCCAGGGCATGTTGAGTATGAGCTTGGTGTACTAATGATGGGAAACTTTCCCTACCCAAGCAAGGTTCAAACCCATGACACCTTGCTTACAGGTTGAGACTACTATCCACTAGGACACTAAGGCCAAAATGTTTAATGTATAAAATTATGTTAACTTTGCCATTCTCTGAACCAATGCAGATATTTAAATGAAACTTTGCTAACACTGTAGCAGTATGTCACATATTACAAGAGGCCCCTGGGGCACGACTCGCTCACCTGAGTGACATAGCCACTGCAGATATTCAAATTGTATGCAACATTTTTCCAATCCTTTCATTGCAACTAATGAAAGGATCATCATTTAAGCAGTTCTTAGTTTTGTTGAAACTATATGGACATGACAGTCGATGGAGTGTGATATTTGAACAAACTCTTATTCACATTTCAATAGTAGGATCAATCTGAAATTTGGTGGAAATTTGCTCAGTGGTTTCTAAAGAGTTGTTTAAAAATATCATGATTTTATACATGTAAACAGCACAGGGGCAGGGAAATATAATAAATATCAAAAAGATTACCTTTTGAATCAAAGGACTCACTAAGTATTAAAAAATGGGAGTCTCAGTTTTATTGACTCTTCATAAGCAGTAATGAAGTTTGCAACATTCCTTACTGTTGTTATGGAGGAGCTGTCATTTAAAAAATTCATATTTTAAAATTCAACATTGCCATGGCAACCAAACAATATGGTCACTGGTTATAAAATACATAAACTGGGTAGACAATCATCCAATAATCATTACTGCCAAATATGGTTCACATCACTTCACTGGTTATGGAGAAAATGCATTTTCTCATCATCAGTCTATGGGAGTTTTCAGTTGCCATGGCAACCAAACCAAGAGGCAGACTGGCAGACTTTTAGCTATTTTCAATTGCCCTTATCCATTTAACATTTGTACCAAATTACAGAGTCCACTGCCTCAGTGGTTTTGGAGTAGTCATTAAAAAAAACTTTTTTTTTTAAATTTAATGTTGCCATGGAAACCATACAAAATGGCCACTGGTCATGAAATGCACAAACTGGGTAGACAATCATCAAATGATCATAACTAACAAATATTGTTTACATCACTTCACTGGTTATGAAGAAAATGCAATTTAACCATTTTTACATTGGAAGTCTATGGGAGCTTTCTGTTGCCATGGCAACCAAACCAAGAGGCAGATCACCATAAGTATAGCTATTCTGAACTGGCCTTATCCAAGCAACATTTGTACAAAATTAGTCATACTGCTTCAGTGGTTTTGGAGGTGATGTCATTTAAAAAATACATTTTTAAAAATTCATTGCTGCCATGGCAACCGAACAAAATGGCCATTGGTAATAAAACATAAACTGGGTAGACAATCATCCAATGATCAAGATTGCCAAATATGATTTAAATCACTTCAATTGTTATGGAGAAAATGCAATTTAACCATTTTCCCATTAAAAGACAATGGAGCTTTCTGTTGTCATGGCAACCAAGCCAAGAGGCAGATCACCATAATTTTAGCTATTTTTAGTTGTCCTTACCTAAGCAACATTTGTACAAAATTAGAGTCAAACTGCTTCAGTGGGTTTAGAGGAGATGTCACTTAAAAATTCCTTTTTTTAAATTTAATGTTGCCATGGCAACCAAACAAACTGGCTACTGGTCATTAAACATATAAAACTGGGTAGACAATCATCCAATGACCATAACTGCCAAATGTGGTTCACCTCACTTCACTGATTTTGGAGAAAATGCTATTTAACTATTTTCCCATTATAAGTCTATGAGAAATTTCTGTAGCCATGGCAACCAAACCGAGAGGCAGATAACCATAATTTTAGCTATTTTGAATTGTCCTTACCCAAGCAACATTTGTACAAAATTAGAGTCATACTGCTTCAGTGGTTTTGGAGGAGATGTCATTTAAAAAAAAGTTTTTTTTTAAAATTTAATGTTGCCATGGCAACCTAACAAAATGGCCATTGGTCATAAAACATATAAACTGGGTAGACAATCATCCAATGATTTGAACTGACAAATATGGTTCACATCACTTCAATGGTTATAGATAAAATGCAATTTAACCATTTTCCCCTCATGTCTATGGGAGATTTCTGTTGCCATGGCAACCAAACCAAGAGGCAGATGTTTCTTTTGCATATACGAGCTAAATTAGGGATAAGAATAGGATCTGGGCAAATGGATGGCTGATTCTTAGCCAGAAACCCAGTTTGAACTGTCAAAGATACTGATCCATCAGACTGACTGAATCTTAAATGATTTGAATCTATTGCCAGGGCATGAATCTTGCTACATCTTTTGGCAGTGGCAAGAGCTAAAAGAAAGGCTGTCTTTAACGTTACATGGAGTTTAGAAGCCTTATGTAACGGTTCATATGGGGCTTTCTGTAGACAAACTAAGACCCAAGATAAATCCCATTTAGGAGTAAGAGATATTTGTACAGGAAAAATGCGTCTATTGCAAAGGCTTGATTGTCCATAACTGGGGACACATAAAGTGGAAGTTTGTGATTGAAACGTGTCAGAAACAGATCCAGATTGGGATAGTTGAACATTTGGAAAATTAAATTTGCTATCAATTGATCCAATGCCCACTCTGTTTTGACTATTTTGTTGATTATCGATAACCTGTCTGCCAAAACATTGAATTTGCCAGGGATATGACTAAACCTCATGGCAAGATGATGTTTTAGGCATGCATTGGAGGATCTTCCATACCTCTACACATAGGTTGGGAGAATGTGTTCCTCCTTGCTTGTTGATAAATCAGACCACTGTTGTGTTGTCGGTAGAAATCATGACACAAGAATGGTGAATATATTTTAAGGCTTTTATCAGTGCGAAATGAATGGCCATTATTTCTAACATGTTGATATGGAGCTGGGATTGGTCTTCCGACCAGCTACCATTAAAGGACAGACTCGTCGGTTACAGACGAGCTCCCCATCTGTTATGACTGGCATCCATATAAAGGAATGTTTTGGGGTCTGGAGGGTGAATGGGCATTCCTTGAATGAATTGATTGGTATTCGTCCACCAGTTCAAATGAAATTTGATCATTCTGTTGATCGTAACCTGATGATCTAAGGGAAGAATGTGAGGTTTCCAGACCGATAACAGGCACATTTGCAGAGGTCGTAAATGCAGTCTGCCTAGAAGAATTAACTGAGTTTGCCCAAAAGAGAAAGTAAAGTTCGTGCCGAAACCTGAGTCTGAGAAAGAATTGTTTTGACGGTCAGTCAGAATAAGAGCTTTTACTTGGTTCCCTGGTACTCTGACTATTTTCTGTTGAGTTAGAAATTCCATACCTATAAAGGTGAATTCTTGTGTTGGTATCAAATCTGATTTCTTTAGACTTGGCATGAAACCCAGATTTAGTTGGCTGCTTCTGTGTCTTAAAGACCGGTGGAGCCGTATAAGTCATTTTTTGTTGTTGTAAGGTAGTAGCAACAAAGGAAGTTGCCAAGAACCTTTGTTGTTGGGCCTCAAAATTGCCCTTGGCAACTTCCTTTATTTTTTTTCCAAATAAGGTTTTAGAATTTATTGGAGTGTTTCGCAATTCATGGTTGGAATTGTGCATTTAAATCTTGGCCGTGGCCAGCACCGCATCACGTCTAGCTTGGAAAATCTCCGTAGCTATGATTGTAAACATAGCCATAGCATACTTTATAGACTTAGCTATAACTTCAAGCAGTCTCTAAAGAGCTGGCACTGACATTGCCTGCTGCTGCATACATAAGTAAGCAGCAGAAGAAAATAGATCCGCATGTGAGTTTATTGCAAAAACTTCAACCCTAAGTTTGAGGGCTCTTTTTCCCATAATTCAATATTTTTCATTGAACTGGAGCATTTTCCCTTCCTGGATAAATCCAGCAGGGAAGCTTTTGAGTTATTATTAGTGAACTCCATGCCCATGGCATGAGTCTCACTGAATGTAGGTTGATATAAAGTCTGATGACCGGTGACCAGTGAATATTGTCTTTCCTCTGTGTTAATATTTTCTAAGTCCAATGACCGGTGGCTGGATGGTCAGTGAACGGTGATTGACTGACTTGAAAATTCTTGTGTAATGCCCATTTGACCAGTGGCCTGTGATTGGTGGCGTGTCAGTGATGTTTTCTTGTCCATTGGGCGAATGGCTGGTGGCCGGTGCTTACACTTCTCCGGGTACAAGTACCCTTTGAGCTGCCACCTGGATGGGTCCTACCCCTGGCAGCAGGGCCATGTGGGGTGGTGATCCCATCCAATTTTCTTTGTCTGATGAATCAGACATGGCTTTCTATGATTTCTTCTTCTTCTTAGCCATGACCCATTTTCTAGAAGCTTAAATTCTTCTTTCTTCGACAAGTTTCCAGGTTTTATCTGACCAGGAGCTACATGTAGAGCAGGTTGATTCCCTGGAACAAGAAGAGCATTTGATGCATCTGTTATGATTATCCCCAACATGATTTGATATGACCACATTCACCAAGAAGAATAGTCATGAAAGTCGCGAAAACTCATTACAACGAACAAGCAATGGATAATTACAAGAAATCGAAAAACGATTTATAACAAAAGGCAGTATGAATAGTGAAAGTCATGATAAAGGAATATAAGAAAGAACAAAGATTATAATTTCAACTGGAGAAAAAGGAAGAAAACAAAGGTTTCTTTCACCCGGAGAAAAAATCCTGTTTACTTTCCCGTCAACAGAAAAGAAACTGACACTTGATCAAAAGAGCGGGAGGAATGACGTCACACAGGTGACTGCCTAAGGGGCCCTCTGGATTAAGACTGTATGGGACGACTGTACGATCATTTTTTCTGTGGAAGGTATGAACAGAATAGACTAGACAAAGTGCCCAGTGGGGCATGTATACCCCTGAACAGAGCTACTGCCACTTTTTAAAGAGCATGAAGTATGTAGCTTTGACTCTGGAGATGGCAGTTGTATGCTTTATGTTATAATACTGAAAGAGTTCAATCACACATAATGTGAAGCGCTTGACCTCTAAGGTCAGGAACAAGTGCAGGGATTGAGCCAATTAAATCTAGCCCTATAACTATCACCATAGATGTGTAATCAATCAGTCTTGATTATATAAGCAAAAATGACATTTGTATGAAAAGTCTATTACCTTGACTTAAAAGCCATACCCCAGCTTGGGGATGGTGCTGAGAAAGACTTTAGACCTATATATACCATCATGCTTAATATTAATGAAACCAACGAAAGGGTCTTCATAATACAGCTATATAAATTTTTAATGAAAATTTTAACATGACCTGCCTACTCAATGTCCTCTACATATCGGTGAAGTATCACAAGAATATCTTAAAGAATTTTTATTTGAGTTATTGCCCACACAAGATTTAAATTAACCAAGGCCAAAAACTGCAGAATGGGGTCAGTTTGAGTGTCATATTTGAATGTGATATGCCTACTGAATGTCCTCTACATACTGGCGAAGTATCATGAAAATATCTTAACATGTTTTAAAGTTATGGTTCGCACTAAATTTTTACAATTTCGGAGACAAGGGGATATCATGGACCAAGTCAGTTAGAGTTGTCTTTCTTCTACCCGGCACCCCTACCAAATGCCCTCTACAACCTGACAGAGTTTCATGAAAATAGCTCAAAGGGTACTTAGGAGTTATGGGGTGCACAATAATGTGTTTATGGACAGACAGATGGATGGATGGACGGATGGATTCCATGCTGATAGCTATATCCCCTAAACCTATCAGTAGGAGGATAACAAAATTCAACAAAAGGTCTTGATGGTATAGCTATATAAACTTAGATGCAATTTTTTTTATTTTTATATGAAATTTCTAAGTCTGTGACCTGACCTCAAGGTCATACGCCCAGGATGGGGATCATGCTGAGTAAAAATCTAGACCTATATCTACCAACATGTAAAATATAAATGAAATTCCTCAAAGGGTCTTGATGGTATAGCTATATAAACATAAACACAAAAATTTTGACTTTTTTATGAAAATTCTAAGTCTGTGACCTTGACCCCAAGATTATCCCCCAGGGTAGGACTGGTGCTGATAAAAACTTAAGCCCTATATCTATCATCAGGCCAAATATGAATGAAATCTATAAAAGAGTCTTCATAATATGAGGTCTTATAAACTTTAATGTAAAAACTTCAACCCTAAGACAAAAATAAAGTATGAACGAATAATGCTTCAACTGACAGATGGACAGAGAAACAGATTCCTTGCTGATAGCTATATCCGCTCAACCTTACAATTAGTAGATGAAATTTAACAAAAGGTCTTGATGATATGGCTATGTAAACTTAAACACAAAAATTTTTACTTTTATATGAAAATTCTGTGACCTTGACCTCAATCACATCCAGGGTGGGGATCATGCTGAGTAAGACTCTAGGCTGGTATCTACCAACAATTCAAATATAAATGAAATTCCTCAAGGGTTTTGATGATATAGCTATATACACTTAAACACAAAAAAACTTTTTTTTACTTTTTTATGAAAATTCTAAGTCTGTGATCTTGACCCCAAGGTCACCCCCGGGCTGGGGATGGTGTGATAAAAACTTTAGACCTATATCTACCATCATGCCAAATATGAATGAAATCCATCAAAGCGTCTTCAAAATACAAGGTCTTATATACTTTAACACAAAAACTTTGACCCTGTGATGGAAAGACGAATGAACAAACAAACGTACATACCTACGAACGAACGAACGGAAACGCAAAAACTATATACCCCCGCATTTTTTGTATGTCAGGGGTATAAATATAGCACATTATCTATAGGTTAGTGTATTGTGCAGTTAAAATTCTAAAGAACTAGGATATGAGAATTGCTTGTATAATGTTCAAACCTGGAACCCTGTCCAGCAATGTAAAATGATTCTGCAGCAAAAGGAATTAAAGTTACGGTAATATTATTTGATTGTGTTGTTGTTTTACAGCCCAGGCAACCCTACAGGGTCATTTTGAGTGCAGACAGTTTCTCGAACCACACTTTCACTTGACAGGCTTAGTCCTCTAAGAGGTTAACCAGTGCACATTCTTTTGCCAGAAACTGACAAATGCCCTTCTTGAATCAGCAGAAGGGAGAAAATGGACAGGAAGAAAATAGAGATAGAAAGTATTTCATGATCAAGTCTCCATGAAAGAATGTTGGCTACCCAACAAGAGTTGAACCTGCACCAGTCAGACCTGCATCCAACTGAGCCACCAAGGCCAATAAAATAAAAAAGAACTTAATTGCACCTGCTAGAGAGTAAGAAATGTCATCCTTGTATAGCTCAGTGAGATGAAACAATCAGCGAAGTGAAACTAACAGACTGGGCCCTAGGGTGTATGTAAGTACAAGGACAAACAATCAGAGGGAAATTTGCACACCTAAGTTGCCCATGCTAACACATTTGCATTAAAAAATATGGTATTGAAGTTTGAGTGTACAGCAGCATAGCTATGTACATACTATATGTGTGTTTGTTTAGGAATAACAGGCTTAGACAATGATTTCTGGACTTAAACATTGACTTTCAGTTTAACCCTTGTCCTGCTGAATAAATCAATAATAATACTTACTTGATCTGGATTGTTGCTATAAATTCACATACTTAATGGCAAACAGTACTGATCCAGATCAGTTGGCTTCTGGCTTCTGGATCTACACTGTTTGCACTGTTTGCAAAGGCAGGGTATATCCGGGTTCAGCAGGACAAGAGTTAATAACTTATGCATTTGACAAATAATAAAAGATGTAATATAATGCACAAGTCCATTATTTCAAGAAAATGGTGGGTAGACAACAGAACAAACAACCAGCAATGGTACCATTAAGTTAATATTTATTATGATGGACACATTTCCGTATATCAAATACCTTTTCAAGATAAAGTAAGTACTACTTTTATCTACTGAAGACATAAAACCGGTCATCAGGAGTCATGTGGTCTAATTGTTTTAAAAACAGGAACATGGAAGTTGCTTATAAACAATCATTAATAGCTGTTACAGATTGGTTCTGATAAGGTAAAGAGTAGACTGAGCTAAGAAAGAAGAAGGCATTGGAAACGGGCTTAATCTTTTAACTCCTAAAGCAGTCAGTGTCAGCCTTGTTCATATTATATATAACCTCATCTCAGTTGAGCTGATCTCAGTTTCAGAAGTATACTCAGTGCACCAGATAATTATTTTGTACTGGTCAAATTTAAAGCCAGTCAGTAAGGGCAAAAACTGCAATTCTGGAATCAGTATCCATGCTGTGGATAATCTTAGTTATTTTCTTTGGCCCATGGGCTGGTGGGGAGGGGTGAGCTGTGGTTTAAATAACTTGCTTTGAAGTGTGTCTTTTGATGCTTTGATTTTTGTTTGTGTCTCTTTCTGTACATCTTCATCATTTTTTGTGCAGTACATTACAGCTGATCATTTTTCTGTATTTATCTCTTTCATAATTAAAAAAAAAAAAAGCTCTGAAATGGGTGCTATGTGTCACATCCCCTACTCCAGGGAACCCCTTTTTAATGACAGAATCAATCCGTTGGCGTCGTAAAACCTGGTGGTGGAACGAACATGTGGAAAAGGTCATTGCTGCCAAGCAGAAAGCTTTCAAGGCCTGGAAGGCTGGTAAAGGCACTAGGGCATCATCATACGATGCAGCCAAACGAAATGCCAGACATGCAGTGCACCATGCTTGTCAAGAAGCCGACAAGAAGGTCTAGGAGAATACTGACCCTAAGTCTTCAGAAGTCTACTGTCTTGCTAACCAGTTTAGAAGAGAGAACACTGATATTGTTGGTGACAAACCTGTGAAGAATGATGCAGGAGAGATATCAATGAGCGAAGACTCGAAGCAGAAGGCCTGGCTAGAGCACAACCAAAGGCTTCTCAACACTGAGTTTGGCTGGGGCCCAGACCACCTATCTTATTAACCACCAGTGGAAGGCCCGCCCATCCCAATCACCATTGATATGGTTGAGAAGGCTATCTCACAGATGAAGGCTGGCAAAGCACCGGGCCCATCAGGCATAGTGGTGGAGATGATACGAGCAGCTGGTGACATGGGAGCCTCCATGATCCCTGACCTTGCAGCTGCAATCATTCGTGATGGCAAGGTACCCTCTGACTGGAAGCAGAGTTTCCTCATGCAGTGGGCTGCTTCTACAAGAGAAATGGGGATGCACTGGAAAGGGGCAACTACCGCGGTCTCAAGCTGACAGAACAGGTTATGAAAATCCTGGAGAGGATTGTGGACGGCCACATCAGACAGTTGGTGTCAATTCCCTGTCTGGCTTTGTCCCAGGCAGAGGCACAACAGATGCAATCTTTGTTGTCAGGCAGCTGCAAAAAGTATCTAGCTGCCAACAAGAGACTCTACATGGCTTTCATAGACCTGGAGAAGGCGTTTGATCGAGTACCTCGGAAGGTCATCTGGTGGGCGCTGAGAAAACTTGGTGTGGAGGAGTGGATTGTGCAACTGGTACACAAATGCACGGAGCCATGTCCTTGTTGGTGAGGGGTACAATGAAGAGTTTGAAGTGAAGGTTGGTGTCACCAAGGATCAGTACTCAGCCCGCTGCTCTTCATCATTGTGTTTGAACCCTGGGAGGGCCTCTATGCCGATGATCTTGTTATCATCGCTGAATCACTTGAGGAATGTGTCAGGAGGCTCTTGACTTGGAAAGAAGCGATGGAGAAGAAAGTACTGAGGGTAAATGCAGGAAAACAAAGATCATGGTCTGCGGTACGGGACTGGACCTCCTGCAGAGTTCAGGTGAGTTTCCATGGGCTGTCTGTCACACTGGAGTGGGCAGCAACAGCATCTTCTGCAATGGCTGCAAGCACTGGGTGCACAAGAAATGCAGTGGGCTCAAGCGCTTGACAAAAGACCCTGACAATGACAATTGCCCTTCTTCAATCAGCAGAAGGAAGATAATGGTCGTAGAAAGTATTTTATGATCAATCTCTACGAAAGAATGTTCCCTGTGCTGACCTGATGGGGGTGGAACCCACAACCTTCTGATACCAGCATTAAGAATAACAATGCTGTTAGCTTGATCATATTTAACCTGAGTAATTGAACAGAAAGGCTGGTCAGCGCAATCAGTATAGCTCCAAATAGGAATGTGGCATCTTAGCAAGAGACTGTTTGCCACTCATCCAGCCATTTTCAGACATACAAATTACTAAAGAAATAGGCTAGATCAAACTTTAGAGCAAGTATGGATAGGAGTTGAGGTATTGAAATATTTAGGGTAAATACAGTATGAACTGTTACTGTAATATTGAGATGTCTTGTTGACAAAGTGTGACAAATGGATGGGCAAACTAACAGATGAATGAACAAACAAAAGCAATATGCATCACCAAATTCTTTGAAGGTGGGGGCATTAATATAGAAAATTATCATAGTTTCCAACTCAATTCACTTATAGCAATGTGTTATAACTTAAGTTAGCATAGTTTTGCGCTAGGTTTAATTACACTAGAAGTCTAAGCTTGATGAGTGCAATACTGTTTTAACTTTATTTATCACAGTTTTGCACTCAGTTCATTTACACTCAGTAAGGTAAGTTAGGTGAGTGCAATACTATGATAACTTGAGTTACAATAGTATTGCGCTTGGCTATAAAAGTGACAAAAAATTTTATAATCAAATATCTCAAAAAATGTTTAGCCATTTGCTCTATCATTTTGTGTGTAGATGTATGAATGGCTAATGACAATTTTTAGCCAAAAAAACATTTTTTGACAAAAATTGAATTACAGTAGTATTGTGCTCAGGGGACGAAAGGCCAGGTGGCATGACAAGAAAGGCTTAGATTCAGGTTAGGTATATTCTTGGCTTTGTTCTATGGGGCATGTCAAAATCTTTAGGCATATACTTGTGTAAACTGATTTAAATTACTGTAAATGAACACACAAAGGCTTCTTGATTGTTTTTCTTTTTATTACTGCATATTGTTAGCCTGCTACATTGTTTTTCTTTTTATTACTGTATATTGTTAGCCTGCTACATTGTTTTTCTTTTTATTACTGCATATTGTTAGCCTGCTACAATGTTTTATTCCTTGCTATAAAATGCACCATAAACATGGTAATTTTCATTCCAAAGAAGCCTCTTCTATACAGTGCTTATTTTTATATGCACTGGCAGATCTGTAGAATATTGTGCATATGATAATTAGAATTGATTCTATCACAAATATTGCAGTTTGTATGGGACCTGCAGACAATTATCACAAGAATAGAGGAAAAAGTCCTAAATGGTATTTTGTGGGGCTGATAGGCCGTAAAAATCCAAAACATTTCATTATGAAATTTTTGACTTTTCACAAATAAAAAATAAAGCCATAGTCAAAATTTGAACATGATACCTTTATTATTGCATAAAAAGCAGTGCCGCACGTTAAGAGCCGTGCATTAACCGGTGAAAAGCCGTGTATTAACAAGGCAATTCAAGCGCTGTTAATGCACGGCTACGCAACTTTCAATATGCCTGTACCAGGGCCACAGAAGGGGTCCTGTTTATGCCAAAAGTATACAGTCCAATCTAATTTTTTTGGAAATCTTGTACAAACAGTAAATGGGTAACATGTGGTTCTTTGAAGCAAGGACAATATCTTATGAGTATCCAATAACTGACTGTCTATTCCATATCTTAACATTAAATCATCAATTTGGATTTTTATGAGAAAATATGAAATAAATCATCAATCAGTGGCATAATCAATTTGCCCATAGCACACTTAGTTTTGACGATTATTGAAAAAATGTTCTCCAGAACTATGGATGGATTTGATGACAACCCTTGTGGGTCATTTTGTGTCGTCTCCCAGAGAAAGGGAGAAAAAAGATAGAAGAGAAAGTAGGAGATTAAAGAGAGGGACAGGGAGGAAAGAAGAACAGGAATGAAAGTAAAGAAACAGAAGAAATAAAAACATTCCCCCTCTACCCTAACCTGCTACAAGGACAGCAGGCCTTGCCCAACTGTAAGCCATTATCAGTTGGTCGCCCCAGTGACGTAAGCTACACGACACCTTCGCACCACCCGACCACCACTAATATGAATGGAAGGCTTTGCTTTGTAAACAGGAATTTTGCCCTATCAAAAATCCATAAACTGTGATGTTAAAACTTTAACCAAAACCTACCCATATAAGCAGGTAAATACATGCACTATGTTGAGAGTTTTTCTTTCAAAGGAACCTAAACATTGCAAATATGAAACCTGGTCATTTAATCAAAGTGGACACTACACAGGTTCCACAGCAAAACTGTAAATTGCATGTCACCAGTGTAGGCCACAGTGAATGTAACACACAATCCAGAAACCTCATCTGCACCATCTCTGGTGATCAGCAGATTTGACTTGCCTCAGTGCATGTGAAGTGTCATTACAGGATACTGACCAATTTTATTTTTTTCAAGAACTCTGATGTGAGTTTCCTGTGTGATCAAGTCATTTATCCCTTTAACAAGAGCCAACGGGCCACGATTCGCTCACCTGAGTGACATAGCCACTGCAGGCATGCAGATGTTATGCAACATTTTTCCAATCCTATCATCGCAACTAATGAAAATATCATCATTTGAGCAGTTCTTAGTTTTGAAGAAGAATATATGGGCCTGACAGTCAATGGAGCATGATCATTTGAATAAACTATCAATCACATTTCAACAGAAGGATCAATGTGAAATTTGGTGGAAATTGGCTAAGTGGTTTCTGAAGAATCATGATTTTATACATGTAAACAGCACAGTGGCAGGGAAATATTATAAATATAAATCAGATGATGGCCATCTTAGATTTCCAATCAGAACAATTTTAACTACTGTTGATCTACAAGTCACTTCAATACTTTCAATATAAATGTATATGGCCCATACAAATGGGGAAGCAAATTTGACCTTGGAGGTAAAAAGGTCAAATGTCAACACAGAATCATCTCCTGTCCCCCATAATTTGTGCAAAGATTAGGACCCAGGGCTTATTTGGTTATGGAGAAGAAGATTTTTAAAGGTTTTGACCATATATGGGCATGGCAGCCATTTTGATCAATGGACCATACCCATTTTAGCAATCTTTCATTCTCCTGCCCACGGAGGCTCCGCATGAAATTTGAGCAACACTGGCCCGGAGGCATCAGAGGAAAAGCCATTTGAAATTATCAACATTTTTTCCATACAAATGTATGGGGCCCATACAAATGCATACAGAAGCAAACTTGACCTCGCCGTAAAAAGGTTAAATGTCAATGTATGACAATTATTTTAGCAATTTTGGTAGACCGCCCATTCCAGATGATATATGCAAAGATTCAGCCACAAGCCATCCTCGGTTTTGGAGAATAAGATTTTTAAATGTTTTTTCCCATACAAATGCATAAGGAAGCAAACTTGACCTTGTCGTAAAAAGGTCAAATGTCAATGTATGACCATTATTTTAGCAACATTGGTAGACCCCCTGTCCCTGATGATTTATGCAAACATTCAGCCCCAAAGCATCCTCGGTTCTAGAGAAGAAGATTTTTAAAGTTTTTTACCATATATGGGCATGGCAGCCATCTTGGTCAATGAACCGTGACCATTTTAGCAATCTTTTGTTCCCCCTACCTAAGGAGGCTCCATATGAAATTTGAGCAAAATTGGCCCAGAGGCTCCAGAGGAGAAGTTGTTTGAAATTCTGAACATATTTCCCATACAAATGCAGAAGGAAGCAAAATTGACCTTACCGTAAAAAAGTTAAATGTCAATGTATGACCATTATTTTAGCAATTTTGGTAGCCCTCCTGTTCCCGAAGATATATGCAGAGATTCAGCCATAAGGCATGCTCGGTTTTGGAGAAGAAGATTTTTAAAGGTTTTTCCCATACAAATGCATAGGGAAGCAAACTTGACCTTGTCGTAAAAAGATCAAACATCAACGTACGACAATAATTAAATCTTTTAGCAATTTTGGTAGACCTCCCGTCCCCAATGATTCCTGCAAAGGTTCAGCCCCAAGGCATTCTCGGTTCTGGAGAAGAAGATTTTTAAAGGTTTTTATTATATATGGGCGTGGCGGCCATCTTGGTCAACGGACCGCGACCATTTTAGCAATTTTTCGTTCCCCCACCCTAAGGAGGCTCCATATGAAATTTGAGCAAAATTGGCTCAGCGGCTTCAGAGAAGAAGTCGTTTGAAAATGTTAAAGGATGGATGCAAGGACGGATGGACGGACGACGGACGAAAAGTGATCACAATAGCTCATCCTGAGCAGATCTCAGGTGAGCTAAAAATACTAACAAGAGCTCTGCCAAGCGGGGCATTATACCCCTGTAGCAAGTAATAAGCTGTAGCACATAAACTGGCACCTGTATAATTCAGTGCTCCGGATATAAACTGTAAGTGGAATTACAGAAAAAAAAAATTTAAAAATTTTCATTGAGGCATAGCTCTGCTGATATTTGGTGAACTGTAACCTAAGGGTCCAAGCTGGAAATTAAGGAGAAGTGACTTCTCCCTCCTGGAAAAATAGGTAGAAGTTTGCTGCATCTAGGGAGAAGTGCTTTAGGGAGAAGGATACACGATATATTATAAGCTCATATGAGCTTTTGGCTGATTTGTTTTTACTATATTTCAATATCGGACCAAACGATAACAATACAAAAACCTAAAAAAAAAAAAAAAAAAAAATCCTGCAAGAAATCTTTTTGTAAACCTTTTTGTTTTATACTGATTTTATTTTTGTTCTTCAAGGGAGCCAAATCAGAAGAGTATTAAAAAAAAAAAGTATGTTTATAAGTTTTGATATTAGTCAAGCTTCTTAATTCTGTACCATTTAATAAATGTATTTATAAAGATTTAATAATGGCAACATTTCCTTGCAAATCTAATAAAAGAAGATGTTTAAGAAAATAAATAACTTGTCCATATGGCCATAACTTTAGTTATTTGCAAAAAATATACTTATTATAAAGTAAAATTTGAACATTATTACTTATAAACAATATGCTGCAAAAAGTTTACAAAAACATTCAAAGGGGCGTAACTCTGCCAATATTTAATGCACTGTAACCTCGAAATAATATGCACTGCTCCACATCATTGTGTAACTATTTATGAAGTTTCAGTGTGATCGAATGTAAACTGTAGGAGAATTTATAGATTATTAATAGAAATTAATAGAAATTTCCAAAGGGGTTTATCTCTGCTAACATTTGGTGTACTGTAATCTTGAAACATTATGCACTGCTCCACATCATGGTCTTACTACAAATTAAGTTTCAGCTTGATCGGATGTAAACTGTAGGAGGAGTTAGCCGGAAACAAAAAGTTTACAAAAACTTTAAAGGGGCATAACTCTGCCAATATTTAGTGCACTGTAAGCTTGAAATAATATGTGCTACTCTAAGACATTGTGTAACTATTTATGAAGTTTCTGCTTGATCGGATGTAAACTGTAGGAGGATTTAGCCAGAAAAGAAAAATTAATAGAAATTTTCAAAGGGGTATAACTCTGCTAATATTTGGTGGACTGTAACTTTGAAATAATATGCACTGCTCCACATCATGGTCTAACTACAAATCAAGTTTCAGCTTGATCGGATGTAAAATGTAGGAGGACTTAACCAGAAATGAAGGGTTTACAGTAATTTTTAAAGGGCATAACCCTGCAAACATTTGGTGAACTGTAACCCCGCAATAATATGTGCTGCCCCACATCATGGTCTAACTATAAACCAAGTTTCAGCTTGATTGGATGTAAACTGTAGGAGGAGTTAGCCGGAAATGAAAAAGTTTATGAACGCCAGACCCCGTAACATAATGTCCCGTTTTTCAAACGGGCATATAAAAAGATCAAATTTAATAACTTAAGTATCCTACTGCAATAATTGATAATATTAACAGTTAAGGTACAAACAAGCATAAAATGCCAGTTAGCCAGAAGCCACATCTGCACCATTACTGTTGGTCAGTAATTGTACTTGCCTCAGTGCTTGTGAAATGTCACTACAGAATAATGACCAAATGTTCTTAAGAACTGTGAACTGTGTGAGGTCTGAATATAATTGTGTTTATGCAGAGCAGTGGTTATGTGACAAATTTATTCATAGGGAAAAAAGGTTCTTCTCTACAATCTGGGAAGACCCCCTTTTGAATAGCAACTAAACAACAACAATAAAAAAAATCGTACATCCTTTTCGACCTTGTTTAAGCCATCCTGAGACCATGGAAGCATGTTAAGAAGAGGCTTTGTGCTATGAACTGCTCTATCAAAAAGAGAAGAAATTAACTACAAACATTCCTAAAATCATAAGTGAACTTGCCCAGTCTGTAAGGAACATTATATTGATAGAAAGTGAGTTAAGCAACACAGTGATAGTAAACAATGCATCTATGTCAGAGTCATTTTGTTGCACCTACGACAAACGCATATAAAAGTAACTACATGTACCAGGTGTTATCATTAATTTTCAGTTTTCATTTCAAAACAGAACAACAGTGAAGGTGTCAAAGTCAGGGAAATACTGTCCAACCATATTTTTTATTTATGAATAGATTGAGCAATTTTGACAATGATAGGACACCGATTTAGTTCATTGTAATATCTAAAATATCTTAAAAGTGATATTTAATAATAAAAATTATCCTATTCAAAAATTCTTTAGACCTGTGGTCTGAGAGTTTCCTCAGCAAACATGAAATTTAACCATTTCAAAAATACCTTAAAAGTGATATTTCATGCTGAAAATCATTCTATTCATAACTAATATTACATTACAACATTACAAAAATAATGTTAAGTAATTAAAAACAATCTGCTTAAATATTACCATTCAACCTGCTATACTCTAACATTTTAATAATGCATATATTATGCCTGGTCATCCCAACCAAAGTGGACACACCTGCAAGTTCCACAGCAAAATGTTAACTGGATGCCAACAGTGAAGGCTATGATAAACACAACCTGATTCAGAAGGCTCATCAGTACCACCACTGTTGGTCAGTAGCTACTACTTGCCAACGTGGACGTGAAGTGTCTTAACAGAATACCGTATTCAACCTAATTAACACACATACCCCTATAAGCGCACAGTCAAGCAATATTACAGCAAGTATATTTTCTCTCTACTTCTTTACAAAGGCATATGTTGTTGGTACTCATTTGAACTGCATCGACTTGTCGATGCAATTAAAATGAGTACCCACAACATATGCTTTTAAAAAGAAAATCAGAAATTAAATCAAATAAGTATAATTAGACAAGTCTTTCCCTGATCTCTTTTTTCGTGTATCCTTAATATAGGTGGATAAATATTTTAAAAGTTTTCCCAGTAGTTTTGAAAAACCTAAACTCACAGTGCGGTAATTAGGTCGAATACGGTATGACACAAAGTTCTTTAGGCCTGTGGTCTCATAGTTTCCTAAGCAAACATGATATTTCCCTTTTCAAACGTACCTTCAAAGTGATATTTCATGATGATTTCATGATGAAAAACATCCTATTCACAGGGGTCATCGTAGAGCTCTCAGAGAAGGAGAAGTTTTGCGACAATTTCAGGATTTCAAGGAAAAGTTTTGGTCCAAACTTTGGGTTTCCCTACACATTCTATACATTTTCACTTCTCCCTCAGCTCAAAATAGGGAGAAATCAGCCAGCTTAGGGAGAATTTTTCTCCCAAATCACCCTCTAAGATGACCCCTGTATTCGAAACAAGTTATTACCTTGCAACCTTACAGAAGTAATGAAAAAACAATATACACTAACATTTTGATAAAGTATATATTATGCCCGGTCATCCCAACCAAAGTGGACATATCACAAGTTCCAAAGTAAAATGTTAACTGAATTCCAACAGTGAAGGCCATGATAAACACAACCTGATTCAGAAGGCTCATCTGTACCACCACTCTTGGTCAGTAAATACTACTTGCCTAAGTGGATGTGAAGTGTCTAACAGAATATGACCAAAAGTTCTTTAGACCTAAGGTCTGAGAGTTTCCTATGCAGAAATGAAGTTATCTTCTTTAAAAAGAACTTTTAAAGTGATATTTAACGATGAAAAATCATCATATTTAAAACTACTTTTACCTTGCAACCTGACAAAAGTGATGTTTAGTAATGAAAAGCAGCCTATAAACTTAATATTACCTTGCAACCTTTTATATCCTAACATTCAAATAATGTATATATTACGCATGGTCATCCCAACCAAAGTAAACACATCACAAGTTCCACAGCAAAATGTTAAAAGGACGCCAACAGTATGGCTCAGATAAGTATAACTTGTCATTCAGAAAACTCATCCTAACATGATTGTTGGACATTAAATAATTTTACCATAATGAATGTAATGTATCTTAACAGGATATGACCAAAAAATAATTAGACCTAAAGTCTGAGAGTTTCTTAAGAAGACATAATATTTTTCCTTTTCAAAAATACCTTCAAAGTGATATTTAAGAATGAAAAGCATCCTATTCAAAACTAGTTATGACTTTGCAACCTTACAGAAGTATTTCAAAATAATAATAATAAAAAAAACCAAAAAACTATTTACAATTTTACCTTGTAAACACATCACATGTTCCACAGCAAAATGTTAAAAGGATGCCAACAGTATAGCCCAGATAAGTATAACTTGTCATTCAGAAAACTCATTCTTAACATGACTGTTGGTCATTAAATAATTTTACCCCAATGAATATAATGTATCTTAATTGGATAAGAACCAAAAAATTCTTTAGACCTAAGGTCTGAGAGTTTCGTAAGAAGACATATTTTTTTTTTCAAAAATACCTTCAAAGCGATATTTTAGAATGAAAGCATCCTATTCAAAACTAGTTATGACTTTGCAACCTTACAGAAGTATTTCAAAAAAATAATAATAAAAAAAAAACAACCTATTTACAATTTTACCTTGCAACAAATTTCCTAAGAAAACATAACATTTTCCCTTTTCAAAAATACCTTCAAAGTGATATTTTAGGATGAAAAGCATCCTATTCAAAACTAGTTATTACCTTTCCTTGCAACCTTACAGAAGTATTGTAAAAAATATGGAAAAACAACCTATTTACTATTTTACTTTACAACATATATCATTTAACATTGAAATGATTTATATATTATGAATGGTCATCCCAACCAAAGTGGACATATCACAAGTTCCACAGCAAAATGTTAACTGGTAGCCAACACTGAAGGCCCAGATAAACATAACATCTGATTCAGAAGATCACCTGTACCAACACAGTCGGTTTGTAAATAATACTTGCCCTAATGGATGTGAAGTGTCTTAACAGGATATGACCAAAAATTATTTTGACCTGTGGGTCAGAGAGTTACTAAAGCCTGCATGATCTTTACTTTTTTCAAAAATACCTTACAAGTAATATTTAAAAGTGAAAAGCATCCTATACAAAGCTAGTATTACGTTGCAACGTTTTGAAAGTAATGTTTAACAATGAAAAGAAGCCTGTTTAAAACTGATATTGCCTTGCAATCTTTTATACTCTCTAACATTTAAATAATGTATATATCATGCCTGATTATCCCAACCAAAGAAAACTCATCACAAGTTCCACAGCAAAATGTTAAAAGGATGCCACCAAAGATGGCCCAGATGAGTATAACTTGTCATAATCTGAGAGCTTCCTAAGCAAACATGATATTTTCCCTTTTCAAACATACCATTAAAGTGATATTTAATGATGAAAAACATCCTATACAAAACTAGATATTACCTTGCAACCTTACAGAATTAATGTAAAAATAATGAAAAATGACCTATTAAAAGTTTTACCTTACAATCTTTTATACACTAACATTTTGCTAATGTATATATTATGCCAGGTCATCCCAACCAAAGTGGACACATCACAAGTTCCACAGCAAAATGTTAACTGGATTCCAACAGTGAAGGCCATGATAAACACAACCTGATTCAGAAGGCTCACCTGTACCACCACTGTTAGTCAGTAAATACTACTTGCCTATGTGGATGTGAAGTGTCATAACAGGATATGACCAAAAGTTCTTTAGACCTAAGGTTTGAGAGTTTCCTATGCAGACATGAAGTTATCTCCTTTAAAAAGTACTTTTAAAGTGAAATTTAACGATGAAAAATCATCCCACTCAAAACTACTTTTACCTTGCAACCTTAAAAAAGTGATGTTAGGTAATAAAAAGCAGCCTATATAAACTTAATATTACCTTGCAACCTTTTATATCCTAACATTTGAATAATGTATATATATTATGCATGGTCATCCCAACCAAAGTAAACACATCACAAGTTCCACAGCAAAATGTTAAAAGGATGCCAACAGTATGGCCCAGATAAGTATAACTTGTCATTCAGAAAACTCATTCTTAACATGACTGTTGGTCATTAAATAATTTTACCCCAATGAATATAATGTATCTTAATTGGATATGACCAAAAAGTCTTTAGACCTAAGGTCTGAGAGTTTCGTAAGAAGACATAATATTTTTCCTTTTCAAAAATACCTTCAAAGCGATATTTGAGAATGAAAAGTATCCTATTCAAAACTAGTTATGACTTTGCAACCTTACAGAAGTACTTCAAAAAATAATAATAAAAAAACAACAACCTATTTACAATTTTACCTTGCAACATTTAAACTCTAACATTGAAATGACTTATATAAAATGCATGGTCATCCCAACCAAACTGGACACATCACAAGTTCCACAGCAAAATCTTAACTGGATGCCAACAGTAAAGGCCATGATAAACACAACCTGATTCAGAAGGCTCATCTGTACCACCACTGTTGGTCATTAAATACTACTTGCCTAAGTGGATGTGAAGTGTCTTAACAGGATATGACCAAATGTTCTTTAGACCTAAGGTCTGAGAGTTTCCTAAGAAAACATAACACTTTCCCTTTTCAAAAATACCTTCAAAGTGATATTTTAGGATGAAAAGCATCCTATTCAAAACTAGGTATTATCTTTCCTTGCAACCTTACAGAAGTATTGTAAAAAATCTGGAAAAACAACCTATTTACTATTTTACTTTACAACATATATCATTTAACATTGAAATGATTTATATATTATGAATGGTCATCCCAACCAAAGTGGACATATCACAAGTTCCACAGCAAAATGTTAACTGGTAGCCAACACTGAAGGCCCAGATAAACATAACATCTGATTCAGAAGACTCACCTGTACCAACACTGTCGGTTTGTAAATAATACTTGCCCTAGTGGATGTGAAGTGTCTTAACAGGATATGACCAAAAATTATTTTGACCTGTGGTCAGCGAGTTACCACAGCCTGAGTTACCACAGCCTGCGTGATCTTTACTTTTTTCAAAAATACCTTACAAGTAATATTTAAAAGTGAAAAGCATCGTATACAAAGCTAGTATTACCTTGCAACATTTTGAAAGTAATGTTTAACAATGAAAAGAAGCCTGTTTAAAATTGATATTGCCTTGCAATCTTTTATACTCTCTAACATTTAAATAATGTATATATCATGCCTGATTATCCCAAACAAAGAAAACACATCACAAGTTCCACAGCAAAATGTTAAAAGGATGCCACCAATGATGGCCCAGATGAGTATAACTTGTCATAATCTGAGAGCTTCCGTAGCAAACATGATGTTTTCCCTTTTCAAACATACCATAAAAGTGATGTTTAATGATGAAAAACATCCTATTCAAAACTAGATATTACCTTGCAACCTTACAGAATTAATGCAAAAATAATGAAAAATGACCTATTTAAAGTTTTACCTTACAATCTTTTATACACTAATATTTTGATAATGTATATATTACGCCCGGTCATCCCAACCAAAGTGGACACATCACAAGTTCCACAGCAAAATTTTAACTGGATTCCAATAGTGAAGGCCATGATAAACACAACCTGATTCAGAAGGCTCACCTGTACCACCACTGTTGGTCAGTAAATATTACTTGCCTATGTGGATGTGAAGTGTCATAACAGGATATGACCAAAAGTTCTTTAGACCTAAGGTCTGAGAGTCTAGCAGACATGAAGTTATCTCCTTTAAAAAGTACTTTTAAAGTGAAATTTAACGATGAAAAATCATCCCATTCAAAACTACTTTTACCTTGCAACCTTACAAAAGTGATGTTTAGTAATAAACAGTAGCCTATATAAACTTAATATTACCTTGCAACCTTTTATATCCTAACATTTGAATAATGTATATATATTATGCATGGTCATCCCAACCAAAGTAAACACATCACAAATTCCACAGCAAAATGTTAAAAGGATGCCAACAGTATGGCCAAGATAAGTATAACTTGTCAATCAGAAAACTCATTCTTAACATGACTGTTGGTCATTAAATAATTTTACCCCAATGAATATAATGTATCTTAATAGGATATGACCAAAAAATTCTTTAGACCTAAGGTCTGAGAGTTTCGTAAGAAGACATAATATTTTTCTTTTCAAAAATAACTTCAAAGCAATATTTTAGAATGAAAAGCATCCTATTCAAAACTAGTTATGACTTTGCAACCTTACAGAAGTATTTCAAAAAATAATATTAAAAAAAAACAACCTATTTACAATTTTACCTTGCAACATTTAAACTCTAACATTGAAATGACTTATATAATATGCATGGTCATCCCAACCAAACTGGACACATCACAAGTTCCACAGCAAAATCTTAACTGGATGCCAACAGTAAAGGCCATGATAAACACAACCTGATTCAGAAGGCTCATCTGTACCACCACTGTTGGTCATTAAATACTACTTGCCTAAGTGGATGTGAAGTGTCATAACAGGATATGACCAAATGTTCTTTAGACCTAAGGTCTGAGAGTTTCCTAAGAAAACATAACATTTTCCCTTTTCAAAAATACCTTCAAAGTGATATTTTAGGATGAAAAGCATCCTATTCAAAACTAGGTATTATCTTTCCTTGCAACCTTACAGAAGTATTGTAAAAAATCTGGAAAAACAACCTATTTACTATTTTACTTTACAACGTATATCATTTAATATTGAAATGATTTATATATTATGAATGGTCATCCCAACCAAAGTGGACATATCTCAAGTTCCACAGCAAAATGTTAACTGGTAGCCAACACTGAAGGCCCAGATAAACATAACATCTGATTCAGAAGACTCACCTGTACCAACACTGTCGGTTTGTAAATAATACTTGCCCTAGTGGATGTGAAGTGTCTTAACAGGATATGACCAAAACTTATTTTGACCTGTGGTCAGAGAGTTACAATAGCTAGATATTACCTTGCAACCTTACAGAATTTATGTAAAAATAATGAAAAATGACCTATTAAAAGTTTTACCTTACAATCTTTTATACACTAACATTTTGCTAATGTATATATTATGCCAGGTCATCCCAACCAAAGTGGACACATCACAAGTTCCACAGCAAAATGTTAACTGGATTCCAACAGTGAAGGCCACGATAAACACAACCAGATTCAGAAGGCTCACCTGTACCACCACTGTTAGTCAGTAAATACTACTTGCCTATGTGGATGTGAAGTGTCATAACAGGATATGACCAAAAGTTCTTTAGACCTAAGGTTTGAGAGTTTCCTATGCAGACATGAAGTTATCTCCTTTAAAAAGTACTTTTAAAGTGAAATTTAACAATGAAAAATCATCCCATTCAAAACTACTTTTACCTTGCAACCTTACAAAAGTGATGTTTAGTAATAAAAAGCAGCCTATATAAACTTAATATTACCTTGCAACCTTTTATATCCTAACATTTGAATAATGTATATGTATTATGCATGTTCATCCTAACCAAAGTAAACACATCACAAGTTCCACAGCAAAATGTTAAAAGGATGCCAACAGTATGGCCCAGATAAGTATAACTTGTCATTCAGAAAACTCATTCTTAACATGACTGTTGGTCATTAAATAATTTTACCCCAATGAATATAATGTATCTTAATTGGATATGATCAAAAATTCTTTAGACCTAAGGTCTGAGAGTTTCGTAAGAAGACATAATATTTTTCCTTTTCAAAAATACCTTCAAAGCAATATTTCAGAATGAAAAGTATCCTATTCAAAACTAGTTATGACTTTGCAACCTAACAGAAGTATTTAAAAAAAAATTAATAAAAAAACAACCTATTTACAATTTTACCTTGCAACATTTAAACTCTAACATTCAAATGACTTATATAATATGCATGGTCATCCCAACCAAACTGGACACATCACAAGTTCCACAGCAAAATCTTAACTGGATGCCAACAGTAAAGGCCATGATAAACACAACCTGATTCAGAAGGTTCATCTGTACCACCACTTTTGGTCATTAAATACTACTTGCCTAAGTGGATGTGAAGTGTCTTAACAGGATATGACCAAATGTTCTTTAGACCTCAGGACTGAGAGTTTCCTAAGAAAACATAACACTTTCCCTTTTCAAAAATACCTCCAAAGTGATATTTTAGGATGAAAAGCATCCTATTCAAAACTAGGTATTATCTTTCCTTGCAACCTTATAGAAGTATTGTAAAAAATCTGGAAAAACAACCTATTTACTATTTTACTTTACAACATATATCATTTAACATTGAAATGATTTATATATTATGAATGGTCATCCCAACCAAAGTGGACATATCACAAGTTCCACAGCAAAATGTTAACTGGTAGCCAACACTGAAGGCCCAGATAAACATAACATCTGATTCAGAAGACTCACCTGTACCAACACTGTCGGTTTGTAGATAATACTTGCCCTAGTGGATGTGAAGTGTCTTAACAGGATATGACCAAAAATTATTTTGACCTGTGGTCAGCGAGTTACCACAGCCTGCGTGATCTTTACTTTTTTCAAAAATACCTTACAAGTAATATTTAAAAGTGAAAAGCATCGTATACAAAGCTAGTATTACCTTGCAACATTTTGAAAGTAATGTTTAACAATGAAAAGAAGCCTGTTTAAAATTGATATTGCCTTGCAATCTTTTATACTCTCTAACATTTAAATAATGAATATATCATGCCTGATTATCCCAAACAAAGAAAACACATCACAAGTTCCACAGCAAAATGTTAAAAGGATGCCACCAATGATGGCCCAGATGAGTATAACTTGTCATAATATGAGAGCTTCCTAAGCAAACATGATGTTTTCCCTTTTCAAACATAAAATAAAAGTGATGTTTAATGATGAAAAACATCCTATTCAAAACTAGATATTACCTTGCAACCTTACAGAATTAATGTAAAAATAATGAAAAATGACCTATTTAAAGTTTTACCTTACAATCTTTTATACACTAATATTTTGATAATGTATATATTACGCCCGGTCATCCTAACCAAAGTGGACACATCACAAGTTCCACAGCAAAATGTTAACTGGATACCAACAGTGAAGGCCATGATAAACACAACCTGATTCAGAAGGCTCACCTGTACCACCACTGTTAGTCAGTAAATACTACTTGCCTATGTGGATGTGAAGTGTCATAACAGGATATGACCAAAAGTTCTTTAGACCTAAGGTTTGAGAGTTTCCTATGCAGACATGAAGTTATCTCCTTTAAAAAGTACTTTTAAAGTGAAATTTAACGATGAAAAATCATCCCACTCAAAACTACTTTTACCTTGCAACCTTAAAAAAGTGATGTTAGGTAATAAAAAGCAGCCTATATAAACTTAATATTACCTTGCAACCTTTTATATCCTAACATTTGAATAATGTATATATATTATGCATGGTCATCCCAACCAAAGTAAACAAATCACAAGTTCCACAGCAAAATGTTAAAAGGATGCCAACAGTATGGCCCAGATAAGTATAACTTGTCATTCAGAAAACTCATTCTTAACATGACTGTTGGTCATTAAATAATTTTACCCCAATGAATATAATGTATCTTAATTGGATATGACCAAAAAGTCTTTAGACCTCAGGTCTGAGAGTTTCGTAAGAAGACATAATATTTTTCCTTTTCAAAAATACCTTCAAAGCGATATTTGAGAATGAAAAGTATCCTATTCAAAACTAGTTATGACTTTGCAACCTTACAGAAGTATTTCAAAAAATAATAATAAAAAAACAACAACCTATTTACAATTTTACCTTGCAACATTTAAACTCTAACATTGAAATGACTTATATAATATGCATGGTCATCCCAACCAAACTGGACACATCACAAGTTCCACAGCAAAATCTTAACTGGATGCCAACAGTAAAGGTCATGATAAACACAACTTGATTCAGAAGGCTCATCTGTACCACCACTGTTGGTCATTAAATACTACTTGCCTAAGTGGATGTGAAGTGTCTTAACAGGATATGACCAAATCTTCTTTAGACCTAAGGTCTGAGAGTTTCCTAAGAAAACATCACATTTTCCCTTTTCAAAAATACCTTCAAAGTGATATTTTAGGATGAAAAGCATCCTATTCAAAACTAGGTATTATCTTTCCTTGCAACCTTACAGAAGTATTGTAAAAAATCTGGAAAAACAACCTATTTACTATTTTACTTTACAACATATATCATTTAACATTGAAATGATTTATATATTATGAATGGTCATCCCAACCAAAGTGGACATATCACAAGTTCCACAGCAAAATGTTAACTGGTAGCCAACACTGAAGGCCCAGATAAACATAACATCTGATTCAGAAGACTCACCTGTACCAACACTGTCGGTTTGTAAATAATACTTGCCCTAGTGGATGTGAAGTGTCTTAAAAGGATATGACCAAAAATTATTTTGACCTGTGGTCAGGGAGTTACCACAGCCTGCGTGATCTTTACTTTTTTCAAAAATACCTTACAAGTAATATTTAAAAGTGAAAAGCATCGTATACAAAGCTAGTATTACCTTGCAACATTTTGAAAGTAATGTTTAACAATGAAAAGAAGCCTGTTTAAAATTGATATTGCCTTGCAATCTTTTATACTCTCTAACATTTAAATAATGTATATATCATGCCTGATTATCCCAAACAAAGAAAACACATCACAAGTTCCACAGCAAAATGTTAAAAGGATGCCACCAATGATGGCCCAGATGAGTATAACTTGTCATAATATGAGAGCTTCCTAAGCAAACATGATGTTTTCCCTTTTCAAACATAAAATAAAAGTGATGTTTAATGATGAAAAACATCCTATTCAAAACTAGATATTACCTTGCAACCTTACAGAATTAATGTAAAAATAATGAAAAATGACCTATTTAAAGTTTTACCTTACAATCTTTTATACACTAATATTTTGATAATGTATATATTACGCCCAGTCATCCTAACCAAAGTGGACACATCACAAGTTCCACAGCAAAATGTTAACTGGATACCAACAGTGAAGGCCATGATAAACACAACCTGATTCAGAAGGCTCACCTGTACCACCACTGTTAGTCAGTAAATACTACTTGCTATGTGGATGTGAAGTGTCATAACAGGATATGACCAAAAGTTCTTTAGACCTAAGGTTTGAGAGTTTCCTATGCAGACATGAAGTTATCTCCTTTAAAAAGTACTTTTAAAGTGAAATTTAACGATGAAAAATCATCCCACTCAAAACTACTTTTACCTTGCAACCTTAAAAAAGTGATGTTAGGTAATAAAAAGCAGCCTATATAAACTTAATATTACCTTGCAACCTTTTATATCCTAACATTTGAATAATGTATATATATTATGAATGGTCATCCCAACCAAAGTAAACAAATCACAAGTTCCACAGCAAAATGTTAAAAGGATGCCAACAGTATGGCCCAGATAAGTATAACTTGTCATTCAGAAAACTCATTCTTAACATGACTGTTGGTCATTAAATAATTTTACCCCAATGAATATAATGTATCTTAATTGGATATGACCAAAAAGTCTTTAGATCTCAGGTCTGAGAGTTTCGTAAGAAGACATAATATTTTTCCTTTTCAAAAATACCTTCAAAGCGATATTTGAGAATGAAAAGTATCCTATTCAAAACTAGTTATGACTTTGCAACCTTACAGAAGTATTTCAAAAAATAATAATAAAAAAACAACAACCTATTTACAATTTTACCTTGCAACATTTAAACTCTAACATTGAAATGACTTATATAATATGCATGGTCATCCCAACCAAACTGGACACATCACAAGTTCCACAGCAAAATCTTAACTGGATGCCAACAGTAAAGGCCATGATAAACACAACCTGATTCAGAAGGTTCATCTGTACCACCACTGTTGGTCATTAAATACTACTTGCCTAAGTGGATGTGAAGTGTCTTAACAGGGTATGACCAAATCTTCTTTAGACCTAAGGTCTGAGAGTTTCCTAAGAAAACATAACAGTTTCCCTTTTCAAAAATACCTTCAAAGTGATATTTTAGGATGAAAAGCATCCTATTCAAAACTAGGTATTATCTTTCCTTGCAACCTTACAGAAGTATTGTAAAAAATCTGGAAAAACAACCTATTTACTATTTTACTTTACAACATATATCATTTAACATTGAAATGATTTATATATTATGAATGGTCATCCCAACCAAAGTGGACATATCACAAGTTCCACAGCAAAATGTTAACTGGTAGCCAACACTGAAGGCCCAGATAAACATAACATCTGATTCAGAAGACTCACCTGTACCAACACTGTCGGTTTGTAGATAATACTTGCCCTAGTGGATGTGAAGTGTCTTAACAGGATATGACCAAAAATTATTTTGACCTGTGGTCAGCGAGTTACCACAGCCTGCGTGATCTTTACTTTTTTCAAAAATACCTTACAAGTAATATTTAAAAGTGAAAAGCATCGTATACAAAGCTAGTATTACCTTGCAACATTTTGAAAGTAATGTTTAACAATGAAAAGAAGCCTGTTTAAAACTGATATTGCCTTGCAATCTTTTATACTCTCTAACATTTAAATAATGTATATATCATGCCTGATTATCCCAAACAAAGAAAACACATCACAAGTTCCACAGCAAAATGTTAAAAGGATGCCACCAATGATGGCCCAGATGAGTATAACTTGTCATAATATGAGAGCTTCCTTAGCAATCATGATGTTTTCCCTTTTCAAACATAAAATAAAAGTGATGTTTAATGATGAAAAACATCCTATTCAAAACTAGATATTACCTTGCAACCTTACAGAATTAATGTAAAAATAATGAAAAATGACCTATTTAAAGTTTTACCTTACAATCCTTTATACACTAATATTTTGATAATGTATATATTATGCCCGGTCATCCTAACCAAAGTGGACACATCACAAGTTCCACAGCAAAATGTTAACTGGATACCAACAGTGAAGGCCATGATAAACACAACCTGATTCAGAAGGCTCACCTGTACCACCACTGTTGGTCAGTAAATACTACTTGCCTATGTGGATGTGAAGTGTCATAACAGGATATGACCAAAAGTTCTTTAGACCTAAGGTCTGAGAGTTTCCTATGCAGACATGAACTTATCTCCTTTAAAAAGTACTTTTAAAGTGAAATTTAACGATGAAAAATCATCCCATTCAATACTACTATTACCTTGCAACCTTACAAAAGTGATGTTTAGTAATAAAAAGCAGCCTATATAAACTTAATATTACCTTGCAACCTTTTATATCCTAACATTTGAATAATGTATATATATTATGCATGGTCATCCCAACCAAAGTAAACACATCACAAATACCACAGCAAAATGTTAAAAGGATGCCAACAGTATGGCCAAGATAAGTATAACTTGTCAATCAGAAAACTCATTCTTAACATGACTGTTGGTCATTAAATAATTTTACCCCAATGAATATAATGTATCTTAATAGGATATGACCAAAAAATTCTTTAGACCTAAGGTCTGAGAGTTTCGTAAGAAGACATAATATTTTTTTTTTTCAAAAATACCTTCAAAGCGATATTTTAGAATGAAAAGCATCCTATTCAAAACTAGTTATGACTTTGCAACCTTACAGAGGTATTTCAAAAAATAATATTAAAAAAAAAAAAACAACCTATTTACAATTTTACCTTGCAACATTTAAACTCTAACAATCAAATGACTTATATAATATGCATGGTCATCCCAACCAAACTGGACACATCACAAGTTCCACAGCAAAATCTTAACTGGATGCCAACAGTAAAGGCCATGATAAACACAACCTGATTCAGAAGGCTCATCTGTACCACCACTGTTGGTCATTAAATACTACTTGCCTAAGTGGATGTGAAGTGTCTTAACAGGATATGACCAAATGTTCTTTAGACCTAAGGTCTGAGAGTTTCCTAAGAAAACATAACATTTACCCTTTTCAAAAATACCTTCAAAGTGATATTTTAGGATGAAAAGCATCCTATTCAAAACTAGTTATTACCTTTCCTTGCAACCTTACAGAAGTATTGTAAAAAATCTAGAAAAACAGCCTATTTACTATTTTACTTCACAACGTATATCATTTAATATTGAAATGATTATATATTATGAATGGTCATCCCAACCAAAGTGGACATATCACAAGTTCCACAGCAAAAAATGTTAATTGGTAGCCAACACTGAAGGCCCAGATAAACATAATATCTGATTCAGAAGACTCACCTGTACCAACACTGTCGGTTTATAAATAATACTTGCCCTAGTGGATGTGAAGTGTCTTAACAGGATATGACCAAAAATTATTTTGACCTGTGGTCAGAGAGTTACCATAGCCTGCATGATCTTTACTTTTTTCAAAAATACCTTACAAGTAATATTTAAAAGTGAAAAGCATCCTATAGGAAGCTAGTATTACCTTGCAAAGTTTTGAAAGTAAAGTTTAACAATGAAAAGAAGCCTGTTTAAAATTGATGTTGCCTTGTAATCTTTTATACTCTCTAACATTTAAATAATGTATATATCATGCCTGATTATCCCAACCAAAGAAAACACATCACAAGTTCCACAGCAAAATATTAAAAGGATGCCACCAATGATAGCCCAGATAAGTATAACTTGTCATAATCTGAGAGCTTCCTAAGCAAACATGATATTTTCCCTTTTCAAACATACCATTAAAGTGATATTTAATGATGAAAAACATCCTATTCAAAACTAGATATTACCTTGCAACCTTACAGAATTAATGTAAAAATACTGAAAAATGACCTATTAAAAGTTTTACCTTACAATCTTTTATACACTTACATTTTGCTAATGTATATATTATGCCAGGTCATCCCAACCAAAGTGGACACATCACAAGTTCCACAGCAAAATGTTAACTGGATTCCAACAGTGAAGTCCATGATAAACACAACCTGATTCAGAAGGCTCACCTGTACCACCACTGTTGGTCAGTAAATACTACTTGCCTATGTGGATGTGAAGTGTCATAACAGGATATGACCAAAAGTTCTTTAGACCTAAGGTTTGAGAGTTTCCTATGCAGACATGAAGTTATCTCCTTTAAAAAGTACTTTTAAAGTGAAATTTAACAATGAAAAATCATCCCATTCAAAACTACTTTTACCTTGCAACCTTACAAAAGTGATGTTTAGTAATAAAAAGCAGCCTATAAAAACTTAATATTACCTTGCAACCTTTTATATCCTAACATTTGAATAATGTATATATATTATGCATGGTCATCCCAACCAAAGTAAACACATCACATGTTCCACAGCAAAATGTTAAAAGGATGCCAACAGTATGGCCCAGATAAGTATAACTTGTCATTCAGAAAACTCATTCTTAACATGACTGTTGGTCATTGAATAATTTTACCCCAATGAATATAATGTATCTTAATAGGATATGAACAAAAAAATCTTTAGACCTAAGGTCTTAGAGTTTCGTAAGAAGACATAATATTTTTTTTTTTCAAAAATACCTTCATAGCGATATTTTAGAATGAAAAGCATCCTATTCAAAACTAGTTATGACTTTGCAACCTTACAGAAGTATTTCAAAAAATAATAATAAAAAAAACAACCTATTTACAATTTTACCTTGCAACATTTAAACTCTAACATTCAAATGACTTATATAATATGCATGGTCATCCCAACCAAACTGGACACATCACAAGTTCCACAGCAAAATCTTAACTGGATGCCAACAGTAAAGGCCATGATAAACACAACCTGATTCAGAAGGCTCATCTGTACCACCACTGTTGGTCATTAAATACTACTTGCCTAAGTGGATGTGAAGTGTCTTAACAGGATATGACCAAATGTTCTTTAGACCTAAGGTCTGAGAGTTTCCTAAGAAAACATAACATTTTCCCTTTTCAAAAATACCTTCAAAGTGATATTTTAGGATGAAAAGCATCCTATTCAAAACTAGGTATTATCTTTCCTTGCAACCTTTCAGAAGTATTGTAAAAAATCTGGAAAAACAACCTATTTACTATTTTACTTTACAACGTATATCATTTAATATTGAAATGATTTATATATTATGAATGGTCATCCCAACCAAAGTGGACATATCACAAGTTCCACAGCAAAATGTTAACTGGTAGCCAACACTGAAGGCCCAGATAAACATAACATCTGATTCAGAAGACTCACCTGTACCAACACTGTCGGTTTGTAAATAATACTTGCCCTAGTGGATGTGAAGTGTCTTAACAGGATATGACCAAAACTTATTTTGACCTGTGGTCAGAGAGTTACCATAGCTAGATATTACCTTGCAACCTTACAGAATTTATGTAAAAATAATGAAAAATGACCTATTAAAAGTTTTACCTTACAATCTTTTATACACTAACATTTTTCTAATGTATATATTATGCCAGGTCATCCCAACCAAAGTGGACACATCACAAGTTCCACAGCAAAATGTTAACTGGATTCCAACAGTGAAGTCCATGATAAACACAACCTGATTCAGAAGGCTCACCTGTACCACCACTGTTGGTCAGTAAATACTACTTGCCTATGTGGATGTGAAGTGTCATAACAGGATATGACCAAAAGTTCTTTAGACCTAAGGTCTGAGAGTTTCCTATGCAGACATGAGGTTATCTCCTTTAAAAAGTACTTTTAAAGTGAAATTTAACAATGAAAAATCATCCCATTCAAAACTAATTTTACCTTGCAACCTTACAAAAGTGATGTTTAGTAATAAAAAGCAGCCTTTATAAACTTAATATTACCTTGCAACCTTTTATATCCTAACATTTGAATAATGTATATGTATTATGCATGTTCATCCTAACCAAAGTAAACACATCACAAGTTCCACAGCAAAATGTTAAAAGGATGCCAACAGTATGGCCCAGATAAGTATAACTTGTCATTCAGAAAACTCATTCTTAACATGACTGTTGGTCATTAAATAATTTTACCCCAATGAATATAATGTATCTTAATTGGATATGACCAAAAATTCTTTAGACCTAAGGTCTGAGAGTTTCGTAAGAAGACATAATATTTTTCCTTTTCAAAAATACCTTCAAAGCAATATTTCAGAATGAAAAGTATCCTATTCAAAACTAGTTATGACTTTGCAACCTAACAGAAGTATTTAAAAAAAATTAATAAAAAAACAACAACCTATTTACAATTTTACCTTGCAACATTTAAACTCTAACATTCAAATGACTTATATAATATGCATGGTCATCCCAACCAAACTGGACACATCACAAGTTCCACAGCAAAATCTTAACTGGATGCCAACAGTAAAGGCCATGATAAACACAACCTGATTCAGAAGGTTCATCTGTACCACCAATGTTGGTCATTAAATACTACTTGCCTAAGTGGATGTGAAGTGTCTTAACAGGATATGACCAAATGTTCTTTAGACCTAAGGTCTGAGAGTTTCCTAAGAAAACGTAACATTTTCCCTTTTCAAAAATACCTTCAAAGTGATATTTTAGGATGAAAAGCATCCTATTCAAAACTAGGTATTATCTTTCCTTGCAACCTTACAGAAGTATTGTAAAAAATCTGGAAAAAAAACCTATTTACTATTTTACTTTACAACATATATCATTTAATATTGAAATGATTTATATATTATGAATGGTCATCCCAACCAAAGTGGACATATCACAAGTTCCACAGCAAAATGTTAACTGGTAGCCAACACTGAAGGCCCAGATAAACATAACATCTGATTCAGAAGACTCACCTGTACCAACACTGTCGGTTTGTAAATAATACTTGCCCTAGTGGATGTGAAGTGTCTTAACAGGATATGACCAAAACTTATTTTGACCTGTGGTCAGAGAGTTACCATAGCCTGTATGATCTTTACTTTTTTCAAAAATACTTTATCAGTAATATTTAAAAGTGAAAAGCATCCTATACAAAGCTAAAGGGTGTTAAGAAAGTTCGTACCACATTTCAAATGGTAATTTTAATATGTAAACAAGCAGCTAGCACTGAACAATTTACACAGTCAATATCCAGGGGGTTCACCTTTATTCTTTATAACATTGTGAATTCTCTTGGGCATAGAGTGTATGAGAGAAGCGACATGTTGTGAAGGTATGGTCCTCCAGGCCTGCTGCCAACGTAACTGCGCCATAGTCGAGGGGCGGGGGTCTTTGTAAGCCTCGCAGTCCAGTATACTCCAAAGGTTCTCAATGCAATTAAGATCAGGCGAATTGCCAGGCCACATGTCTTTCTTGATAAAGTTCGGAAGGTTCTCGGTGCACCAGTTCTGTGTTGCTGCCGCCGTATGTGGGGTAGCCCCATCATGCATAAACACCACCTCTCCGGGGTAGGGTACCAGTCTCCGTTGATCGCACCCGGGGTAGGGTACCAGTCTCTGTTGATCGATTCTCCCATTAGATCTTGTACGCATCACTGCTGGTTTAAGTTCTCTCTGTAGAATATTGTCCACATAATAATTTGATGTAACAGTTTTTCCGGTGGGAACAATATGGAGATGTGACAATCCATTTACACCCATGGCTCCCCATATCATAACCTTTGAACTTGACCTGACACAACTAACGTCAGGTACATTATCTGATTGAGACCCCCACACAGTGTCATCCTTGCGATTTGGAACATGGAACAAATATATTTGGTAGATTCATCACTGAAGATGTAATTTTCCCAGTCCTGGGCAGATAAATGCTTGTGCTCCTTGGCAAAGGCCAGCCTTTTGCTCCGCTGTGCCTTGGTCAGTAACTGATTTCGGGGCCGTTTAAAGGATTTCCATTTCTTCACCTTATGAATGTAGTTAAACACTGTAACATGGCTGATATTATAACCAGAGTTATTAAGCTCTTTGTTCAGCTTCCTAGTGGATCGCCCTCTCTTATACTTGATGCTCTCGATGGTCTTCTTTACCCCTCCCCTCACTTTCATCGGACGTCCGGTACACTGCTTATCGGCCAGTCCCGTTTGTTCATCCCGCCGTTGTCGCCACTTTCGCACCCAGCGCTGACTCTTATGCAAGTATTTCTACACATATCGAATGTCAAATCCAGCATCTAATAAAGCCAAAGCCTGTGCTCTTTCTTGCTCAGGAGACAGTTTTGTAACACCACTGTTTTTGGATAAAACAGCCGCCGTTGCTAATCGTCTGCAGTGAACAGTTGTTTACAAAATCCAATAGCAACACAAAAGAGTCACGCACAAGGGAAACAACTGCATTAAGTAATAGCACATAAGTATAACTGCAACTGCTGTAAATTTGATGGCGATTGGAAAACCATAATCAATTGAAATATACCGTTAAAATGTGGAACGACCTTTCTTAACACCCTTTAGTATTACCTTGCAACCTTTTGAAGGTAATGTTTAACAATGAAAAGAAGTCTGTTTAAAACGGATATTGCCTTGCAATCTTTTATACTCTCTAACATTTAAATAATGTATGTATCATAACTGATTATCCCAACCAAAGGAAACACATCACAAGTTCCACAGCAAAATGTTAAAAGGATTCCACCAATGAATGCCCAGATAAGTATAACTTGTCATAATCTGAGAGCTTCCTAAGCAAACATGATATTTTCCCTTTTCAAACATACCATTTAAGTGATATTTAATGATGAAAAACATCCTATTTAAAACTAGATATTCTTGCAACCTTACAGAATTAATGTAAAAATAATGAAAAATGACCTATTTAAAGTTTTACCTTACAATCTGTTATACACTAACATTTTGATAATGTATATATTATGCCGGGTCATCCCAACCAAAGTGGACACATCAGAAGTTCCACAGCAAATGTTAACTGGATTCCAACAGTGAAGGCCATGATAAACACAACCTGATTCAGAATGCTCACCTGTACCACCACTGTTGGTCAGTAAATACTTCTTGCCTATGTGGATGTGAAGTGTCTTAACAGGATATGACCAAAAGTTCATTAGACCTAAGGTCTGAGAGTTTCCTATGCAGACATGAAATTATCTCCTTTAAAAAGTACCTTTAAAGTGAAATTTAACGCCAAAAAATCATCCTATTCAAAACTAGTTTTACCTTGCAATCTTACAAAAGTTATGTTTACTAATGAAAAGCAGCCTATATAAACTTAATATTACATTCCAACCTTTTATACCCTAACATTTAAATAATGTATATATTATGCCCGGTCATCCTAACCAAAGTAAACACATCACAAGTTCCACAGCAAAATGTTAAAAGGATGCCAACAGTGATGGCCCAGATAAGTATAACTTGTCAATCAGAAAACACATTAAATAATGGTCATTAAAGAATTTTGCCCTAATGGACGTAATGTATCTTAACAGGATATGGCCAAACATTCTTTAGATCTGTGGTCTGAGAGTTTCCTCAGCAAACATGGAATTTATCCATTTCAAAAATACCTTAAAAGTGATATTTCATAATGAAAATTATCTTATTCTGAACTAATATTACATTGTAATCTTACAAAAGTAATGTTAAGTAATGAAAAACAACCTGTTTAAAATATTACCTTACAATCTGTTATACTATAATATTTTAATAATGCATATATTATGCCTGGTCATCCCAACTAAAGTGGACACATCACAAGTTCCCCAGAAAATGTTAACTGGATGCTGACAGTAAAGGACATGATAAACACAACCTGATTAAGAAGACTCATTTGTACCACCACTGTTAGTCAGTAAATACTACTTGCCTATGTGGATGTGAAGTGTCTTAACAGGATATGACCAAGAGTTCTTTAGACCTAAGGTTTGAAAGTTTCCTAAGAAATAATAATATTTTCCCGTTTCAAAAAAACCTTCTTAGATATATTTAATGATGAAAACAACCTATTAAACACTACGTATTACCTTGCAACTTTACAGAAGTATTATAAAAATAATGGAAAAACAACATATTTAAAATTTTACCTTGTAACATATATATTCTAACATTGAAATGATTTATATAATATGCATGGTCATCCCAACCAAAGTGGACACATCACAAGTTCCACAGCAAACTGTTAACTGGAGGCCGATATTGAAGGCCATGATAAACACAATCTGATTCAGAAGGCTCATCTGTACCACCACTGTTGGTTAGTAAAATTACTTGCCTACGTGGATGTGAAGTGTCTTAACAGGATATGACCAAAAGTTCTTCAGACCTAAGATCTGACAGTTTCCTATGCAGACATGAAATTAACTTCTTTAAAAAGTACCTTTAAAATGAAATTTAAGATAAAAATCATCCTGTTCAAAACTAGTTTTACCTTGCAACATTTTGAAAGTAATGTTTAACAATGAAAAGAAACCTGTTTAAAATTGATATCACCTTGCAATCTTTAATACTCTCTAACATTTAAATAATGTATATATTATGCCTGGTCATCCCAACCAAAGTAAACACATCACAAGTTCAGTAGCAAAATGATAAAAGGATGCCAACAATGATGGCCCAAATAGTATAACTTGTCATTCTGAAAACTCATCTGTAACACCATTGTTGGTCATTAAATGACTATTGCTCTAAACAGTGTCTTAACAGGATATGATCAAATGTTCTTTAGACCTAAGGTCTGAGAGTTTCCTAAGAAAACATAATATTTTCCCTTTTCAAAAATGCCTTCAAAGTGATATTTTAGGATGAAAAGCATCCTATTCAAAACTAATAATTACCTTTCCTTGCAACCTTGGATGTAACTGGATGCCAACAGTAAAGGCCATGATAAACACAACCTGATTCAGAAGGCTTATTTGTACCACCACTGTTGGTCAGTAAATACTACTTGCCTAAGTAGATGTGAAGTGTCATAACAGGATATGACCCAATATTCTTTAGACCTAAGGTCTGTGAGTTTCCTAAGAAAACATAATACTTTCCCTTTTCAAGGTGATATCAATTTTTAAACCGGTTTCTTTTCACTGTTAATACCTTCAAAGTGATATTTTAGGATGAAAAGCATCCTAATCAAAACTAGTTATTACCCTGCAACATTACAGAAGTATTGTAAAAATAATCGAAAAAACTACATGCATTTACAATTTTACCTTGCAACATATGTATTCTAACATTGAAATTATTTATTTAATATGCCTGGTCATCCCAACCAAAGTGGACATATCACAAGTTCCACAGCAAAATTTTAACTGGTAGCCAACACTGAGGCCCAGATAAACATTACATCTGATTCAGAAGACTCACCTGTACCAACACTCTCGGTTTGTAAATAATACTTGCCCTAGTGGATGTGAAGTGTCTTAGCAGGATATGACCAAAATTATTTTGATCTGTGGTCTGAGAGTTTCCATATCCTACATATCTATACTTTTTTCAAAAATACCTTGAAAGTAATACTTAAAAGTGAAAAACACCCTATTCAAAGCTAGTATTACCTTACAACCTTTTGAAAGTAATGTTTAACAATGAAAAGAAGACAGTTTAAAATTGATACTGCCTTGCAATCTTTTATACCCTCTAACATCATGCCTGGTCATCCCAACCAAAGTAAACACATCACAAGTTCCACAGCAAAATGTTAAAAGGATGCCAGCAATGATGGCTCAGATAAGTACAACTTGTCATTCAGAAAACTCATCTGTAACATAACTGTTGGTCATTAAATTAAATAACTTTTGCCCTAGTGGATGTAATGTATCTTAACAGGATATGACCAAAAATTCTTTAGACCTAAAGTCTGAGAGTTTTGTAAACAAACATGAAATTTAACCATTTCAAAAATATCTTAAAAGTGATATTTCATTGTGAAAATCATTTTTTTTTTAAATTAATATTACATTGCAACTTTACAATTGTAGTGTTAAGTAATGAAAAACAACCTGATGAAAATATTACCTTACAATCTGTTATACACTAACATTTTAAAAATGTATATATTATGCCTGGTCATCCCAACCAAAGTGGACACATGACAAGTTCCAAAGCAAAATGTTAACTGGATGCCAACAGTGAAGGCCATGATAAACACAACCTGATTCAGAAGGCTCATCTGTACCACCAATGTTGGTCAGTAAATACTACTTGCCTATGTGGATGTGAAGTGTCTTAACAGGATATGACCAAAAGTTCTTCAGACCTAAGGTCTGAGAGTTTCCTAAGAAAACTATAGTTTCTCTTTTCAAAAAACCTTCAAAGTGTTATTTAATGATGAAAGCCATCCTATTCAACACTAGTTATTACCTTGCAACCTTACAGAAGTATTATAAAATAATGGAAAAACAACCTATTTACAATTTTATCTTGCAACATATATACTCTAACATTGAAATGATTTATATAATCCCAACCAAAGTGGACACATCAAAAAGTCTACAGCAAAAAGTTAACTAGATGCCAACAGTAAAGGCCATGATAAACACAACCTGATTCAGAAGGCTCATCTGTACCACCACTGTTGGTCATTAAATACTACTTGCCTAACTGGATGTGAAGTGTCTTCACAGGATATGACAAAATCTTCTTTAGACCTAAGGTCTGAGAGTTTCCTATGCAGACAAAAAATTATCTCCTTTAAAAAGTCCCTTTAAAGTGAAATTTAATAATGAAAATCATCCAGATCAAAACTAGTTTTACCTTGCAAATTGAAAGTAATGTTTAACAATGAAAAGAAGCCTGTTTAAAACGGATATTACCTTGCAATCTTTTATACTCTCTAACATTTAAATAATGTATATATTATGCCTGGTCATTCCAACCAAAGTAAACACATCACAAGTTCCACAGCAAAACGTTAAAAAAGATGCCAACGGTGATGGCCCAGATAAGTATAACTTGTCATTCTGAAAACTCATCTGTAACACGACTGTTGGTCATTATATGATTATTGCTCTAGTGTGTCTTCTGAAATTTGGCACCGAAAAAGGTATGGATGAAAAGCATCCTATTCAAAACTACATAAAGTAATCACCTTGCAACCTTACAAAAGTATTTCAGAACAAGAGGCCCACGGGCCACAACTCGCTCACCTGAGTGAAACCGCCACTGCAGATATGCAGATGGCATGCAACATTTTTCCAATACTCTTATGACAAGGCAATGGCTTAAACAGTTTTTGAATTATCTTGCTTACAAGGTTAAAATGCTGAAATTTTCTAAACGTTACAAGTAAAATAAGTCACCCCCAATGCCTCCTACCAACTTTTGAGTCAACTGGCATTTCGGTGCAGTAGAAGAAGCAAAAAATAGATTTTCAAGATGGCTGCCATCTTGGATTTCCGATCGGAATGATTATAGCTATTTTCTGATCTACAAGTCACCCTGATGCTTCCTACTAAGTTTCAAGTCAATTGACTTTTAGTTTTAAGAGAAGAAGCGAAAAATAGATTTTCAAGATGGCTGTCATGGAGGCCATCTTGGATTTCTAATTGGCACGATTTGAGCTATTTTTTATGTACAAGTCATCCCGATGCTTCCTAGCAAGTTTGGAGTCAATTGGCCTTTCGGTTCAGGAGAAGAAGCGAAAAATAGCTTTTCAAGATGGCTGCCATGGTGGCCATCTTGGATTTCTAATCAGCACAATTTTAGCTATTTTTGATTTATAAGTCACCCCAATGCTTCCTAATCTGTTTGGAGTCAACTGGCTTTTGGGTTTCGGAGTAGAAGCGAAAAATAGATTTTCAAGATGGCTGCCATGGTGGCCATCTTGGAATTTGGACCGACACGATTTTAGCTATATTTGATCTACAAGTCACCCTGATGCTTCCTAGCAAGTTTGGAGTCAATTGGCCTTTCGGTTCAGGAGAAGAAGCGAAAAAGATTTTCAAGATGGCGGCCATGGTGGCCATCTTGGATTTCCGATCGGAATGATTTTAGCTATTTTTTTTATCTACATTTCACCCTGATGCTTCCTACCAAGTATCGAGTCAATTGGCCCTGGGGTGTAGGAAGAGTAGGCCTTTAAAGCAATTGTTCACGCCGCATGACCCATGATGGACGACGGACATTGACTGACCACAATAGCTCACCATGCGCACTTCATGCTCAGGTGAGCTAAAAATCTGAGCAAATTTGGTTCAGTGGCTTCAGAGAAGTCGTCAAATTCTCAACAATTTTCCCATATAAATGTTATGGGGCTCATACAAATGCATGGGGAAGCAAACTTGACCTTGCCGTAAAAAGGTCAAATGTCAACGTACGATAATCTTTTCAGCAATTTTGGTAGATCTCCTGTCCCTGATGATTTGTGCACAGATTTAGCCCCAAGGCATCCTCAGTTCTGAAGAAGAAGATTTTTAAAGGGTCTTACCATATATGGGCATGGTGGCCATCTTGGTCGACCTACCGCGACCATTTTAGCAATCTTTCGTTCCCCTGACTTAAGAAGGCACAATATGAAATGTGAGCAAATTTGGCTCAGTGGCTTCAGAGAAGAAGAAATTTAAAATTCTCAACAATTTTCCTATTCAAATGTATGGGGCTCATACAAATGCATAGGGAAGCAAACTTGATCCTGCCGTAAAAAGGTCAAATGTCAACGTACGACAATTCTTTTGGCAACTTTGGTAGACCTCTCCTTCCCGATGATTTGTGCAAAGATTCAGCCCCAAGGCATTCTCGGTTCTGGAGAAGAAGATTTTTAAAGGTTTTTACCATATATGGGCATGGGGGCCATCTTGGTCAACGGACCGCGACAATTTTAGCAATCTTTTGTTTCCCCACACTAAGGTGGCTCCATATGAAATTTGAACAAAATTAGCTCAGAAGCTTCAGAGGATAAGTCGTTTGAAACTCTTAACAACTTTCCCATTCAAATGTATAGAGCTCATACAAATGCATAGGGAAGCGAACTTGACCTTGCCATAAAAAGGTCAAACGTCAACGTACGACAATTCTTTTAGCACCTTTGGTTGACCTCTTGTCCCCGATGATTCATGCAAAGATTCAGCCCCAAGGCATCCTCGGTTATGGAGAAGAAGATTTTTAAAGGTTTTTACCATATATGGACATGGCGGCCATCTTGGTCAACGGACCATGACAATTTTAGCAATCTTTCGTTCCCCCACCCTAAGGTGGCTCCATATGAAATTTGAACAAAATTAGCTCAGAGGCTTCAGAGGAGAAGTCGTTTGAAACTCTTAACAATTTTCCCATTCAAATGTATAGAGCTCATACAAATGCATAGGGAAGCGAACTTGACCTTGCCGTAAAAAGGTCAAACGTCAACGTACGACAATTCTTTTAGCAACTTTGGTTGACCTCTTGTCCCCGATGATTCGTGCAAAGATTCAGCCCCAAGGCATCCTCGGTTATGGAGAAGAAGATTTTTAAAGGTTTTTACCACACATGGGCATGGCGGCCATCTTGGTCAACGGACCGCGACAATTTTAGCAATCTTTTGTTTCCCCACCCTAAGGTGGCTCCATATGAAATTTGAACAAAATTAGCTCAGAGGCTTCTGAGGAGAAGTCGTTTGAAACTCTTAACAATTTTCCCATTCAAATGTATAGAGCTCATATAAATGCATAGGGAAGCGAACTTGACCTTGCCGTAAAAACGTCAAACGTCAACGTATGACAATTCTTTTAGCAACTTTGGTTGACCTCCCGTCCCCGATGATTCATGCAAAGATTCAGCCTCAAGGCATCCTCGGTTATGGAGAAGAAGATTTTTAAAGGTTTTTACCATATATGGGCATGGCGGCCATCTTAGTCGACGGACCGCGACCATTTTAGCAATCTTTCGTTCCCCCACCCTAAGGAGGCTCCATATGAAATTTGAGCAAAATTGGCTCAGCGGCTTCAGAGGAGAAGTCGTTTGAAAATGTTAACGGACGGACGGACGGACGCACGGACGCACGGACGGACGACGGACGAAAAGTGATCACAATAGCTCATCCTGAGCAGAGCTCAGGTGAGCTAAAAATAATGGAAAACCAGCCTATTTACAATTTTACATTGCAACATTTAAACTCTAACATTGAAATGATTTATATAATGTGCATGGTCATCCCAACCAAAGTGGACACATCACAAGTGCCACAGCAAAATGTTAACTGGATGCCAACAGCAAAGGCCATGATAAACACAACCTGATTCAGAAGGCTTATTTGTGGACATATCACAAGTTCCACAGCAAAATGTTAACTGGATGCCAACAGTAAAGGCCACGATAAACACAACCTGATTCAGAAGGCTCATCTGTACCACCACTGTTGGTCTAAAAACCTATTTACAATTTTACCTTGCAACATTTAAACTCTAACATTGAAATGATTTATTTAATATACAATCAAACCTGTGTTAGTGGTCACCTCTATTAAGCAGCCAACCTGTATTAAGCAGCCAGAGGAACCAAAAATTATTTTGACCTGTGGGTCAGAGAGTTACCATAGCCTGCATGATCTTTACTTTTTTCAAATATACCTTACAAGTAATATTTAAAAGTGAAAAGCATCCTATTCAAAGCTAGTATTACCTTGCAACCTTTTGAAAGTAATGTTTAACAATGAAAAGAAGCCTGTTTAAAACTGATATTGCCTTGCAATCTTTTAGACTCTCTAACATATAAATAATGTATATATCATGCCTGGTCATCCCAACCAAAATAAACACATCATAAATTCCAAAGCAAAATGTTAAAATGATGCCAACAATGATGGCCAAGATAAGTATAACTTGTCATTCTGAAAACTCATCTGTAACATGACTGTTTGTCATTAAATTAAAAAAAACTTTTGCCCTAGTGGATGTAATGTATCCTAACAGGATATGACCAAAAATTCTTTAGACTTGTGGTCTGAGATTTTCCTAAGCAATCATGAAGTTTAACCATTTCAAAAATACTTTAAAAGTGATATTTCATGGTGAAAATCATTCTATTCAAAACTAATATTACATTGCAACCTTACAATTGTAATGTTAAGTAATGAAAAACAACCTGTGAAAATATTACCTTACAATCTGTTATACACTATCATTTTAAAAATGTATATATTATGCCTGGTCATCCCAACCAAAGTGGACACATCACAAGTTCCACAGCAAAATGTTAACTGGATGCCAACAGTGGAGGCCATGATAAACACAATCTGATACCACCACTGTTGGTCAGTAAATACTACTTGCCTATGTGGATGTGAAGTGTCTTAACAGGATATGACCAAAAATTCTTTAGACGTGAGGTCTGAGTCTCCTATGCAGACATGAAATTATACTATAAAAAAGGTACCTTGAAATCTAACGATGAAAATCATCCTATTGAAAACTAGTTTTACCTTGCAACCTTATAAAAGTGATGTTAAGTAATGAAAAGCAGTCTATATAAACTTAATATTAGGCCAGATAAATTAATTACTAGATGCTCATCCCTGCCCACGCCTATCAGAAAGCCCCCACCCCATCTTTTTTTATTTGGCAAAAAAAAAAAAATGCGTTGTCAAAAAATTGTCCTTTTATATGTTTTTGCTGTCTGCTGGAAACGCGATGTGATACCAGAAAGTAGTTACGTTGCGGTATTTATTAAGACCCGCTCAAAGCTCTTTAATTTTGTAGTCCTTCTTTCATTTTCATTTTTGTGAAAGGAATCAGTCGCGTGGTATTTTTTCTACTATTTTTTAGCTTACCTGAGCAAGAAGTGCTCATTGTGAGCTATTGTGGTCAGTCAATGCCCGTCGTCCATCGTTCGTCGTGCATCTTGAACAACTGCTTTAAAAGCCTACTCCTCCTACACCCCTGAGCCAATTGACTTGATATTTGGTAGGAATCATCGGGGTGACTTGTAGATCAAAAATAGCTAAAATGGTTCCAATCAGAACTCCAAGATGACCCCCATCTTGAAAATCTATTTTTCGCTTCTTTTCCTGAACCGAAAAGGCCAATTGAACAAACTTGCTAGGTAGCATTGGAGTGACCTGTAGATCAAAAATAGCTAAAATCATGCCGATTGGAACTCCAAGATGGCCACCAGGGCCGCCATCTTGAAAATCTATTTTTCTCTTCTTCTCCTGAACTGAAAGACTCCAAACTCGCTAGGAAGCATTGGGGTGACTTGTAGATCAAAAATAGCTAAAATCATGCCAATCGGAAATCCAAGATGGCCGCCATGGCCGCCATCTTAAAAATCTATTTCTTGCTTCTTCTCCCGAACCGAAAGGCCAACTGACTCCAAAATTGCTAGGAAGCATCAGGGTGATTTGTAGATCAAAAATAACTAAAATCATGCAGATCGGAAATCCAAGATGGCCACCATGGCAACCACCTTGAAAATCTATTTCTCGCTTCTTCTCCTAAACCCAAAAGCCAATTGACTCCAAACGTGGTAGGAAGCATGGGGGTGACTTGTAGATCAAAAATAGCTAAAATCATGCTGATCGTAAATCCAAGATAGCCGCCATAGCGGCCATCTTGAAAATCTATTTTTCACTTCTTCTCCTAACCCCAAATGCCAGTTGACTCGAAACTTGGTAGGAAGCATAGGGGTGACTTATAGATCAAAAGTTGCTAAAATCATTCCAATTGGAAATCCAAAATGGCCACCATGGCCGCCATCTTGAAAACCTATTTTTCGCTTCTTCTCCTGAGCCAAAAGGCCAACTGACTCCAAACTTGGTAGGAAGCATCAGGGTGACTGGTAGATCAAAAATAGCTAAAACCATACTGATTGGAAATCCAAGATGGCCGCCCTAGTGGCCATCTTGAAAATCTTTTTTTCGCTTCTTCTCCTAAACCAAAAGCCAAATGACTTGAAACTTGGTAGGAAGCGTCGGGATGATAGATTAAAAATGGATAAAATTGTTCTGATTGGAAATTCAAAATGGCCACCATGGTGGCCATTTTGAACATCTATTTTTCACTTCTTCTCCTCAACCAAAAGGCTTAAACTATGTAGGAAGCATCAAGGTGACCTGTAGATCAAAAATAGATAACATCACCCCTATCAGAAATCAAAGATGGCCGCTATGACAGCCATCTTTAAAATCTATCTGTTGCTTCTTCTCCTGAACTGAAAGGCCATTTGACTCGAAACTTGGTAGAAAGCATTCGGGTGACTTGTAGATCTAAAATAGCTAATATTGTTTGGATCGGAAATCCAAGATGGCTGTCATGGCGGCCATCTTGAAACTCTTTTTTTCACTTATTTTCCTGAACCAAAGAGCCAGTTGATTTGAAAACTGGTAGGAAGCATCAGGATGACTTGTTGATATAAAAATAGCTGAAATCATTCCGATCGGAATTCCAAGATGGTGGCCATCTTGAAAATCTATTTTTCTTTTCTTCTTCTGAACTGAAAGGTCAATTGACTCGAAACTTGGTAGGAAGCATCGGGGTGACTTGTAGATCAAAAATAGCTCAAATCTTTGCGATAGGAAATCTCAGATTGCAGCTATGGTGGCCATCTTGAAAATCGGTTTTGAACTTTTTCTCCTGAATTGAAAGGGTTAATCTGACTTAAAAGTTCATTGGAAGTATCAGGTGACTTGTAGATCAACAGCAGCTAAAATCATTCTGAATGGAAATCTAAGATGGCTGCCGTCTTGTTTATGTTTATTATATTTCCCTGCCACTGTGCTGTTTACATGTATAAAATCGTGATTCTTCAGAAGCCACTTAGGCAACTGCAACCAAATTTCCATTGATCCTACTGTTGAAATGTGATGTAGAGTTTGTTCAAATGATCCCGCTCCATTGACTGTCATGCCATATATAATATTCTTCTTCAAAATTAAGAACTGCGCAAAGGATGATCTTTTCATTAGTTGCGATGACAGGATTGGAAAAATGTTACATAACGTGAATATCTGCACTCTCTATGCCACTCAGGTGAGGGACCTGTGGCCTGTGGGCCTCTTGTTTGTTTTTTCTACCAGTGTTTATCAAGCAATGATTCATGTTCCTTGTAATACCAGTCCGCAAAGGACCTGAGGTCATGAAAAACTGGCATGGAGCAAAAATAGCGGTCAAAACATGGACTTTTGCTGACTTGTTTGACCACTTCAGTAGCGGTGCAGTGGATAAGATGGCTCCACTAAAAGATGTGGACAAATACACATTGAATGTTACTATTGGTCAGAAGAAAACAGAACTGACTCAGTTATCACCTGATGTGTTGATTGGGGAAGCTGTTCCATGCCTGGGAAATTTTGTTGACTTTTCATTGCTTGAGAACGCAAATGCGATTGAAATCACTGACACTAACACAAAAGCAAATGACCAACTGTGTTGGGGTTTAACGACACGTCAACCCTTATGGGTCATTTTGTGTCGTCTCCCAGAGAAAGGGAGAAAACGGACAGAAGAGATAGCAGAAGAGATGAAAGAGAGGGACAGGGAAGAAAGAGGAACAGGAATAAAAGTGAAGAAACAGAAGAAATAAAAACATCACCTCCCTACCCTCACCTGCTACAAGGATAGCAGGCCTTGCCCAACTGTAAGCCAATATCAGCTGGACGCCCCGGTGACATAAGATACATGACACCTTCGCACCACCCGACCACCTCAGCAAATGACCAAACCTGTGCCTTTAAAATACTGATTTCTTCTGCAAACTTATCAAATCATCCAGTTCAAAAGAAAACCTACATGAACAGCAAAGCAAAACTGTTCAATGATATAATTTCTTGGCTAAAGGCACACAAAGTGGGCTGTCTTTCCACCAGTGTAGATAAACTAGGTA